>CAWVNO010002885.1:0-23897 GCA_963930645.1 Salticus scenicus | reverse complement strand
TCAAAATTTTTTTCGCAGTTTCACATGCCCATCTTCAAACGACGATTCCCAAGCAACTAAAAGAGTCTAACTATCGCAATAACTTTCAGAATCTGCGGAATATATTCTAGTTTCATAATAACATCACCGGGAATTTTGCACGGTGAAACTTTAGGCCCGGGGGGCGTTTTTACGCAGACTTTCGGCAGCCGTCCTACGCTCTCAAAATTTTTTTCGCAGTTTCACATGCCCATCTTCAAACGACGATTCCCAAGCAACTAAAAGAGTCTAACTATCGCAATAACTTTCAGAATCTGCGGAATATATTCTAGTTTCATAATAACATCACCGGGAATTTTGCACGGTGAAACTTTAGGCCCGGGGGGCGTTTTTACGCAGACTTTCGGCAGCCGTCCTACGCTCTCAAATTTTTTTTCGCAGTTTCACATGCCCATCTTCAAACGACGATTCCCAAGCAACTAAAAGAGTCTAACTATCGCAATAACTTTCAGAATCTGCGGAACTATATTCTAGTTTCATAATAACATCACCGGGAATTTTGCACGGTGAAACTTTAGGCCCGGGGGGCGTTTTTACGCAGACTTTCGGCAGCCGTCCTACGCTCTCAAATTTTTTTTCGCAGTTTCACATGCCCATCTTCAAACGACGATTCCCAAGCAACTAAAAGAGTCTAACTATCGCAATAACTTTCAGAATCTGCGGAATATATTCTAGTTTCATAATAACATCACCGGGAATTTTGCACGGTGAAACTTTAGGCCCGGGGGGCGTTTTTACGCAGACTTTCGGCAGCCGTCCTACGCTCTCAAATTTTTTTTCGCAGTTTCACATGCCCATCTTCAAACGACGATTCCCAAGCAACTAAAAGAGTCTAACTATCGCAATAACTTTCAGAATCTGCGGAATATATTCTAGTTTCATAATAACATCACCGGGAATTTTGCACGGTGAAACTTTAGGCCCGGGGGGCGTTTTTACGCAGACTTTCGGCAGCCGTCCTACGCTCTCAAATTTTTTTTCGCAGTTTCACATGCCCATCTTCAAACGACGATTCCCAAGCAACTAAAAGAGTCTAACTATCGCAATAACTTTCAGAATCTGCGGAATATATTCTAGTTTCATAATAACATCACCGGGAATTTTGCACGGTGAAACTTTAGGCCCGGGGGCGTTTTTACGCAGACTTTCGGCAGCCGTCCTACGCTCTCAAATTTTTTTTCGCAGTTTCACATGCCCATCTTCAAACGACGATTCCCAAGCAACTAAAAGAGTCTAACTATCGCAATAACTTTCAGAATCTGCGGAATATATTCTAGTTTCATAATAACATCACCGGGAATTTTGCACGGTGAAACTTTAGGCCCGGGGGGCGTTTTTACGCAGACTTTCGGCAGCCGTCCTACGCTCTCAAATTTTTTTCGCAGTTTCACATGCCCATCTTCAAACGACGATTCCCAAGCAACTAAAAGAGTCTAACTATCGCAATAACTTTCAGAATCTGCGGAATATATTCTAGTTTCATAATAACATCACCGGGAATTTTGCACGGTGAAACTTTAGGCCCGGGGGGCGTTTTTACGCAGACTTTCGGCAGCCGTCCTACGCTCTCAAAATTTTTTTTCGCAGTTTCACATGCCCATCTTCAAACGACGATTCCCAAGCAACTAAAAGAGTCTAACTATCGCAATAACTTTCAGAATCTGCGGAATATATTCTAGTTTCATAATAACATCACCGGGAATTTTGCACGGTGAAACTTTAGGCCCGGGGGGCGTTTTTACGCAGACTTTCGGCAGCCGTCCTACGCTCTCAAATTTTTTTTCGCAGTTTCACATGCCCATCTTCAAACGACGATTCCCAAGCAACTAAAAGAGTCTAACTATCGCAATAACTTTCAGAATCTGCGGAATATATTCTAGTTTCATAATAACATCACCGGGAATTTTGCACGGTGAAACTTTAGGCCCGGGGGGCGTTTTTACGCAGACTTTCGGCAGCCGTCCTACGCTCTCAAATTTTTTTTCGCAGTTTCACATGCCCATCTTCAAACGACGATTCCCAAGCAACTAAAAGAGTCTAACTATCGCAATAACTTTCAGAATCTGCGGAATATATTCTAGTTTCATAATAACATCACCGGGAATTTTGCACGGTGAAACTTTAGGCCCGGGGGGCGTTTTTACGCAGACTTTCGGCAGCCGTCCTACGCTCTCAAATTTTTTTTCGCAGTTTCACATGCCCATCTTCAAACGACGATTCCCAAGCAACTAAAAGAGTCTAACTATCGCAATAACTTTCAGAATCTGCGGAATATATTCTAGTTTCATAATAACATCACCGGGAATTTTGCACGGTGAAACTTTAGGCCCGGGGGGCGTTTTTACGCAGACTTTCGGCAGCCGTCCTACGCTCTCAAATTTTTTTTCGCAGTTTCACATGCCCATCTTCAAACGACGATTCCCAAGCAACTAAAAGAGTCTAACTATCGCAATAACTTTCAGAATCTGCGGAATATATTCTAGTTTCATAATAACATCACCGGGAATTTTGCACGGTGAAACTTTAGGCCCGGGGGGCGTTTTTACGCAGACTTTCGGCAGCCGTCCTACGCTCTCAAATTTTTTTTCGCAGTTTCACATGCCCATCTTCAAACGACGATTCCCAAGCAACTAAAAGAGTCTAACTATCGCAATAACTTTCAGAATCTGCGGAATATATTCTAGTTTCATAATAACATCACCGGGAATTTTGCACGGTGAAACTTTAGGCCCGGGGGGCGTTTTTACGCAGACTTTCGGCAGCCGTCCTACGCTCTCAAATTTTTTTCGCAGTTTCACATGCCCATCTTCAAACGACGATTCCCAAGCAACTAAAAGAGTCTAACTATCGCAATAACTTTCAGAATCTGCGGAATATATTCTAGTTTCATAATAACATCACCGGGAATTTTGCACGGTGAAACTTTAGGCCCGGGGGGCGTTTTTACGCAGACTTTCGGCAGCCGTCCTACGCTCTCAAATTTTTTTTCGCAGTTTCACATGCCCATCTTCAAACGACGATTCCCAAGCAACTAAAAGAGTCTAACTATCGCAATAACTTTCAGAATCTGCGGAATATATTCTAGTTTCATAATAACATCACCGGGAATTTTGCACGGTGAAACTTTAGGCCCGGGGGGCGTTTTTACGCAGACTTTCGGCAGCCGTCCTACGCTCTCAAATTTTTTTTCGCAGTTTCACATGCCCATCTTCAAACGACGATTCCCAAGCAACTAAAAGAGTCTAACTATCGCAATAACTTTCAGAATCTGCGGAATATATTCTAGTTTCATAATAACATCACCGGGAATTTTGCACGGTGAAACTTTAGGCCCGGGGGGCGTTTTTACGCAGACTTTCGGCAGCCGTCCTACGCTCTCAAAATTTTTTTCGCAGTTTCACATGCCCATCTTCAAACGACGATTCCCAAGCAACTAAAAGAGTCTAACTATCGCAATAACTTTCAGAATCTGCGGAATATATTCTAGTTTCATAATAACATCACCGGGAATTTTGCACGGTGAAACTTTAGGCCCGGGGGGCGTTTTTACGCAGACTTTCGGCAGCCGTCCTACGCTCTCAAATTTTTTTTCGCAGTTTCACATGCCCATCTTCAAACGACGATTCCCAAGCAACTAAAAGAGTCTAACTATCGCAATAACTTTCAGAATCTGCGGAATATATTCTAGTTTCATAATAACATCACCGGGAATTTTGCACGGTGAAACTTTAGGCCCGGGGGGCGTTTTTACGCAGACTTTCGGCAGCCGTCCTACGCTCTCAAATTTTTTTTCGCAGTTTCACATGCCCATCTTCAAACGACGATTCCCAAGCAACTAAAAGAGTCTAACTATCGCAATAACTTTCAGAATCTGCGGAATATATTCTAGTTTCATAATAACATCACCGGGAATTTTGCACGGTGAAACTTTAGGCCCGGGGGGCGTTTTTACGCAGACTTTCGGCAGCCGTCCTACGCTCTCAAATTTTTTTCGCAGTTTCACATGCCCATCTTCAAACGACGATTCCCAAGCAACTAAAAGAGTCTAACTATCGCAATAACTTTCAGAATCTGCGGAATATATTCTAGTTTCATAATAACATCACCGGGAATTTTGCACGGTGAAACTTTAGGCCCGGGGGGCGTTTTTACGCAGACTTTCGGCAGCCGTCCTACGCTCTCAAATTTTTTTTCGCAGTTTCACATGCCCATCTTCAAACGACGATTCCCAAGCAACTAAAAGAGTCTAACTATCGCAATAACTTTCAGAATCTGCGGAATATATTCTAGTTTCATAATAACATCACCGGGAATTTTGCACGGTGAAACTTTAGGCCCGGGGGGCGTTTTTACGCAGACTTTCGGCAGCCGTCCTACGCTCTCAAATTTTTTTTCGCAGTTTCACATGCCCATCTTCAAACGACGATTCCCAAGCAACTAAAAGAGTCTAACTATCGCAATAACTTTCAGAATCTGCGGAATATATTCTAGTTTCATAATAACATCACCGGGAATTTTGCACGGTGAAACTTTAGGCCCGGGGGGCGTTTTTACGCAGACTTTCGGCAGCCGTCCTACGCTCTCAAATTTTTTTTCGCAGTTTCACATGCCCATCTTCAAACGACGATTCCCAAGCAACTAAAAGAGTCTAACTATCGCAATAACTTTCAGAATCTGCGGAATATATTCTAGTTTCATAATAACATCACCGGGAATTTTGCACGGTGAAACTTTAGGCCCGGGGGGCGTTTTTACGCAGACTTTCGGCAGCCGTCCTACGCTCTCAAATTTTTTTTCGCAGTTTCACATGCCCATCTTCAAACGACGATTCCCAAGCAACTAAAAGAGTCTAACTATCGCAATAACTTTCAGAATCTGCGGAATATATTCTAGTTTCATAATAACATCACCGGGAATTTTGCACGGTGAAACTTTAGGCCCGGGGGGCGTTTTTACGCAGACTTTCGGCAGCCGTCCTACGCTCTCAAATTTTTTTTCGCAGTTTCACATGCCCATCTTCAAACGACGATTCCCAAGCAACTAAAAGAGTCTAACTATCGCAATAACTTTCAGAATCTGCGGAATATATTCTAGTTTCATAATAACATCACCGGGAATTTTGCACGGTGAAACTTTAGGCCCGGGGGGCGTTTTTACGCAGACTTTCGGCAGCCGTCCTACGCTCTCAAATTTTTTTTCGCAGTTTCACATGCCCATCTTCAAACGACGATTCCCAAGCAACTAAAAGAGTCTAACTATCGCAATAACTTTCAGAATCTGCGGAATATATTCTAGTTTCATAATAACATCACCGGGAATTTTGCACGGTGAAACTTTAGGCCCGGGGGGCGTTTTTACGCAGACTTTCGGCAGCCGTCCTACGCTCTCAAATTTTTTTTCGCAGTTTCACATGCCCATCTTCAAACGACGATTCCCAAGCAACTAAAAGAGTCTAACTATCGCAATAACTTTCAGAATCTGCGGAATATATTCTAGTTTCATAATAACATCACCGGGAATTTTGCACGGTGAAACTTTAGGCCCGGGGGGCGTTTTTACGCAGACTTTCGGCAGCCGTCCTAGGCTCTCAAATTTTTTTTCGCAGTTTCACATGCCCATCTTCAAACGACGATTCCCAAGCAACTAAAAGAGTCTAACTATCGCAATAACTTTCAGAATCTGCGGAATATATTCTAGTTTCATAATAACATCACCGGGAATTTTGCACGGTGAAACTTTAGGCCCGGGGGGCGTTTTTACGCAGACTTTCGGCAGCCGTCCTACGCTCTCAAATTTTTTTTCGCAGTTTCACATGCCCATCTTCAAACGACGATTCCCAAGCAACTAAAAGAGTCTAACTATCGCAATAACTTTCAGAATCTGCGGAATATATTCTAGTTTCATAATAACATCACCGGGAATTTTGCACGGTGAAACTTTAGGCCCGGGGGGCGTTTTTACGCAGACTTTCGGCAGCCGTCCTACGCTCTCAAAATTTTTTTCGCAGTTTCACATGCCCATCTTCAAACGACGATTCCCAAGCAACTAAAAGAGTCTAACTATCGCAATAACTTTCAGAATCTGCGGAATATATTCTAGTTTCATAATAACATCACCGGGAATTTTGCACGGTGAAACTTTAGGCCCGGGGGGCGTTTTTACGCAGACTTTCGGCAGCCGTCCTACGCTCTCAAAATTTTTTTCGCAGTTTCACATGCCCATCTTCAAACGACGATTCCCAAGCAACTAAATGAGTCTAACTATCGCAATAACTTTCAGAATCTGCGGAATATATTCTAGTTTCATAATAACATCACCGGGAATTTTGCACGGTGAAACTTTAGGCCCGGGGGGCGTTTTTACGCAGACTTTCGGCAGCCGTCCTACGCTCTCAAATTTTTTTTCGCAGTTTCACATGCCCATCTTCAAACGACGATTCCCAAGCAACTAAAAGAGTCTAACTATCGCAATAACTTTCAGAATCTGCGGAATATATTCTAGTTTCATAATAACATCACCGGGAATTTTGCACGGTGAAACTTTAGGCCCGGGGGGCGTTTTTACGCAGACTTTCGGCAGCCGTCCTACGCTCTCAAATTTTTTTTCGCAGTTTCACATGCCCATCTTCAAACGACGATTCCCAAGCAACTAAAAGAGTCTAACTATCGCAATAACTTTCAGAATCTGCGGAATATATTCTAGTTTCATAATAACATCACCGGGAATTTTGCACGGTGAAACTTTAGGCCCGGGGGGCGTTTTTACGCAGACTTTCGGCAGCCGTCCTACGCTCTCAAAATTTTTTTCGCAGTTTCACATGCCCATCTTCAAACGACGATTCCCAAGCAACTAAAAGAGTCTAACTATCGCAATAACTTTCAGAATCTGCGGAATATATTCTAGTTTCATAATAACATCACCGGGAATTTTGCACGGTGAAACTTTAGGCCCGGGGGGCGTTTTTACGCAGACTTTCGGCAGCCGTCCTACGCTCTCAAATTTTTTTTCGCAGTTTCACATGCCCATCTTCAAACGACGATTCCCAAGCAACTAAAAGAATCTAACTATCGCAATAACTTTCAGAATCTGCGGAATATATTCTAGTTTCATAATAACATCACCGGGAATTTTGCACGGTGAAACTTTAGGCCCGGGGGGCGTTTTTACGCAGACTTTCGGCAGCCGTCCTACCATCTCAAATTTTTTTTCGCAGTTTCACATGCCCATCTGCAAACGACGATTCCCAAGCAACTAAAAGAGTCTAACTATCCCAATAACTTTCAGAATCTGCGGAATATATTCTAGTTTCATAATAACATCACCGGGAATTTTGCACGGTGAAACTTTAGGCCCGGGGGGCGTTTTTACGCAGACTTTCGGCAGCCGTCCTACGCTCTCAAAATTTTTTTCGCAGTTTCACATGCCCATCTTCAAACGACGATTCCCAAGCAACTAAAAGAGTCTAACTATCGCAATAACTTTCAGAATCTGCGGAATATATTCTAGTTTCATAATAACATCACCGGGAATTTTGCACGGTGAAACTTTAGGCCCGGGGGGCGTTTTTACGCAGACTTTCGGCAGCCGTCCTACGCTCTCAAATTTTTTTTTCGCAGTTTCACATGCCCATCTTCAAACGACGATTCCCAAGCAACTAAAAGAGTCTAACTATCGCAATAACTTTCAGAATCTGCGGAATATATTCTAGTTTCATAATAACATCACCGGGAATTTTGCACGGTGAAACTTTAGGCCCGGGGGGCGTTTTTACGCAGACTTTCGGCAGCCGTCCTACCATCTCAAATTTTTTTTCGCAGTTTCACATGCCCATCTTCAAACGACGATTCCCAAGCAACTAAAAGAGTCTAACTATCGCAATAACTTTCAGAATCTGCGGAATATATTCTAGTTTCATAATAACATCACCGGGAATTTTGCACGGTGAAACTTTAGGCCCGGGGGGCGTTTTTACGCAGACTTTCGGCAGCCGTCCTACGCTCTCAAATTTTTTTTCGCAATTTCACATGCCCATCTTCAAACGACGATTCCCAAGCAACTAAAAGAGTCTAACTATCGCAATAACTTTCAGAATCTGCGGAATATATTCTAGTTTCATAATAACATCACCGGGAATTTTGCACGGTGAAACTTTAGGCCCGGGGGGCGTTTTTACGCAGACTTTCGGCAGCCGTCCTACGCTCTCAAATTTTTTTTTCGCAGTTTCACATGCCCATCTTCATACGACGATTCCCAAGCAACTAAAAGAGTCTAACTATCGCAATAACTTTCAGAATATGCGGAATATATTCTAGTTTCATAATAACATCACCGGGAATTTTGCACGGTGAAACTTTAGGCCCGGGGGGCGTTTTTACGCAGACTTTCGGCAGCCGTCCTACGCTCTCAAATTTTTTTTCGCAGTTTCACATGCCCATCTTCAAACGACGATTCCTAAGCAACTAAAAGAGTCTAACTATCGCAATAACTTTCAGAATCTGCGGAATATATTCTAGTTTCATAATAACATCACCGGGAATTTTGCACGGTGAAACTTTAAGCCCGGGGGGCGTTTTTACGCAGACTTTCGGCAGCCGTCCTACGCTCTCAAATTTTTTTTCGCAGTTTCACATGCCCATCTTCAAACGACGATTCCCAAGCAACTAAAAGAGTCTAACTATCGCAATAACTTTCAGAATCTGCGGAATATATTCTAGTTTCATAATAACATCACCGGGAATTTTGCACGGTGAAACTTTAGGCCCGGGGGGCGTTTTTACGCAGACTTTCGGCAGCCGTCCTACGCTCTCAAATTTTTTTTCGCAGTTTCACATGCCCATCTTCAAACGACGATTCCCAAGCAACTAAAAGAGTCTAACTATCGCAATAACTTTCAGAATCTGCGGAATATATTCTAGTTTCATAATAACATCACCGGGAATTTTGCACGGTGAAACTTTAGGCCCGGGGGGCGTTTTTACGCAGACTTTCGGCAGCCGTCCTACGCTCTCAAATTTTTTTCGCAGTTTCACATGCCCATCTTCAAACGACGATTCCCAAGCAACTAAAAGAGTCTAACTATCGCAATAACTTTCAGAATCTGCGGAATATATTCTAGTTTCATAATAACATCACCGGGAATTTTGCACGGTGAAACTTTAGGCCCGGGGGGCGTTTTTACGCAGACTTTCGGCAGCCGTCCTACGCTCTCAAATTTTTTTTCGCAGTTTCACATGCCCATCTTCAAACGACGATTCCCAAGCAACTAAAAGAGTCTAAATATCGCAATAACTTTCAGAATCTGCGGAATATATTCTAGTTTCATAATAACATCACCGGGAATTTTGCACGGTGAAACTTTAGGCCCGGGGGCGTTTTTACGCAGACTTTCGGCAGCCGTCCTACGCTCTCAAATTTTTTTTCGCAGTTTCACATGCCCATCTTCAAACGACGATTCCCAAGCAACTAAAAGAGTCTAACTATCGCAATAACTTTCAGAATCTGCGGAATATATTCTAGTTTCATAATAACATCACCGGGAATTTTGCACGGTGAAACTTTAGGCCCGGGGGGCGTTTTTACGCAGACTTTCGGCAGCCGTCCTACCATCTCAAATTTTTTTTCGCAGTTTCACATGCCCATCTTCAAACGACGATTCCCAAGCAACTAAAAGAGTCTAACTATCGCAATAACTTTCAGAATCTGCGGAATATATTCTAGTTTCATAATAACATCACCGGGAATTTTGCACGGTGAAACTTTAGGCCCGGGGGGCGTTTTTACGCAGACTTTCGGCAGCCGTCCTACGCTCTTAAAATTTTTTTCGCAGTTTCACATGCCCATCTTCAAACGACGATTCCCAAGCAACTAAAAGAGTCTAACTATCGCAATAACTTTCAGAATCTGCGGAATATATTCTAGTTTCATAATAACATCACCGGGAATTTTGCACGGTGAAACTTTAGGCCCGGGGGGCGTTTTTACGCAGACTTTCGGCAGCCGTCCTACGCTCTCAAATTTTTTTTCGCAGTTTCACATGCCCATCTTCAAACGACGATTCCCAAGCAACTAAAAGAGTCTAACTATCGCAATAACTTTCAGAATCTGCGGAATATATTCTAGTTTCATAATAACATCACCGGGAATTTTGCACGGTGAAACTTTAGGCCCGGGGGGCGTTTTTACGCAGACTTTCGGCAGCCGTCCTACGCTCTCAAATTTTTTTCGCAGTTTCACATGCCCATCTTCAAACGACGATTCCCAAGCAACTAAAAGAGTCTAACTATCGCAATAACTTTCAGAATCTGCGGAATATATTCTAGTTTCATAATAACATCACCGGGAATTTTGCACGGTGAAACTTTAGGCCCGGGGGGCGTTTTTACGCAGACTTTCGGCAGCCGTCCTACGCTCTCAAATTTTTTTTCGCAGTTTCACATGCCCATCTTCAAACGACGATTCCCAAGCAACTAAAAGAGTCTAACTATCGCAATAACTTTCAGAATCTGCGGAATATATTCTAGTTTCATAATAACATCACCGGGAATTTTGCACGGTGAAACTTTAGGCCCGGGGGGCGTTTTTACGCAGACTTTCGGCAGCCGTCCTACGCTCTCAAATTTTTTTTCGCAGTTTCACATGCCCATCTTCAAACGACGATTCCCAAGCAACTAAAAGAGTCTAACTATCGCAATAACTTTCAGAATCTGCGGAATATATTCTAGTTTCATAATAACATCACCGGGAATTTTGCACGGTGAAACTTTAGGCCCGGGGGGCGTTTTTACGCAGACTTTCGGCAGCCGTCCTACGCTCTCAAATTTTTTTCGCAGTTTCACATGCCCATCTTCAAACGACGATTCCCAAGCAACTAAAAGAGTCTAACTATCGCAATAACTTTCAGAATCTGCGGAATATATTCTAGTTTCATAATAACATCACCGGGAATTTTGCACGGTGAAACTTTAGGCCCGGGGGGCGTTTTTACGCAGACTTTCGGCAGCCGTCCTACGCTCTCAAATTTTTTTCGCAGTTTCACATGCCCATCTTCAAACGACGATTCCCAAGCAACTAAAAGAGTCTAACTATCGCAATAACTTTCAGAATCTGCGGAATATATTCTAGTTTCATAATAACATCACCGGGAATTTTGCACGGTGAAACTTTAGGCCCGGGGGGCGTTTTTACGCAGACTTTCGGCAGCCGTCCTACGCTCTCAAATTTTTTTTCGCAGTTTCACATGCCCATCTTCAAACGACGATTCCCAAGCAACTAAAAGAGTCTAACTATCGCAATAACTTTCAGAATCTGCGGAATATATTCTAGTTTCATAATAACATCACCGGGAATTTTGCACGGTGAAACTTTAGGCCCGGGGGGCGTTTTTACGCAGACTTTCGGCAGCCGTCCTACGCTCTCAAAATTTTTTTTCGCAGTTTCACATGCCCATCTTCAAACGACGATTCCCAAGCAACTAAATGAGTCTAACTATCGCAATAACTTTCAGAATCTGCGGAATATATTCTAGTTTCATAATAACATCACCGGGAATTTTGCACGGTGAAACTTTAGGCCCGGGGGGCGTTTTTACGCAGACTTTCGGCAGCCGTCCTACGCTCTCAAATTTTTTTCGCAGTTTCACATGCCCATCTTCAAACGACGATTCCCAAGCAACTAAAAGAGTCTAACTATCGCAATAACTTTCAGAATCTGCGGAATATATTCTAGTTTCATAATAACATCACCGGGAATTTTGCACGGTGAAACTTTAGGCCCGGGGGGCGTTTTTACGCAGACTTTCGGCAGCCGTCCTACGCTCTCAAATTTTTTTTCGCAGTTTCACATGCCCATCTTCAAACGACGATTCCCAAGCAACTAAAAGAGTCTAACTATCGCAATAACTTTCAGAATCTGCGGAATATATTCTAGTTTCATAATAACATCACCGGGAATTTTGCACGGTGAAACTTTAGGCCCGGGGGGCGTTTTTACGCAGACTTTCGGCAGCCGTCCTACGCTCTCAAATTTTTTTCGCAGTTTCACATGCCCATCTTCAAACGACGATTCCCAAGCAACTAAAAGAGTCTAACTATCGCAATAACTTTCAGAATCTGCGGAATATATTCTAGTTTCATAATAACATCACCGGGAATTTTGCACGGTGAAACTTTAGGCCCGGGGGGCGTTTTTACGCAGACTTTCGGCAGCCGTCCTACGCTCTCAAATTTTTTTCGCAGTTTCACATGCCCATCTTCAAACGACGATTCCCAAGCAACTAAAAGAGTCTAACTATCGCAATAACTTTCAGAATCTGCGGAATATATTCTAGTTTCATAATAACATCACCGGGAATTTTGCACGGTGAAACTTTAGGCCCGGGGGGCGTTTTTACGCAGACTTTCGGCAGCCGTCCTACGCATCTCAAATTTTTTTTCGCAGTTTCACATGCCCATCTTCAAACGACGATTCCCAAGCAACTAAAAGAGTCTAACTATCGCAATAACTTTCAGAATCTGCGGAATATATTCTAGTTTCATAATAACATCACCGGGAATTTTGCACGGTGAAACTTTAGGCCCGGGGGGCGTTTTTACGCAGACTTTCGGCAGCCGTCCTACGCTCTCAAAATTTTTTTCGCAGTTTCACATGCCCATCTTCAAACGACGATTCCCAAGCAACTAAAAGAGTCTAACTATCGCAATAACTTTCAGAATCTGCGGAATATATTCTAGTTTCATAATAACATCACCGGGAATTTTGCACGGTGAAACTTTAGGCCCGGGGGGCGTTTTTACGCAGACTTTCGGCAGCCGTCCTACCATCTCAAATTTTTTTTCGCAGTTTCACTTGCCCATCTTCAAACGACGATTCCCAAGCAACTAAAAGAGTCTAACTATCGCAATAACTTTCAGAATCTGCGGAATATATTCTAGTTTCATAATAACATCACCGGGAATTTTGCACGGTGAAACTTTAGGCCCGGGGGGCGTTTTTACGCAGACTTTCGGCAGCCGTCCTACGCTCTCAAAATTTTTTTCGCAGTTTCACATGCCCATCTTCAAACGACGATTCCCAAGCAACTAAATGAGTCTAACTATCGCAATAACTTTCAGAATCTGCGGAATATATTCTAGTTTCATAATAACATCACCGGGAATTTTGCACGGTGAAACTTTAGGCCCGGGGGGCGTTTTTACGCAGACTTTCGGCAGCCGTCCTACGCTCTCAAATTTTTTTTCGCAGTTTCACATGCCCATCTTCAAACGACGATTCCCAAGCAACTAAAAGAGTCTAACTATCGCAATAACTTTCAGAATCTGCGGAATATATTCTAGTTTCATAATAACATCACCGGGAATTTTGCACGGTGAAACTTTAGGCCCGGGGGGCGTTTTTACGCAGACTTTCGGCAGCCGTCCTACGCTCTCAAATTTTTTTTCGCAGTTTCACATGCCCATCTTCAAACGACGATTCCCAAGCAACTAAAAGAGTCTAACTATCGCAATAACTTCAGAATCTGCGGAATATATTCTAGTTTCATAATAACATCACCGGGAATTTTGCACGGTGAAACTTTAGGCCCGGGGGGCGTTTTTACGCAGACTTTCGGCAGCCGTCCTACGCTCTCAAAATTTTTTTCGCAGTTTCACATGCCCATCTTCAAACGACGATTCCCAAGCAACTAAAAGAGTCTAACTATCGCAATAACTTTCAGAATCTGCGGAATATATTCTAGTTTCATAATAACATCACCGGGAATTTTGCACGGTGAAACTTTAGGCCCGGGGGGCGTTTTTACGCAGACTTTCGGCAGCCGTCCTACGCTCTCAAATTTTTTTTCGCAGTTTCACATGCCCATCTTCAAACGACGATTCCCAAGCAACTAAAAGAGTCTAACTATCGCAATAACTTTCAGAATCTGCGGAATATATTCTAGTTTCATAATAACATCACCGGGAATTTTGCACGGTGAAACTTTAGGCCCGGGGGGCGTTTTTACGCAGACTTTCGGCAGCCGTCCTACCATCTCAAATTTTTTTTCGCAGTTTCACATGCCCATCTGCAAACGACGATTCCCAAGCAACTAAAAGAGTCTAACTATCGCAATAACTTTCAGAATCTGCGGAATATATTCTAGTTTCATAATAACATCACCGGGAATTTTGCACGGTGAAACTTTAGGCCCGGGGGGCGTTTTTACGCAGACTTTCGGCAGCCGTCCTACGCTCTCAAAATTTTTTTCGCAGTTTCACATGCCCATCTTCAAACGACGATTCCCAAGCAACTAAAAGAGTCTAACTATCGCAATAACTTTCAGAATCTGCGGAATATATTCTAGTTTCATAATAACATCACCGGGAATTTTGCACGGTGAAACTTTAGGCCCGGGGGGCGTTTTTACGCAGACTTTCGGCAGCCGTCCTACCATCTCAAATTTTTTTTCGCAGTTTCACTTGCCCATCTTCAAACGACGATTCCCAAGCAACTAAAAGAGTCTAACTATCGCAATAACTTTCAGAATCTGCGGAATATATTCTAGTTTCATAATAACATGACCGGGAATTTTGCACGGTGAAAGTTTAGGCCCGGGGGGCGTTTTTACGCAGACTTTCGGCAGCCGTCCTACGCTCTCAAATTTTTTTTCGCAGTTTCACATGCCCATCTTCAAACGACGATTCCCAAGCAACTAAAAGAGTCTAACTATCGCAATAACTTTCAGAATCTGCGGAATATATTCTAGTTTCATAATAACATCACCGGGAATTTTGCACGGTGAAACTTTAGGCCCGGGGGGCGTTTTTACGCAGACTTTCGGCAGCCGTCCTACGCTCTCAAAATTTTTTTCGCAGTTTCACATGCCCATCTTCAAACGACGATTCCCAAGCAACTAAAAGAGTCTAACTATCGCAATAACTTTCAGAATCTGCGGAATATATTCTAGTTTCATAATAACATCACCGGGAATTTTGCACGGTGAAACTTTAGGCCCGGGGGGCGTTTTTACGCAGACTTTCGGCAGCCGTCCTACCATCTCAAATTTTTTTTCGCAGTTTCACATGCCCATCTGCAAACGACGATTCCCAAGCAACTAAAAGAGTCTAACTATCGCAATAACTTTCAGAATCTGCGGAATATATTCTAGTTTCATAATAACATCACCGGGAATTTTGCACGGTGAAACTTTAGGCCCGGGGGGCGTTTTTACGCAGACTTTCGGCAGCCGTCCTACGCTCTCAAAATTTTTTTCGCAGTTTCACATGCCCATCTTCAAACGACGATTCCCAAGCAACTAAAAGAGTCTAACTATCGCAATAACTTTCAGAATCTGCGGAATATATTCTAGTTTCATAATAACATCACCGGGAATTTTGCACGGTGAAACTTTAGGCCCGGGGGGCGTTTTTACGCAGACTTTCGGCAGCCGTCCTACCATCTCAAATTTTTTTTCGCAGTTTCACTTGCCCATCTTCAAACGACGATTCCCAAGCAACTAAAAGAGTCTAACTATCGCAATAACTTTCAGAATCTGCGGAATATATTCTAGTTTCATAATAACATCACCGGGAATTTTGCACGGTGAAACTTTAGGCCCGGGGGGCGTTTTTACGCAGACTTTCGGCAGCCGTCCTACGCTCTCAAAATTTTTTTCGCAGTTTCACATGCCCATCTTCAAACGACGATTCCCAAGCAACTAAATGAGTCTAACTATCGCAATAACTTTCAGAATCTGCGGAATATATTCTAGTTTCATAATAACATCACCGGGAATTTTGCACGGTGAAACTTTAGGCCCGGGGGGCGTTTTTACGCAGACTTTCGGCAGCCGTCCTACGCTCTCAAATTTTTTTTCGCAGTTTCACATGCCCATCTTCAAACGACGATTCCCAAGCAACTAAAAGAGTCTAACTATCGCAATAACTTTCAGAATCTGCGGAATATATTCTAGTTTCATAATAACATCACCGGGAATTTTGCACGGTGAAACTTTAGGCCCGGGGGGCGTTTTTACGCAGACTTTCGGCAGCCGTCCTACGCTCTCAAATTTTTTTTCGCAGTTTCACATGCCCATCTTCAAACGACGATTCCCAAGCAACTAAAAGAGTCTAACTATCGCAATAACTTTCAGAATCTGCGGAATATATTCTAGTTTCATAATAACATCACCGGGAATTTTGCACGGTGAAACTTTAGGCCCGGGGGGCGTTTTTACGCAGACTTTCGGCAGCCGTCCTACGCTCTCAAAATTTTTTTCGCAGTTTCACATGCCCATCTTCAAACGACGATTCCCAAGCAACTAAAAGAGTCTAACTATCGCAATAACTTTCAGAATCTGCGGAATATATTCTAGTTTCATAATAACATCACCGGGAATTTTGCACGGTGAAACTTTAGGCCCGGGGGGCGTTTTTACGCAGACTTTCATCAGCCGTCCTACGCTCTCAAATTTTTTTTCGCAGTTTCACATGCCCATCTTCAAACGACGATTCCCAAGCAACTAAAAGAGTCTAACTATCGCAATAACTTTCAGAATCTGCGGAATATATTCTAGTTTCATAATAACATCACCGGGAATTTTGCACGGTGAAACTTTAGGCCCGGGGGGCGTTTTTACGCAGACTTTCGGCAGCCGTCCTACCATCTCAAATTTTTTTTCGCAGTTTCACATGCCCATCTGCAAACGACGATTCCCAAGCAACTAAAAGAGTCTAACTATCGCAATAACTTTCAGAATCTGCGGAATATATTCTAGTTTCATAATAACATCACCGGGAATTTTGCACGGTGAAACTTTAGGCCCGGGGGGCGTTTTTACGCAGACTTTCGGCAGCCGTCCTACGCTCTCAAAATTTTTTTCGCAGTTTCACATGCCCATCTTCAAACGACGATTCCCAAGCAACTAAAAGAGTCTAACTATCGCAATAACTTTCAGAATCTGCGGAATATATTCTAGTTTCATAATAACATCACCGGGAATTTTGCACGGTGAAACTTTAGGCCCGGGGGGCGTTTTTACGCAGACTTTCGGCAGCCGTCCTACCATCTCAAATTTTTTTTCGCAGTTTCACTTGCCCATCTTCAAACGACGATTCCCAAGCAACTAAAAGAGTCTAACTATCGCAATAACTTTCAGAATCTGCGGAATATATTCTAGTTTCATAATAACATGACCGGGAATTTTGCACGGTGAAAGTTTAGGCCCGGGGGGCGTTTTTACGCAGACTTTCGGCAGCCGTCCTACGCTCTCAAATTTTTTTTCGCAGTTTCACATGCCCATCTTCAAACGACGATTCCCAAGCAACTAAAAGAGTCTAACTATCGCAATAACTTTCAGAATCTGCGGAATATATTCTAGTTTCATAATAACATCACCGGGAATTTTGCACGGTGAAACTTTAGGCCCGGGGGGCGTTTTTACGCAGACTTTCGGCAGCCGTCCTACGCTCTCAAAATTTTTTTCGCAATTTCACATGCCCATCTTCAAACGACGATTCCCAAGCAACTAAAAGAGTCTAACTATCGCAATAACTTTCAGAATCTGCGGAATATATTCTAGTTTCATAATAACATCACCGGGAATTTTGCACGGTGAAAGTTTAGGCCCGGGGGGCGTTTTTACGCAGACTTTCGGCAGCCGTCCTACGCTCTCAAATTTTTTTTCGCAGTTTCACATGCCCATCTTCAAACGACGATTCCCAAGCAACTAAAAGAGTCTAACTATCGCAATAACTTTCAGAATCTGCGGAATATATTCTAGTTTCATAATAACATCACCGGGAATTTTGCACGGTGAAACTTTAGGCCCGGGGGGCGTTTTTACGCAGACTTTCGGCAGCCGTCCTACGCTCTCAAATTTTTTTTCGCAGTTTCACATGCCCATCTTCAAACGACGATTCCCAAGCAACTAAAAGAGTCTAACTATCGCAATAACTTTCAGAATCTGCGGAATATATTCTAGTTTCATAATAACATCACCGGGAATTTTGCACGGTGAAACTTTAGGCCCGGGGGGCGTTTTTACGCAGACTTTCGGCAGCCGTCCTACGCTCTCAAATTTCTTTTCGCAGTTTCACATGCCCATCTTCAAACGACGATTCCCAAGCAACTAAAAGAGTCTAACTATCGCAATAACTTTCAGAATCTGCGGAATATATTCTAGTTTCATAATAACATCACCGGGAATTTTGCACGGTGAATCTTTAGGCCCGGGGGGCGTTTTTACGCAGACTTTCGGCAGCCGTCCTACGCTCTCAAAATTTTTTTCGCAGTTTCACATGCCCATCTTCAAACGACGATTCCCAAGCAACTAAAAGAGTCTAACTATCGCAATAACTTTCAGAATCTGCGGAATATATTCTAGTTTCATAATAACATCACCGGGAATTTTGCACGGTGAAACTTTAGGCCCGGGGGGCGTTTTTACGCAGACTTTCGGCAGCCGTCCTACGCTCTCAAAATTTTTTTCGCAGTTTCACATGCCCATCTTCAAACGACGATTCCCAAGCAACTAAAAGAGTCTAACTATCGCAATAACTTTCAGAATCTGCGGAATATATTCTAGTTTCATAATAACATCACCGGGAATTTTGCACGGTGAAACTTTAGGCCCGGGGGGCGTTTTTACGCAGACTTTCGGCAGCCGTCCTACGCTCTCAAATTTTTTTTCGCAGTTTCACATGCCCATCTTCAAACGACGATTCCCAAGCAACTAAAAGAGTCTAACTATCGCAATAACTTTCAGAATCTGCGGAATATATTCTAGTTTCATAATAACATCACCGGGAATTTTGCACGGTGAAACTTTAGGCCCGGGGGGCGTTTTTACGCAGACTTTCGGCAGCCGTCCTACGCTCTCAAATTTTTTTTCGCAGTTTCACATGCCCATCTTCAAACGACGATTCCCAAGCAACTAAAAGAGTCTAACTATCGCAATAACTTTCAGAATCTGCGGAATATATTCTAGTTTCATAATAACATCACCGGGAATTTTGCACGGTGAAACTTTAGGCCCGGGGGGCGTTTTTACGCAGACTTTCGGCAGCCGTCCTACGCTCTCAAAATTTTTTTCGCAGTTTCACATGCCCATCTTCAAACGACGATTCCCAAGCAACTAAAAGAGTCTAACTATCGCAATAACTTTCAGAATCTGCGGAATATATTCTAGTTTCATAATAACATCACCGGGAATTTTGCACGGTGAAACTTTAGGCCCGGGGGGCGTTTTTACGCAGACTTTCGGCAGCCGTCCTACGCTCTCAAAATTTTTTTCGCAGTTTCACATGCCCATCTTCAAACGACGATTCCCAAGCAACTAAAAGAGTCTAACTATCGCAATAACTTTCAGAATCTGCGGAATATATTCTAGTTTCATAATAACATCACCGGGAATTTTGCACGGTGAAACTTTAGGCCCGGGGGGCGTTTTTACGCAGACTTTCGGCAGCCGTCCTACGCTCTCAAATTTTTTTTCGCAGTTTCACATGCCCATCTTCAAACGACGATTCCCAAGCAACTAAAAGGGTCTAACTATCGCAATAACTTTCAGAATCTGCGGAATATATTCTAGTTTCATAATAACATCACCGGGAATTTTGCACGGTGAAACTTTAGGCCCGGGGGGCGTTTTTACGCAGACTTTCGGCAGCCGTCCTACGCTCTCAAATTTTTTTTCGCAGTTTCACATGCCCATCTTCAAACGACGATTCCCAAGCAACTAAAAGAGTCTAACTATCGCAATAACTTTCAGAATCTGCGGAATATATTCTAGTTTCATAATAACATCACCGGGAATTTTGCACGGTGAAACTTTAGGCCCGGGGGGCGTTTTTACGCAGACTTTCGGCAGCCGTCCTACGCTCTCAAAATTTTTTTCGCAGTTTCACATGCCCATCTTCAAACGACGATTCCCAAGCAACTAAAAGAGTCTAACTATCGCAATAACTTTCAGAATCTGCGGAATATATTCTAGTTTCATAATAACATCACCGGGAATTTTGCACGGTGAAACTTTAGGCCCGGGGGGCGTTTTTACGCAGACTTTCGGCAGCCGTCCTACGCTCTCAAAATTTTTTTCGCAGTTTCACATGCCCATCTTCAAACGACTATTCCCAAGCAACTAAAAGAGTCTAACTATCGCAATAACTTTCAGAATCTGCAGAATATATTCTAGTTTCATAATAACATCACCGGGAATTTTGCACGGTGAAACTTTAGGCCCGGGGGGCGTTTTTACGCAGACTTTCGGCAGCCGTCCTACGCTCTCAAATTTTTTTTCGCAGTTTCACATGCCCATCTTCAAACGACGATTCCCAAGCAACTAAAAGAGTCTAACTATCGCAATAACTTTCAGAATCTGCGGAATATATTCTAGTTTCATAATAACATCACCGGGAATTTTGCACGGTGAAACTTTAGGCCCGGGGGGCGTTTTTACGCAGACTTTCGGCAGCCGTCCTACGCTCTCAAATTTTTTTTCGCAGTTTCACATGCCCATCTTCAAACGACGATTCCCAAGCAACTAAAAGAGTCTAACTATCGCAATAACTTTCAGAATCTGCGGAATATATTCTAGTTTCATAATAACATCACCGGGAATTTTGCACGGTGAAACTTTAGGCCCGGGGGGCGTTTTTACGCAGACTTTCGGCAGCCGTCCTACGCTCTCAAATTTTTTTTCGCAGTTTCACATGCCCATCTTCAAACGACGATTCCCAAGCAACTAAAAGAGTCTAACTATCGCAATAACTTTCAGAATCTGCGGAATATATTCTAGTTTCATAATAACATCACCGGGAATTTTGCACGGTGAAACTTTAGGCCCGGGGGGCGTTTTTACGCAGACTTTCGGCAGCCGTCCTACGCTCTCAAAATTTTTTTCGCAGTTTCACATGCCCATCTTCAAACGACGATTCCCAAGCAACTAAAAGAGTCTAACTATCGCAATAACTTTCAGAATCTGCGGAATATATTCTAGTTTCATAATAACATCACCGGGAATTTTGCACGGTGAAACTTTAGGCCCGGGGGGCGTTTTTACGCAGACTTTCGGCAGCCGTCCTACGCTCTCAAAATTTTTTTCGCAGTTTCACATGCCCATCTTCAAACGACGATTCCCAAGCAACTAAAAGAGTCTAACTATCGCAATAACTTTCAGAATCTGCAGAATATATTCTAGTTTCATAATAACATCACCGGGAATTTTGCACGGTGAAACTTTAGGCCCGGGGGGCGTTTTTACGCAGACTTTCGGCAGCCCTCCTACGCTCTCAAATTTTTTTTCGCAGTTTCACATGCCCATCTTCAAACGACGATTCCCAAGCAACTAAAAGAGTCTAACTATCGCAATAACTTTCAGAATCTGCGGAATATATTCTAGTTTCATAATAACATCACCGGGAATTTTGCACGGTGAAACTTTAGGCCCGGGGGGCGTTTTTACGCAGACTTTCGGCAGCCGTCCTACGCTCTCAAATTTTTTTTCGCAGTTTCACATGCCCATCTTCAAACGACGATTCCCAAGCAACTAAAAGAGTCTAACTATCGCAATAACTTTCAGAATCTGCGGAATATATTCTAGTTTCATAATAACATCACCGGGAATTTTGCACGGAGAAACTTTAGGCCCGGGGGGCGTTTTTACGCAGACTTTCGGCAGCCGTCCTACGCTCTCAAATTTTTTTTCGCAATTTCACAGGCCCATCTTCAAACGACGATTCCCAAGCAACTAAAAGAGTCTAACTATCGCAATAACTTTCAGAATCTGCGGAATATATTCTAGTTTCATAATAACATCACCGGGAATTTTGCACGGTGAAACTTTAGGCCCGGGGGGCGTTTTTACACAGACTTTCGGCAGCCGTCCTACGCTCTCAAATTTTTTTTCGCAGTTTCACATGCCCATCTTCAAACGACGATTCCCAAGCAACTAAAAGAGTCTAACTATCGCAATAACTTTCAGAATCTGCGGAATATATTCTAGTTTCATAATAACATCACCGGGAATTTTGCACGGTGAAACTTTAGGCCCGGGGGGCGTTTTTACGCAGACTTTCGGCAGCCGTCCTACGCTCTCAAATTTTTTTTCGCAGTTTCACATGCCCATCTTCAAACGACGATTCCCAAGCAACTAAAAGAGTCTAACTATCGCAATAACTTTCAGAATCTGCGGAATATATTCTAGTTTCATAATAACATCACCGGGAATTTTGCACGGTGAAACTTTAGGCCCGGGGGGCGTTTTTACGCAGACTTTCGGCAGCCGTCTTACGCTCTCAAATTGTTTTTCGCAGTTTCACATGCCCATCTTCAAACGACGATTCCCAAGCAACTAAAAGAGTCTAACTATCGCAATAACTTTCAGAATCTGCGGAATATATTCTAGTTTCATAATAACATCACCGGGAATTTAGCACGGTGAAACCTTTGGCCCGGGGGGCGTTTTTACGCAGACTTTCGGCAGCCGTCCTACGCTCTCAAAATTTTTTTCGCAGTTTCACATGCCCATCTTCAAACGACGATTCCCAAGCAACTAAAAGAGTCTAACTATCGCAATAACTTTCAGAATCTGCGGAATATATTCTAGTTTCATAATAACATCACCGGGAATTTTGCACGGTGAAACTTTAGGCCCGGGGGGCGTTTTTACGCAGACTTTCGGCAGCCGTCCTACGCTCTCAAATTTTTTTTCGCAGTTTCACATGCCCATCTTCAAACGACGATTCCCAAGCAACTAAAAGAGTCTAACTATCGCAATAACTTTCAGAATCTGCGGAATATATTCTAGTTTCATAATAACATCACCGGGAATTTTGCACGGTGAAACTTTAGGCCCGGGGGGCGTTTTTACGCAGTCTTTTAACAGCCGTCCTACGCTCTCAAATTTTTTTTCGCAGTTTCACATGCCCATCTGCAAACGACGATTCCCAAGCAACTAAAAGAGTCTAACTATCGCAATAACTTTCAGAATCTGCGGAATATATTCTAGTTTCATAATAACATCACCGGGAATTTTGCACGGTGAAACTTTAGGCCCGGGGGGCGTTTTTACGCAGACTTTCGGCAGCCGTCCTACGCTCTCAAATTTTTTTTCGCAGTTTCACATGCCCATCTTTAAACGACGATTCCCAAGCAACTAAAAGAGTCTAACTATCGCAATAACTTTCAGAATCTGCGGAATATATTCTAGTTTCATAATAACATCACCGGGAATTTTGCACGGTGAAACTTTAGGCCCGGGGGGCGTTTTTACGCAGACTTTCGGCAGCCGTCCTACGCTCTCAAATTTTTTTTCGCAGTTTCACATGCCCATCTTCAAACGACGATTCCCAAGCAACTAAAAGAGTCTAACTATCGCAATAACTTTCAGAATCTGCGGAATATATTCTAGTTTCATAATAACATCACCGGGAATTTTGCACGGTGAAACTTTAGGCCCGGGGGGCGTTTTTACGCAGACTTTCGGCAGCCGTCCTACGCTCTCAAAATTTTTTCGCAGTTTCACATGCCCATCTTCAAACGACGATTCCCAAGCAACTAAAAGAGTCTAACTATCGCAATAACTTTCAGAATCTGCGGAATATATTCTAGTTTCATAATAACATCACCGGGAATTTTGCACGGTGAAACTTTAGGCCCGGGGGGCGTTTTTACGCAGACTTTCGGCAGCCGTCCTACGCTCTCAAAATTTTTTTCGCAGTTTCACATGCCCATCTTCAAACGACGATTCCCAAGCAACTAAAAGAGTCTAACTATCGCAATAACTTTCAGAATCTGCAGAATATATTCTAGTTTCATAATAACATCACCGGGAATTTTGCACGGTGAAACTTTAGGCCCGGGGGGCGTTTTTACGCAGACTTTCGGCA
>CAWVNO010002883.1:0-14000 GCA_963930645.1 Salticus scenicus | reverse complement strand
TCAAAATCTGCAAAATGCCAAACTTCTACAGAAATTCAAGAAGACTTTTTTCTTTTTTTGTAATGTTTAATAAAACTTATTTTTAAAACTTAGGTACAGATTTTGTAGTAAAAATATAGCCAAAAATTGTTTTTTGAAAAATTTACATTGACGTGTACTTTTTATTTATTTATTTTAAATTAAAAATTAATTAATAAATTTCAAAATCCACCCCTAATTCTTTTAGATAAGTTCTGTTAAACATAAAAAAGAAAAGAAAAGAAAAAATTTTGTGTAACACTGTACTATTTAAATATATAATAAATTTTTTGTATTTGTGTGTGTGATAAGCATTCAACAATAAACTACAAACATAAAACTTGAAGCTCATTTTCGTATATTTCAATTACACAACATACATAAACAGTTAAAAAATATTAGTTATAAATTTTTCAAAGACCTCTACAATATAGCATACCCTCATTTGATGCTTTCAAATGTGTTAAATGAATGTTACATCAATCTTATCTATAGAGATTATTGGAAAAAGAAGAAACTGAAAGTCACTTATGTATTATTCCTAAATTACTCGTTAATCCGATTGTCAAAATTTTATTAAAATTCCTGTATATAGAAATTCATTGATAGAACAAAAATATTTGTTATATTTATTTTTTTTTAGACAGCAAAGATATTACAGATTTTGAATAATTTTCTTTTGATATACTGTCTTGTAAATATATAAATCTTGTAATATTTAAAGAATAAATATTATTTGTGTGCATATTATTTGTGGCATTTCATTTGTTATTAAATTCGATCGATAAAGATGGACAATTTTATGTTTTGAAAACCTTCATTACACAATGAATACTTTTTTTTTTTTTTTTTTTTTTTTTTTAGCTTTTTGTTTATTTGAAAATGATTGGAATTTTAAATTAGCATTTTATTAGCAACATATTTCGAAAATAGATTTTTGAGATTATACATTTATATAAATTGATGTTACATGATAAACGAAATGAAGAGGTTAAACTCAAAATATCAATAAATCAAATGGTTTGATAAGAAAGCACTACAGAACTGGCGTTTTAAATTATTACTTACAAAACTTTGAATAAACTCCATAAAATGCAATAATCTCGCAACAGTTGTTTCGGGTTGAAAGTGCACCCGACCTTTCATCAGGCAAACAAAGTAGGCACGAGTGCTGCAGTCAAAGTTTGCGTTTTATGGTATTTATTCAAAGTTTTGTACATAACAAAAACAAGTACTATTTTGGCTTCAATTAGATCATCATAAATAATAAATTTGAGATTGAAAAGGTCTAATATTAAGGAATTGAATAAAAAATTGATCATAATATATATATATATATTTATATTGTCTATTTGGCTATTTTGTCCTATCGCTTCAACTGAAAGGATGAAATCTAAAATTTCCAATCGGTTGAAATATATTTTTATTATAAATTACAAACTTTAATGTTTCTTCTAATATTATTTATTTATATTTGATGGTATTAATGTTTAAAATTTATTTTAAGGAAGAAATTATATATATACAGTGATCTATCATTTATGCTCGGGTACAAGGGACCGTAACAAAAATGCGCCAAAGGGAAACCCCCAAAAGGTTATTAAAAGTGAAACATCAGCCCAGTGCAGATGGTAATTGTTAATTAATGCTTTGTACATATAATATTATTGAAAAATGTAAATGAGAAACACACACACATTAAAAAGAAAAAAAGGAGGTTTTTTTAAAATTTAAATCTTCTTTTATTCCTATGTAATTTCTTACAAAATAATTTAGAATCAAGGATTATTTTTGTTTTCGAGAGTTTTCACAGAGCGATTTTTTTTCAAGTTCTCGAAGATATGAAAAAACTCCTTTAGTTCCAAAATTTAACTGAAAATAGCCCCACAAAGTTCCTAACGCTTCCATTGATCTTGTTGGAGTTAGGGGAAACTTTTGCCACATCTTCTTCATTATCTCATCGCCGCCTTCTTCATTTTTGTTTTTGTCGCTACCATTTATTTCAACTACTAAGTCACAAATTTCCCACAATTCAGCTGTGATTAAATTTTTATCTGGAGGATCATACAGACTGAAATGAAAACATTTTTTCGAAAGAAAAATTCGTGCGTATGTGAAAGGTGCTTTTTAATTCCGTGCATAAATGAATAAGTTTTATGACTGTTTTCCTAGATTCTTGGACCGGACTACTGGACTAAGAAAAGAAAAAAAAAAAAAAAAAAAAAAAAAACGCGCATAAGTGAATAGTGCATGTAAGTGAGAGATTACTGTATATTCAAACGATTAAATATTTTTATACCTTAAAAAAATATTGAAGAATCATCTTATTTTGCATCACAGAATAACTTGAATAGATTCATATAAACGTAAGAAAATGACAACATAAAAATGCAAAGGAGGGAGGATGCCTTTTCATGCAAGTATCTATGTGAAAATAGTAATAAAATTTTGCTCATTTTGTAAATAAGAAATGGCAGATTCCTTCAACAAAACATTTGAAAGATGTAGAGAAAAGCCTTAAGTATAGAAAGTTTTGGTTTTAAAAGATAAAATCATTCAACGCACCGCGCACCACTTGGGAAAATATGACAACTTCAAAGAGTAATGCATTATAGAAAAAGGAGTCTTAAGTAACTTACACATGTAATACGGACATTTTTCAAATTGTATATGGTCCTTTCTTTAGATAAATTAATACTAAAAGTTAATTTTTTTGCATTTCTAATTAAAAATTTCTATAATTAAGAAAAACATGACTAAACTATTTTTCATTTAATCATTTGGTTCATAAATATATCGCGAATGTTTGCTTTACATAGTTTAACTCTTTTAAGATTTTTTTTTTGTTTCATCCCCCAGTTTATACATGATATTTTTAATACAATTACCGTATAGTATAAAGAATTTAGACATAACCTGAAGAAAAAGGAAAAAGATCCTTTCATACACTTAATTATTCCCCCCAATTTTCTTTCTTTTTTTCTCAAGCTCCCCCCCCCCCGCCCTCTTTCTTTTTTTCTAATTTGTAAAAGGTAATCCTGCATTGAGAAAGTTGTGAAATTATACAGTAATATGAAATCAAATTAACCACGCTATTCATGTATGTTGACACTCCAAATGTGATAACTTCGAGCATTTATACATACTACAGGCTTTGGATATATTAAGCGAATTAATCTTTTAAAGAGTGATAATTGTTCAGGCTAGGCTTCGAACCTGGGACCTTTGCGTTAACGACTATAACGTTCTATTAGTTGAGCTCTCCTGGTGGATAAGTGACCCATTACATTTGCTTCTATAAAAAATGAAATATTTCTTATGTCTTGCAAATACAGAAACGGTCTTATTGATATCTTTTTTTTTCTGTATATTAATAACATAACTGCTAATATCAGTAATTGGAATAAAAAAGTTAACTATTTCTACAATAGTTTTTATTAATGGATTATCCGAATTAATATTTACAACAGCGTATAAACAAAGCCAGAATTCGAAATTGTGACCTTTTGAATTAACGTCCAATGTTCTTTCATTTTTGCTTTTGCAAAGATTTGTCCAATCTATCAGAAATCTAAGTAATAATAATAATAATATACAACTTTTATATGAGTGAACTATGCGGTTCCATTATCGACCGGGATTCTATTTAGTTGGTAGAGCATTGTAGGACGTTAACCCAAAGGTTCCAGATTTGAATACTGGCCTAGGTCAGTTTTTGCTGTTGTAAA
The DNA here is from genome assembly GCA_963930645.1 of Salticus scenicus. NCBI lineage: Eukaryota > Metazoa > Arthropoda > Arachnida > Araneae > Salticidae > Salticus > Salticus scenicus. Next base: position 10,254 of record CAWVNO010002883.1, on the reverse strand, counting down.
AGATAAATTGGCAAAACTATTAGAAATCTACTCGAAAATTATACTTCGCAGAAACAAGAATGTATTAAAGCGATTCTCTGATTATCATGCCTGAAGCCCATTGAGAATCTATGGGGAAATAATCTCAATTGTAACTCATTAATTAATTCAGTTTTTTAAATCCGTTTTCAAATAAAGAAAATTTCCAACAATTGATTATCGTTTTATAAAAACTGATTTTTATTTATTTTTATTTTTTTCGAAGTTGAGAAATGCAAATTTTCACTTAGTGAAATTTAGCATTATATGCATTTAAAGTACCGTAATTTCGTGTATATAACCCGCGGGTAATCTATAAATAAAACCTGAGTTTGTATGTCCTGCGGGCTATCATCCGGTGCGGGGTATCTATCGCAAAGAAGGAGAAAATCAACACGTCTCATTTTTGTTTCAGAAGTATGGATTATTAACGTATAATGACGATTAAATTGAGGACAGTGAAAAGGAACTTGATGAGGAGTATAATAAGGAAGACGAAGACGAACTGTCCCAAACATTTTAGTTCTGATACGGAAGAATCCGATTTCGATGGATTGGAAAGAATTTTGCAAATAAATTTATTATTAATCTATAATTTTCTTATAAATCGAATAAAGGTGTTAATTGTTAGAAGTTACTCCAGTTTACAGTAATTTACATAGAGAGAAAGATTAATGCAAAGTTATGATTATTTGCATTTTCGTTATCGGTAAGTAAATTTATTTGTTTATTATTTATATCTAGTTGTATAATTCTTTATTATTTGTATCTTTTCCTATTTATTATTAAAATAATAGCAATTAATATTGAAATTATAAAGAGCGATTGCCGACCAGGTGATTTTAGATATGCGGGGTATCTTTTGGTTGTAATTATTTTTAAGTATTTTTTTACGCTGCGGGTTACCTTCCGCCGCAGGTTATATACGCGAAATTACGGTAAATAAAAAATAAAAAAAGGAAAAGATTGGTTAATCAGTTTACACTTCTGAATTTTCTGTATGTGAAAACATAATTTAAAAATATTCAGTAAGAAAGGAGGATACCTAATGTCATCGACTGCCAAGTCTCATGTTATTCAATAGAAAAATTTGTGTCCACAATCAATCAATACCCAACGTATTTATTTATTTTTAAATTCCTTTTTCACTATTAGAAAATTATCAGTCATTAAATTAGTACTCGTTTTTTTTTTAAACTTATTATTCCCATTTATAATATTTCGTTTTCACTAAATTATTTTTTAACTGAAGAAATAAAATATTAAAAATAAATTTTAAAATACTAGTCCTGATTTATTAGTCATGAATTTTCTGAATGTGAAAATGAAATAATATTAATAATAAAAACTGGTAATACATTATTCTGTAAACACTTTTTACCATAGAATACATGGGCTTTGGATGTCGGCTAGATTAGGTAGAGTAGAGAAGAGGATTATTTCTCCGCAACTGGCTTCCGGCGAACATGGCCTGATTTAGGCAAGGGCACACATTATTTATATTTACACCATTATTTTTTCACAAATATTTTCCTCTCATAATAAACAGAAAAATCTCATTAAAAATTATTTTAAAAGAATACTGGTGTCTAATAACGATGAGTAAGTTCGATTGTTTTACACCGTTCACTTCTTCTAAAAATATAATTACTAGTGCGACGTAAAAACCCAACCAACCAACCATCTTATAAAAATAATTTCCTAGTCAAAGTGTGGAAATTCTATATGAAGAAAAAAATAATTGTAAAATATTCCGGTATGAGAGTGCCCCTGCATTAATCAGGCTCTGCCGGCGACGATAAGTACAAAGTTTCTTTGTGTTTGATGTACAGTCGGCAGCAAAAGTATCCAAGCACTAGCAAAAGTTCTAATGTGCATATACATATATAAAGTACATTTAATACAGTTTTTTTTTAAATAATACCTTGTCGATTTCGGTTCTTAGTCAGTCTAAGAACAAGATTCGAAACAGATTTATACAACAAAACAGTATTAAGTGTAATTTTTTTAACATAGGAACTGTTGCTAGTGCTCGGATACTTTTACTGCCTACTGTATCATGTTAAAAACATGCTTGGCAAGTAAGATTTGATTCACGTTTGCTGCATCAACTATATTTGTTGCAGCAAGTACAATTCATACTTGATGTGTATTACTTGATTCGTGTGAGCTGTGGCAAACATAGTGCACGCTTGATACACATTACTTGATTCATGTTTCAACTATCTAGTCTAAAGCAAGTGGGACAAGTGTAAACAAGGATTCTTGATTTTCACTTGCATTAAACTTACAGGCTTGAAATGTCAAGCTCGATGCAAGTTGCTTGACTTGAGTAGTCAATGTTGATGATAGCATAATACAAGTTCTCTGTGCTGCCTGGGATTGGAATATGTTTTGCCTAGGGAATAAGTGCGTAGATTAACTTTTAGGAAGCATTAAAGAAAAATCTATATATATAAAATCGTGGAGCAAAAACAAATAGAAAATACAGTTAGGCCGTTCAAAATTGGTACAGATAGGTTTTAGAGGCCTGCAAGTCGAATGGGGATATTTTCGAAAGTGTAAAGTTATTAGGAGGGCTGGGAAGGGGGGGGGGGCGGAGGGGCAAACAAATAAAATAGAGTTAGATCATTCAAAATTGGTACATAGAGGTTTTCGATACCTACAAATCGATTGCGGATATTTTCGAATTTTTATAATTATTGCGAGGGGCAGGAAGGGGGAGAGCGGAGCGGCAGAAAAAAATAGAATTGGATCGTTCAAAACTGGTGCATGGAGGATTTGATACTTACAAATCGATTGCGGATATATTCGGATTTGTAAAATTATTAGGATAGACGGTACGGGGAGGGGGATAATAGAAATAAGAGTTAGAGCATTTTAGCATTTTGGGAATTTTTTCCGAAGCCAGTGAGAACCCGGTGCGATATTTTTCCTAATCAGATTTTGTTTCTTTTTTTTTTTCACGTGATAAAAATTAATGTAATTTTGAGAATTCAGTAATTATAGTGATTCATTTAAAAATAAGGACCAGCGAAGCGGGCGTTGCCTGCTAGTATGTAAATATACTCCCATGGCTTATCTCTTTTCTCAAATGAGTGAATGCGAAGATGTTTTTTTCACTACTCATTTAAGGAAATGAATTAGAACATACATATAGAGGTCAATTCTGAGTAGTTACGATGCGATAAGTCGGCGATTTGTGACGTCACCGAAATCTGTTTTCACATTGTATGTTATTATCGCATGCGACCAAAAGAGCAGCTATTCTTGGACCAGCATTTTCGCGAAACCACAGTCGTGACCCACAGTTTGGAAACCACTGCTCTAGAACATTCTTTATGCACATATCTCTGCCTAGGGTATAAGTGCGCAGATGACTTTTTAGGAAGCATTTTATTTAAATACAACGATGGCTTTCCCTATCAGCACACATATCCACAGTACATCCTGAGGATGTCCCTTGGATGTACTTCCATCCACAGGATATCTTTTGGATAAGATATGCAGTTAGGGTTCACACCTGAGTAAATTCGAAGATGATTTTTTACACTACTCATTTGAGGAAACCAATTAGAATATACTTCACACACATATAGCTTTTCTCCGTTACGAATGTAAAGATCATTTTTCAGATGACTTGAGAGAATGTTTTAGAAAATTCTTCACCCTATGGCGTTTCTCCTGTACGAATTCGATTATGCTTCTTTAGATTAATTAATCGAGAAAATCCTTCAGAACACTTTTCATATACATATAGTTCTTCTCCTGTATGAATGCAAAAATGTGCCATTAAATTACTGTTTTGAGAAAGTCCTTTAGAACATTTTTCAAACACATAAGTCCGTTCTCCTGTATGAATGCGAACATGTGTCGTTAGACTGCTCTTAGCAGAAAATTCTTTAGAACGTTCTTCACACACATATGGCTTTTCTCCAGTCTGCATGCGGAGATAGTTTTTCATCGCTTATTTGAAAAAATCTTTTAGATTATTTTTCACGCACATACGGTTTTTCTCCAATATGCACGCGAAGATGTTTTCTTAAACTGCTCTTTTCCGAAAATCTTTTAGAACATTCTTCACACACATATAGTTTTCCTCAAGTATGCACGCGAAGATGTTTTTTCAGATAGCTTATTTGAGAAAATCTTTTATAACATTCTTCACAAACATGTGGTCTTTCTCCTGTATGAATGCGAAGATGTGTCGTTAAACTGCTCTTAGCAGAAAATTCTTTAGAACATTCTTCACACACATATGGTTTTTCTCCTGTATGAATGCGAACATGTATCGTTAGACTGCTCTTAGCAGAAAATTTTTTAGAACATTCTTCACACACGTATGGTTTTTCTTTAGTATGCACGCGGAGATGTCTTTTCAGAGCGCTTATATGAAAAAATCTTTTAGAACATTTTTCACACACATACGATTTTTCTTCAGTATGGATGCGAAGATGTTTTTTGAAACTGCTTTTTTCAGAAAATTTTTTAGAACATTCTTCGCACACATATGGTTTTTCTCCAGTATGCACGCGAAGATGTTTTTTCAGAACGCTTATTTGAGAAAATCTTTTAGAACATTCTTCACAAACATATGGCCTTTCTCCTGTATGAATGCGAACATGCGTCGTTAGATTGCTCTTAGCAGAAAATTCTTTAGAACATTCTTCACACACATATGGTTTTTCTCCAGTATGCACGCGAAGATGTTTTTTCAGATCGCTTTTTTGAGAAAATCCCTTAAAACATTCTTCACACACATATGGTTTTTCTCCTGTATGAACGCGAAGATGTCTCATGAGATTATTCTTATTAGGAAATCCTTTAAAGCAGTCTTTACACACATACGGCTTTTCTTCCGCATTTATAGGTAGATGTATACTCATATTTTCAATGACTAAATTATTTATGAAACTTGTCACAAATAATTTGTTTCCTGTAAAAGAATGTGCAACTAAGTCTGTATGGTCCTATCAAGATAAACTAATAACAGAAGTAAACAAACGATTTACCGTAGGAAAGGGCATGTTTACAAACAATTTTTGCTTTTTCTTCACAAAATTGCAAATCAGAAATAAATTTCATTAAAATTAATCCCTTTGCCCATTTTCACTCTATACAAAGACGAGTTGGATGAGAACGCATTATATACTTTAAAAACATACAATGATGAATTAAATAGCCATAACTGTAAGGGAAAGTCATGGCACACAGTCAGTTTAAGACTAAGATTTATTTAAGACTATCTATAGAGCAGTTCCTTGTGACGTCCAATAATTAAAGGGCACCCTGGCGGTAGGCAGAAAAGCTCGATTTTCCCGCGCCTACCATTGATTTACCGTCGGTAATCTCTGTACCGCGTGCTTTTATTTTCGCCATTACGACTTATTTTTATTTTTATTTTTGGATGATATTTGTAATTTTTGTTTTTATTTCTTTCCATTTTCAATTGTTAAATATGGTTTCAAGTTGTTGGCAGTCGGTTGCACTTACCGACATGTGAAATGGAAATGCTATTGGAATGTATCGCATTCCGAAATAAAGTAACAAGAAAATTGTGGATCGATGATATAAAACGGGAAAATTGGAAGCCGAACACTTCTTCTAGAATTTGTGGATAACATTTTCAAACAGGTAAAAATTTATATTAATAATTATATTCTCTAATTTCACAACTATGCATTCATTTCCTTTTATCATAGCTTGTATAACTTCTTGTATAGTTTGTGTCTTGTGCAAGCCAACATTACTTAAACGTATTTACCTAAAAAATTAAATATAATCGAGCATTGATTAGATTTAATTATTGAAGCCTTCCGTAATCGTTAGTAGCACAATTAAAATCTCTGTAACTCTTCAAAAATATTTTGCTTATAATGGAATGTAAACGAAAATAAACAATTGTTTTTTCTTTTCTTTTTAAAAAATTTATTAACATTTTAGCATTAGAATACCGTACATAATATTTAACTCTGAAACTTTCATTGTCTATTACTAATGGGAATTTTAATTAATTTTTTTATCAATACAATTAGTAGATTGTGTTCTGCATTTGTCTTTTAAAACATTGAAAAATGTTTACTTTGTAATTGTTAATTTCATGTAGAATTGATAATGGTGATGCAGATATCCAAATCGGTCACTGTTAAATGCCATTGTTGATTATTATGAACTTTATTATATTTCGATGTTACTGTATGTAAACTACATATTTTTTAAAAACATTATTTTTTGGTTAGAGTAAAATATATATTGATTCCTTCAAAGTAGCTCTTGTAAGCTATGTAAAAACACAATTTGCTGTTTTTGTTTAATTATTTTTCCCATTGATATATTAAACATGCAAAATTTGTTTGAGTCATAATCTAATAAAATATAAAATGTTAATTATAAGTGTTTTTTTCCCCTTCTCACTGTTATTACCATATTAAGTGTACTCTTTTTAAATTTCTCTTTTTATCAAGTTTCTCTGATGGTCCTTTTATTCTACAATCACCAGTATATTTAATTTTTACTGTGCATATTTGTATTTGATATTTGTGTATGATAATTTGTTTTTATTAATGGGCATTAAAAATACAAGTATCTTATTGATTAGGTGTATAAAAACATTTAATTTTGGATTTTTAATTGTTATACTCGATATATTTAGTATAATTGATCAGTTGAAGGAAAATATATGTATGTATGTTTGTTTATTTTTTCTGGTGTGTGTGTGGTGGGGTGGATAAGGTATTATGTTAAAGCTATTTAATGTGTTTTTCTATTGCACAATGCTAGTTCAATCCAAAATATTAATTATAAAGCCAAAGCAGACCTAGGCCTAAGAGTACCTAGCTTTTTGTCTCTTTCAGTCTGTTTTCAAATAAGTCTCTTAGTTTTTTTTTTCCTCGTATTTTTTTTTTATTCATATTTAATTTTACTCATTTTTCTTAAACAATTTACTTTGATATCAGTGTGTACTAGATCTCTTAACTCTTTAACGTTCAATGGTTTCATATTAAAAGAGAATAGCCAAAGAAAAAGGATAAAATTTCTCTTTTGATACTCAATTCAGATGATGAACTCTTAAAGAGGCATCACTCCCGCAGAATAACTCTGAAAGACTACTCACTGAAGCACCCCTCCCGCAGAGAACAGTGTAAATATTGTAGAGCAGCTTGTGAAACTATTGTAACTAAAGGCAAAAGCCTGGTGAGTGCTTAAATTGTGCAGTGTTTATTAAAAAGCCGCACGATTGAAGCACCTCTCCCTGGCAATGCTTTGGAAATGAATAGCGGACATCACATCTAAGAAAATATTGATTGCTATATACAGGTAGTAATAATTTTTTCTTTTCAACTTAAATAAAACTTATTTTTTTTTTAAACTGATATTGTATTTTACTTAATTTTATGTTCTTGTTTTAAATTACACTTCTGTTAATAAAATAACACATTTTTATGACAATACTTATTTAAACACTTTGCTATATATGTAATGTGATATATGATAACTATGATTAATACTATATCATATTATAATAAATATTGTATAATATGGTAAATATGATTGATATGATAATATAAGTAATGATGTGCTATAAAAGATTAAATTACATATACGCTAATGGTATGATAAAGTTTATATAAGTTCATTGTTCAGGAATATCGTTTAGAGGTATAGTATTGGTATAAATTTCAAAAAGCATAATGTTAGAGTGATTTCCAAATTTTAAGTCATCTTTGACTTTTTTTTTACGACTTTGATAATTAGATTTGGCCTCACGGATGACATCACTGATATAGATTATTTTTTTGGGAATTCTAATCTACATTGCATTATATTCATCACCAATTTACACTGAATATCAGGTAACCCAGCATGAAGAGAAAACTGCTGTATGAAATGTGTCATAGAAGCTATAGCAGCTTTAACCCTTTAACGTTCACTACTTAATTTATTTTAAAAAATTACTAAACTAATTGTAAAAATGACTTAAACACATAGCTGATCATAAATTTTTAAAAAATAAAAAAATAGCATAGTTCTTTTCGATAAATTTTTGTTTGAAACATCTCTATAAGTTAACCTTATTAAATTCAAATAATATTTAATTTAATAAATAAAACACTTTGTAAGTAAACATTATCGACTACAGAAACTCGTAAAAGTTGTTTCAAGTCCAGCTCTTCATTAAATAAAAAAAAAAAAAAAAAAACTAGACATGAGTGCATAATCAAACCAGCAATTTGCACTCGCGCACACTAAGAAACTTCAAGTGACTTATGCATTTAGCCAGTGTTGTGCACGAACGCGTTCATGAGCGTAGCTCAAAAATTTTGAGTTTTGAGTTGAACTTCGCTCGTTTTTTAAATTATGAACTTGAGTTGAGCGAAACTCGTTTTTTTCACGAACTTGAGCGAGAAAAAGCAATTCAAACTCAAACTCATATTAAATATTTCTGTCTGAAATATAAAAAGGAAAGTAGAAGAAGAAAAGGACAGAAAAGAAAACAATTGTGCAAAATGGATCCCGGAAAAAAGGGCACGGAAAAAAAGGCACTCATAAAAAGGGCGCCCGGAAAAAAGGGCACAGGAAAAAAGGGCATTTTTGTAATTTGCAAATCGCAAAAATAATAAACATCAAAGAATAAATTTAAAGAATTATTTCATAATACATTTTTACAAATTACAATCAATTAAATTGATACCATTTTCACTTACTATATGACTGGGGGAAGGGAGCGGGTGTCTAGGAGCAGATTGAAAGAGAATAATTAACTTTATATCACCTTGTTACTGATTTTAATGAAAAAGTGCATCTGCATATAAATTTATATGGAAATTCATGCAGTAGTTCCTGAGCTATAGTGTTCCCTGAAATTGAAGAAATCGCTGTACAGCAGTGCCACCTGTTAAGTAATGAACACCAAAAGTTAACAGGCACTAATCTGGATCAAAATGCGACCCCATATAAGTTTATATGCAATTTCGTGCAGCAATTCCTGAGATATAGCCTTCCATGAAAATGTGGGAATCGCGGTCTAGTTGAGCCACCTGTTGAAAAATTGGTACCAAAATTTGGTGGGCTCTAATTTTGGTCAAGGTACATCTGCATATAAATTTACATGCAATTCTGTGCTGTAGTTCCTGAGATACAGCCCCCAAAAATTTTTGTCTCACACACACATAAACAGACATTTTCTAAAAATTGTCAAATCGTGTTCTGGATCTCTCAAAGCGTGTAAATCCATCGAAAACGGGAAGTCAAAAATTTTTACGAATCCAATACTTTCTTCTATTGAATATAGAAGAAAGTAAAAAGGGGGAGGGGGAAAGAAATACAAAATTAGAATTTGTAAATTCATTATAGATTTTGACGGAAAACTGTTTAAGAAGTTTGCCAAAGGTTTGAAATTTACCAAATCTACCAGTTTGTTTTAACATTCTGTGTGTAGGGTTTGCGGAGGGGTGGGGATGAGTGTTTCCTCTTACCTCCCGTTTGCAGGCGTTCATAAAAAATGATGTGTTCGCCTTTATCTGCATTTTCCAAAAATTCAAAGAAATCGCCTTAAACCAATAAACATGAAATAATGTCTTCTTTCAAGAAATGAGCGATCTTTTTGTGTAAGTTTCGTCTACAATATACTACATATTAAATATAGTATTAGTCTCTCTCTCTCACACTTTTTTAATAGTTTTTAAGAATTATTCAATTTCTTCAGAAATATTAGCGAGAAAAAATGTGTAGTTTTGTAAACTTCTCAACTCTTCGTGGAATTACTTGGTATCAAAATTTGAACATATTTATATGAAATCAATTTAAAAGGAGTTTAGAGAACTATCTAATAGTTTCAAATGCACGATTTTCTTACTCATGAACTTAATCTCTGCTATTGTAAATAGCATGCATACTTAAATTTTACTATAGCTTGAAAAATATTTTAGATGATTATTTTAATTTGTTTCAAAATTACAGTAGAACCTCGATTATCCGAAGTAATTGGGAGCGAACTCACTTCGGATAATCGAAATTTTCGGATAATCGAGAATTTATCAATAATCATCTAAAATATTTATCAGCACTCGTAATTTGGAAAGGATGGCTTGCATACAAAAGGAATGTGAAAAAAAAAAAAAAAACTTTAAAAATACATGTTTGTTAAGAGAAAAATTTTGGATGATAGTAGAAAGTGAAAAAAAAAGTGAAGAAGAAACCGACTTCGGTTAATGGCGAGTTTCGGTTAATCGAGGT
>CAWVNO010002882.1:0-61891 GCA_963930645.1 Salticus scenicus | reverse complement strand
GCTAAGATATGCAGACAATTACAATCAAAGGATTCCATTTATGAAAAATGAAGCATTAAAGCCAATATTTAAAATTGAAAAAACATTAATTTAAAAAAATCAAATTCGAATCAATACACTGAGTCTGGAAATAACGGATGATGCAGTCATCCTCAAAATGTAATTCACACACTCTATGGGTTGGCAACAGTTGCTTATCACGGCGAGGTATCACCCGTCTCCATTTTTCAAGAAGTTCTTGATCCTATAAAAAAATTAATAAAACAGAGTTCAATTTAATTAATTTATTATAATTTTAACTGTCATAATAATTAAGCTACACAATAAAATATCTCCTATATGTGTGTGTTAAGGATAAGGGATGTTACTTTGCACTTTTTCTTTCAAATTGTATGCGTCATTGGTATGCAGGGCCGTGCCTACACTTTTAGCCACCCTGGGCGAAAGATTTTAGCCGCTCTCCAAGGCAAAAGATTTTACCCACCATACTAGGCACTAAAATTATTTCCCTCCTTCTGCTTCTGAAAACTATTCTTTAAAGCCAGGTTGCTACAGATGAAAAGTTATCAATTTTTTTTTCTCTGTTTTAAAAATAAGCATCCAGCGCCCAAGTGGTTATGCACTCAAAGCTGGTAGTCATGAGGTGCCGGGTTCAATCCAAAGTCGCACTTGTCGGCCTAGCCGATCAGTTTTCCATGGTTTTCTCTAAAACTTGTGTAATTACGGGTTAGGACCCCTTAGAAAGACCCCCACTGAGGGCACTCCCCCTCAGGTCTAGGACCTACAGCAGTCAATCGACCTTATTCCCAAATCCAATCCTGTTTTTAAAAAAATCTAACAATTTTAGTAAACCTAATTTATAGTTGAAATTTTGTCATTTTTAGCCGCCCCTAGCTGTTAGCCGCCCTGGGCGACCGACCCGGTCGCCCCCTCTAAGCACGGCCCTGTTGGTATGCATGTAAGAAATCGGAGGAAAATAAATTTAAAATAATGATAATGAATAAATACATAAAAATAAAATAAAAATCCAATTGAACTCTAAACACATAAAATTATTCTGTTGAAGGAAAAAATTATATTTTTGATGCTGTACACAAAAGTCTTGTGGATAAGTACTACCTAAATTCTTTTAACGCAACAGCATTTGTGCTTGAGCAAAAAATGATTACATAGACTGAAAAATAAATAAATTTATTTTTACTTATATTTTTGAACTGTAATAAAATATCGTTCGTTTTTTTTTTTTTTTTCTTTAGGAGTAAAATTCTAATATAAAAATGCAGAAAAAATACCTAAAATCTGCACAATCTTAGGTCCCAAGCTGTGCAGAGCTCAAGTAGTATACTGTATTAAAGTTTCAATCCACTAAATATTAATTTTGAAGATGAATAAGAAGATTAAACAGAAAAAATTCAGAATTTTGGGAAATTGCTTAAAATTTAAGAGCATTTTTTTCCAACACTGTATAATAATAAATGAAATACCAGAGATATGTTTACTATTCTAAAGGGTGGAAGAGCCTCATCATATCTTAAGTATTTTTTGTGATTCTATGGCTAGTATTTTTACATAACCTTATTAGTGTATGAGACATATTTCATTCGTTGGATAGTTTTTAGTTTGGGGATTATGCAAAAATTGAAATTTCGAGTTTCTTAAAAACTGAATCTATTGAAATTTTTATTTAATCATAGGAAGTTATCTCTCTCTTTTTAAACACAAGTTTCTTGTTATTTATTTATTTATTTTATAACTATTTAAGCTTGTTACGTCATTAAAAAAAAAAAAAAAATGGGTAAACACACATAGAAATTTCATGAGAAATCCTTTTTTCAAACTTTAAGAAAATAATATTAATAATAATAATAAATAAATTAAACTGAACATAAAACTTTATTATGATTTCATAAAAATTATTACTATAATGATTATTATTTTTAGTGAGAGATTTTTTTTGTTTTTTTTATCAAACAATCTTACACCTCAATTTATCTAAAATGAGTATTTATGGTTGATGAATAAATGAATAAATTTTCTATACAAAATATATTTTGTTCAGGACAAATTCTTTTAGCAAAAAACCATAACATATGATGTATACACACAATATGTACATGCGTGTGCAAATCTACACAAATTTCAAACTCTTCAATAAAAATATTTATGGGTCATCACCTTTTATAACTGTGATTGAATTAAAACTATATTCCTATGAGAAAATGTTGTCCATAGCAGTGGCAGCTTGTGCACCAAAAATTGGTGAAGAGGCACACTGTATTCATTTATAGAATGTAAATTTATATTAAAATAAGTATTTTTAGTTAATTTTAGTTAAGACCATGATTTATAAAAATTATGATTAAAAATACTTAAATATTATTTTTGAGCTGTTCACCTATTTTCGGTTCACAAGCCGGAACTGCTCCATAGAATACTAGCAACTTATCACATTTTTTCAAAGTAATTTGATAAATGTGAACACAGAATATTTATTATATATATATTTCAGAAAGCAAAGTCAAGATGCATATTACATGAAAACTTATGAAATCATTATTTACATTAGTGGTTAAACACTTTCAAGGCTTTATGTGATTTCATAAAATCATAGAGTTAATGCAAAGAAAGGAGATAATTTTCCAATATTTTCTGAAAGTTGCAATAAAATTTGAAATGCTCTGTTTGAAATTTAATGTTTTTGAGTAGATTTCATTAGAATTTCCCTTTCATTGTATATGTAATGTCCATTATATTGTTAAAATTATGAAAAAAAAAAAAAAAATGTATTAAAAATTCATTATTATCTACAAGCAGAAATGAAAAGCAATAATTTGTAAATTTATACTTTATATAAATTAATAGTTATAACACAAACATATATATTTAAAATTTATAATATAAAATCTTAGCAAAATAAAATTGTTCAGAGTAAATGTCAGACAAAAATTAAAATTTGCCTATGTTTTGTACCTCTCACCTGGTTATGAATTAATTTACTTAAAAAACTGAGGTCATAAATTAAAGTAAAAAACATTTTTGGCAGACAGTAAGGTGACAAATTGAAAAAATTTCATTTAAACTCCTGATTGAAAACAGGATGGTTGAAAAATTGATTATTAAGAAATTTCCTTTTAATGCCAAATTAAAAAAATCACCAAATTAAAATCAAAATTAATGTGTTAAATGCTCATATATGGTAATATTTTATAATTAATCGCTAATTATTAAGTTGATTTTGTAAAGATTAATTTTGAGCAATTTTTAAAATGAAATTTTTTGAGCCCCTCTATGATTTTTGAATTGCTAAGCCCTTGATAGAAAACACTAGCAAAATCACATAAATAACATTTAATAGAACTTTTCTTCGAAAAAACAATTAAAAACTTCAAGTAAGTAATAATCCTTCATTAAAATCGAAATCAGAAAACATTTACTGCATGAGTAAATATCTTTTTAAATATGCTGTTAAACACTACGCCTAAAAATCGTTACGTAAAGCCATATCTAAGGGACTTTAAAATTCTGTCAAAGTTTCGTTTTCGAAATCGAGATTTGAAGCCCTTCAAACAGAATTTTAAAAATTACAGAAATCTTAATTTTTGAAATCATGACTTAAATTGCTATCAAATGTAAATTTTAAATTATTGTCAAAGCTTTATTGTTTTAAAATCGAGCTGTAGCGTCAGAACAGGCTTTTTAAATCCTGTGCAAGCTATTTTGACGAAGTCTACTTAAGAATATGTAATTTAAGCTTTGTGAGTCTTTCAGAAAGAACTAAAGAAGATTGTTATGGTGTTTCTTTTCTTATAAATTAGTTAAAAATGGAAAATATTGCATGAACAATGTACAAGAAGCATCCTTACTTTGGGAGCAGAAAACAATGATGGATTCTTCTTTCCCAGGTCTCTATTTCGTTTAATAGCTGCTGTAAAGCCAGAATCACACCCAAAAACAAAGCAACAGCGGGATCGAGACATATTAATCAAAAATAAATTAATAATTATGAAAATAATGAAGCACTCGTATTGTAAACAATTCTAACTTCGTACACCAAGTACTACCAGCGCCACTCTGCGGCCACTTCGTCGTGAGGTCCACTTTTGAAGAAGAATCCCGTAGAGGAAATTACTCCTATTCCCTATATCTCCATGTATCGAACGCGGATTGGAACAAAATCAGTGCTGCCATCTGTAGGCTTAGTTTGAAATTAGCTATAAAATATTATAAAGTTAAATTAATTAAAGAAAAATTTAATTCATTCATTAAAAATGTAATTTAACTATGAATAATAAAAAAAAGATAGATGAATAACTATTTTTTTTTTTTTTGTGTTCTGCATAATTGGGTACATATGCACTGAAATAGAATAATATTAATTATATAATTCTTTTTTGAAAATTATTTAAATAAAAAAAATAATAACAATAAAATTTTAATTTTAGAAATTTTTCCAGCAAAAAACATTTTAAATTTTTTTCCTCAATTATGCATTATTGTATTTTAATGATATACTGTAAACAATTTTAAGTTTTATTTTGTGGATTTATTATCAAGCTAATTTTTGTTAAATATTTTTAATGCTGAAATTTAATGCAAAAATGCATTAAATGAAATTGAATGCTGAAATTTAAAACAAATATTTAGCATTCAAATATTTGATGTAAATAAGAAGTAAGTTTAAGTTTTATTATGGCCGTGACTACGCGACGCATTTTCCCCAATCCCACTCTTTTCAGAAGTAGATGCCTCCTAATTGGCTGAAATCTTTGTTCGTTTAATGAATGTTTGCTGGTAATGCCGGCAACTACAAACTTCTTCCTTTTCCTTCAGTGACTTAGCGATAAGCGAATATTTAAAGCATATGTGTTTCAAATTATTTATATTTTTGCTTTAAAATGCTTTATACTTATCCGTATGAGATAAAAATGAATTTATCCAACAACTACTTAAAGAGTAAACATATGACATTGTTTACAAATAAAAAAGAAATAGTGTGTTGGTAGAAACAAGTAGCAAATCGATGTAATATTAAATTAAAAGCCCCCCCCCCCCAAAAAAAAAAAAAAAAAAAAAAACGGTTGAGTTTATACAAAGTAGGTAATATTGATGATGAAGAATTAGATAAGTTGTCTATCAATGGAGAAACTAGCTTAATTGATCTTTTATCAGAAAATGAGACTGAGTGTTCACTTTGATTCTAAATTTTATGTAATGAGTAACCAATCACAAAATTAAATTAAATTTCATTTTTAAGCTATTTGTTATTTTGGTTTTTAAATTAAATTTAACATATTTATTATAAATTGCTAAATTATGCAATTTAAATTTGCTAATTTTCTGGTGTAATTTTACATTTTATTTTTAAACTGAAAAACTTTTGATTCAGAGGTTTTTTTTTTTTTTAAACAAATTAATTTTAATTTTGTAAACAAATAACTTGTTTTTCTGATTAGTTGTATTTCTTTATATATATATTCACCCTAGTAAAATTGACATTGGGAAAGTCATTAATAACAAATTTCATTATGAATAAAATCCACTGAATAACTAGTTAATGATCTTATTAAATTTAATAGAAATTTAATAAACAATTTATACAAACACACACATAAAATTTAATGTTACGTTTTCCAGTAATTAACAGCAATGTATATAGATATTTCTTGTTAAATTTATGAAAACAGACATCAATACAATTTAAAAAATCCATGAAAGATATATTACACTTTTAATTATAACTACATTTATTGAAGTAGACCGCTACATTTAACAATAATACAAGTGCAGTTGAAAATAATAATAATAATATTAATAACTAAACAAAAATATTTAATTTTATAAATTTCAAAGATTTCGTAATCTTTTTAAAGAGTTTTTTTTTTTTTTTAACAGATTATCTATTGTACACAAAATTATCAATTACGCAATATATATTAAAAGCATATATTATTTTTATTCTTAGTAATTCTTCAAACCATTTGTCAATCCGCGTTTGTAATGATCGATAGACGGCGCTTTGTGAACACTGCAGTTGTTAGTAAACATTAGCCACGTGTGTTCCAATAGTGTTCTTGTTATTCTACTTAATATTCGTACTATAATTTCTCCGCCATTACATAATGGAAAATTGATTGCTTTTGGAAAAAATACTTCAGTTTATTCAAAGTTCGATCGGAAGTAGATTTTTAACTGAAGTTGAACAAATATTAATTTCAAATCATCTGATTAATTCTTTACTTCCATTAGCCGAAGCAACTGAAATTTTAAATTCGTCATTTGGAAATAAATGGAAGCTCAATTCTGGATTTCTTGATGCTTTGGATTTACACTGTGGCACACAAAAGTATGTGTTATCTTTTTTACCGTATTTATTCATTTTTATTCAATAAATATATGTGAAACTAAACATCGGCTAGCAATGGCGGCTATATGGAATTCGAATTAAACCATGTTTATTGTAATTTCACCGTAGCCCACCAGAGGGCGAGCATTTCATTACAATCGCGGATATCAACAATCAACACCTTCCTCAACCCTTAATTTTCTTTTCTCTTTCGCTTCTACGATAGCCGATAAATACGCAAAGGATTCAGCCAATCGGAAGGCACCTTTTTCTGAAGAGAGTGGGATTAGAAAAAATGCCTACGCGACCGGCTGGTCCGGTTTTCCAGATCTCCGGTCTCCCTGACCGGCCGACGCAGTAGGCTACTGCGCTTCGCTGTGTTTTGGTTAGATTTTCTGCTAGCCAATGAAAAGTGTACAATGGAGGAAAAAGAAAATATGAAGAAAAAAGTTGATTACGGTAACCTCATTCCTTTCCCAGGAGTAGGGTTGATAGATATTATGATGTATCACTATCTGGCTCAAACAATGATTGCTATTGACTATTGTATTGTATTTTATTTTTTTTTTATTTATTGTTTGTTTACAGGAATCTGTGATCCCTGCTTGAAGGTAAAAGTTATTAAAAATGGAACAATCGCATTTTTTTTTCTTTTTAACACTTACAAATTTGTTAAAGCAGTAATGTGCAGTATTGTAAAAACACTAAAATGACTAAGAAATAGGAAAGGGATACATTAAAAATTTAAATTTTATTATTTTCAAAAAATGTTTTATTTATCCTTCTTACTTCGTCCATATTACTTCCAATAAATATCCTGATTTTTTCTTACTATAATTTTACACAATATAAATGCATTTTATAGCTTATAATTATGAATGAGAGGTAACAATTTCTTTATTTGGAGTTTGTGAAAAACAGGCTATTCTGGAAGGAATTTAGATACTGAAAGTAAAAAGAAGTTTTTAAAAAAAAACTTCCTTATGAATTTAAATACAAAATACTTCAGACTTCTCAAAACGTAAAATTGTCTAAATGATTAGAAACTTTACCATTTCCAGAATTTAGTAAAATTTCATAAACAAGTTACCACTGAAAAATAGTTTGAAAAACAATTTTAAATAAAGTATTAGTGTTCTTTTGTATCTCCATCACAGTCGTTTTGTTTTGCAAAATAGTTATCCAAAATGCAATAGCTAAAGGACAAGTTTTCACTTATATTAAGTATTTCTGACCATTAGCTTTTTAGTCACCTAAATTTAGTAAAAAAAGAAATTGAAAACAGGCTGTCACTAAAAAATGTAAGCCATTTATGAATGATATATATTATTATTATTGAATGCCCTGAAAGTGGATTTAATTTTTAAGAAGAATTCATAAAACTGATTGCCATGAATATATGTATATATCTAAATAAGAAAGCTTTTTCAATAAGTTTTATTTATTTTTTCAGCTTCTGTTATATTATTATATGTAAAGTATAGTATAAGCTTGATATAAAGCAGATTTTATAGTACAACATTAACTATATGTATATCCATTCAAAAAGGTTATAAATCAAACACAACACACAACTAAGATGTTCAAATTGATTTAAGATTTAACATTATTCAATTATAATGCATTATATACAATATTTCCCTATTGTCCCATCATGTTAGGCTTTTACTGTATCTTATTAAACAGTGTGATAATTATTTTTTTATTTCAAAATTATTTTTATTGATGTGTAATAATAGTTCTTTCAGCATATCATGACTAAATTTTAAAAGTAAATTTTCAAATTAGAGTTGAAACATATAGAGAAATCCAGAATAGTATGCTAACTCGCATTCATAAACTTATTGTTTGCTTTAAAAAAAAAAACTGATTTTAGCTTTTTTGTTAAATAAATTTTAAACCATGACACTTGTCGTTTCTTTATTCCTATAATCATCTGTGTAAATTTAAAATATTAAATTGCATATCTTCCTGTTAAACATATTCATATTTGAATAATTTGTTCAGTTGAAATCTGCTCATATTCAACTAAGTTAAATTGAAAGATATTTATATATTTATCATGCATTCCATCATAAATATTTGTTTAATTGGATTTTACATGATACATTAAAAAAAAAAAAAAAGTTAACCACATTATTTTTCATGATTTGATTATTTTTTATATTGAATAGTTTTTAAAAGTTAAATTAGGAAGCTTTTGCAAAAAGTGTTTCATGTATGATTTAATCACCCCCCCCCCATAAGTTTTTAAAAAGAAACTTCCCATATTCAGCTAAATTAAACTATAAGATGTTTATATATTTATCATAAATTCCATCATAAATATTTGTTTAATTGGGTTTTACATGCTATGCTACATTTTTTAAAAAGTTAACCACATTGTTTTGCATGATTTGATTATTTTCAATATTGAGTAGTTTTTTAAAGTTAAATTAAGAAGCTTTATCAAAAAGTGTTTCATGTATGATTAAATCCCCCCCCCCCCCAATAAGTTTTTAAAAAGAAACTCCCTATAAACTAAAGGAAGCTTTTTAAAAGTGTTTCATATATGATTAAATCCCTCCCCCCCCCCCATAAGTTTTTTCAAAAGAAACTTCCCATATTCAACTAAATTAAACTGAAAGATGTTTATATATTTATCATAGATATTTGTTTAATTGGGTTTTACATGTTATGCTACATTAAAAAAAAAAAAAAAAGTTAACTACATTGTTTTGCATGATTTGATTATTTTCTATATTGAGTAGTTTTTATAAGTTAAATTAGGAAGCTTTTTCAAAAAGTGCTTCATGTATGATTAATCCCCCCCCCCCCCCCCCAGCATAAGTTTTTAAAAAGAAACTTCCTTATGAATTTAAATACTTCAGACTTCTCAAAATGTAAAATTGTCTAAATGATTAGGAACTCTTTACTATTTCCAGAATTTAGTAAAATTTCATAAACATATCACTTACAAGTAGTTTGAAAAACAATTTTAAATAAAGTATTAATGTGCTTGCTGTATCACTATCTCTATCACAGTCATTTTATTTTGCAAAATGCGAAAAGTTATCCAAAATGCAATACCTAAAGAACAAGCTTTTCACTTTTTTACCATAGAATTTCATTAAGTACTACTATTATTCAAAAAATCTTCGCCGAGAATGTCACAATTAAAGATGAATCTTTTTTTTTTTTTTTTTTTTGGGTATTGGGATTTCTGACCAATTGTGAAAAAGGCGTTTCAGTCACATAAATTTAGTAAAAAAATAGAAATTGAAAACAGGCTGTCACTAAAAAATGTAAGCCATTTATGAAAGATGTAATATTATTATTGAAGGCCCTGAAAGTGGATTTAATTTTCAAGAAGAATTTCTAAAACTGATTGCCATGAACATATATATATATAAATAAGAAAACTTTTTCAGTAATAAGTTTTATTCATTTATTTATTTTATTTTATTTTTTTATTTGCTTCGCTTCTACTATATATTATTATATATAAAGTACAGTATAAGCATGAGATAAAGCAGTTTTTTTACTACAACATTAATTATATGTATATCCATTCAAAAAGATTATAAATCAAACACAACTAAGATGTTCAAATTGAGTTAAAATTTAACACTATTCAGTTATAATGCATTATATAAAATATTGCCCTATTGTTCCATGATGTTAGGCTTTTAATGTATCTTATTAAACAGTGTGATAATTATTTTTTCATTTCAAATTTATTTTTATTGATGTGTAATAATAATTCTTTCAGCATGTCATGACTAAATTTTAAAAGTAAATTTACAAATTAAAGTGAAACATATAGAGAAATCTAGACTAGTATGCTAACTTGCATTCATAAACTTATTGTTTGCTTTTTAAAAAAAATCATTTAAGATTTTTTGCTAAATAAATTTTAAACTCAACTTAAACCATGACACTTGCTGTTTCTTTATTCCTATAATCATCTGTGTAAATTTAAAATATTAAATTGCATAGGGTCAGGTGGGGTAAAATAGGTCAGTTAAAAAAAAAAAAAAACATCCAAATATTTTTTAAATTCTAATTTTGCTGGTTTCATATAATATTATTTAAATTAGTCTTCATTTGTATACAAAATTAACTGTAACTGATATGTTTTAGTTACAGCCAGTAATTATTTGTGTGTTTCGTATTAGTAACTTGAATGTGTTGCTAAGAAAAACTTTGGTTTTGAACTAATTCAAAAGCAAATTTTACAGTTTTTCATTATCATATTCCAAAAAGCACATTTTTAAGATGAATTTCCTAAACTTCCGTGAGAAAAAAAATGTATATACAATAGAGAGCCAGAAATCCGCCGAAGTTCGAAATCCACACAGCTTGTCAGATACAAACAATGAAATTCACTATATTACAAAACTGCAAATCAGAATTTTTTAAAAAGATCTTGAATACAGATTTTATGTTTGCATTTTATGATTACAAAAAAGAAAAACAAAATAATAATAATATGAAAGACTGCAAGAGCCAAGTTGCTGCTAATGAAATTGACAGTATATTTAAATTCATCAAAAGGAAATAATGATTATTGTGATATGATGATATCAATCAGGTAAATAATAATAAACTAATTTTTTTTAAATGCTTTCTGAAAAAGGCATAATTTTTTAGGAAGAACTCAATAAAATTCGTAGAAAAATAAATTTGTGTTCCTACTATTTACAATAAATAAAAAAATAAATAAATCATGCAGGTTCAAATTTAGTTTAAAACTAGTTATATGTGAACAGATTGTATCTAAATTTGACAAATATTTTATTCATGTTTATTTATTGTTTTATTTTATATTTTTGTAAATGTTCTTATGTACCTAGTAATTTAATATTCAGTGTTATTCACTAGTATGTGTTTAGTTTGAATAATATTCTGTTTTTATTTTTCAAAGTAAAAATCATTTTTTATGGGCCCCGAAATCCACAAAATCCTAAAATCTGCACAACCTCTGGTCACGAGCTGTGCAGATTTTTGACTCTCTACTGTATTAATATTTTGGAGTAAAAAAACACATGTGAGGTAAAATAGGTCAATTGTTGAATCATGTTAGGCTTATGTTAAGAGGGAAAAACAAAAAGACAATACATATTGAAGTTGAATCAAAGCATTCAGTTTGTAGGTGTAATTCAAAAAGTTGTTTCATTCCAGCTTATTTAAGAAAGGTGCCACTTTTTCATACAAATGGCAGGCAGGACACAGCATTCTCCTGAAACTCTGCAGTTTAGCATCAACTTAAAATGCAAGAGTGGGTGAATCTAGATCATCAATCTCCAATTTGACAAATTAATTCTAGTGCGACTTCAACAGTCATGGAAGAGGATACTATTTATATATTATCCTTTTAAGTTTTAAGTACATAAAATCTGCTATTATAAACACTTTATCACCCAATGAAACATTGTCTTCCAAAGATGGAAAATGCACACAAAAATCAGGAGTAATTTTAACAACCAACTTATTTTTCAATTGATTGTATGATGAAAAAATCAACAGAGATGCTAAAATCACAGAAACACCAATTGTAAAAGAAACAAAAAGCAAGTCTTTCTCAAGAAGAAAATTTGGACAGCATCAGTACTAATCAATTCGTAAAAGTTGGAAAATGTGTTAAAGTAGAATTTCCTGGGGAAAGATCAAAGAAAATATTTCATGGCATTATTCTTTCGCCCAATCATGAATATTCTGAAAAATTTGAAGGGATAAATAAAAGTGGAAATGGAAGTTCCTACTGGAATTTTCCAGAGAAAGATATTTCTGATGTAGATGCATCGTACATAAATTCTAAATGTTTTTCCTGGGCTAATGCTGGACCATACAGACATTTTTTTCCCTTGAAAGAACACAAAATCAAGTTTTTAACAAAAAAAAGGGAATATGTATGTGTAATTTTATTTGCATGAAGTAAGTTGTATTAAAATTTAAAACAGTTTTAAAGGATGACTTATTTTACCCCAATCCATGGGGTAAAATAAGTCATAAACAGCATATTTTAAAATTTATTTTTCAGCACAAATTTTTTTGTTTTTTGAGAGGTATTTCTCTTAAGATGTCATAAGGAATATTCATTTGCATATTTTGTGCAATTTTTTAACAAATGGAACCAATACATTTTCTGCTGTTTAAGTGCATATGTAAAATATGCTGTTTTTTGATCTATTTTACAACACCTGACCCTATCTTTCTGTTAAACACATTCATATTTGAATAATTTGTTTAGTTGAAAGATGTTAATATATTTTTCATAAATTCCATCATAAATGTTTGTTTAATTGGGTTTTACATGCTACATTAAAAAAAAAAAAAAAATATGCTACATTGAAACCTCATTATTTTGCACAATTTGATTATTTTCTATATTGAGTAGATTTTAAAAGTTAAATTAGGAAGCTTTTCCAAAAAGTGTTTCATGTATGATATCCCCCCCTCTCCGTACTTAGAATTTTTCCTCATTTATAATGAGTGAATATTTTTATTTTACTTTAACTGTAATAGTTTTAATTTTCTGTTTACATAAATATTTTGTTTATCAGTCAACTTCAATAAATTGATTCTCTATTTTAAATATATTGATATATTGTTATTAAACACAAATTTTTTAAAAGCAATAATATGTAGTATTGTATACTCTAAAATATAAATAGCAAAGAAATAATAAAATAATGCATTACAATTTTAATTTTGTTATTTTCATTCTTATTTTGTCTATATTACTATAATATGGACTAATAATAATTATATTATTGAACCAACTGAATTTGAAAGAAAACAAATAAATTAGATTCCTGAAAATTTTCAATGGTGACAAACTGTAGTATAAAACTTTGTAACCTATGTTATTATCCTAACTTGCAAAGAAAAAATTAAGATTAAATTAAAATGTATTTTTACATATTAAAATATGCCTAATCTGTGAGCATCTATAATGTATAATCCACATTAAATCTGAATGAAAGAAATTGAATTCTTGGAAAATTTCAATGGTAACAAGTTTTTTTTTTTTTTTTTTTTCCTCCTCTGATATTTTAAAAATTAATTTGTACTTTGAGACTGTGACATTTTTCAAATATTTACTAATCATTTACTGTCAATATATGGTGTTTTTGCACATCTGTCAAAAGTATTATAATAGCCAACACATCTTTTTGCAGATTAACTGTGAAGAAATGATGGTTTTATTTATCAATTATTTTTATTTCTTATATTTTTTGTATTGTTTATAAAATTATGCAAAAAATTCTTCTCCCCCCAAAATTAATAAATAAACTTTTTTTTTTTTCTATTATTTATCAACAAAACTTATTAGATGCTTTGCCTTTTTGTTCTAACTGTTGAGACTTAATTTTTTCTCACCTTAAACCTAAACTATAATGAAAAACAGAAAACCTTTTTATTTATTTCTTTAAGATATATATTTAGTAGAATAATTTAATGCTAAAAGCGAAATAAAAACTTCTAAAGTTCATTTTTATTAATAGAGGGCGACACCAGCAGTGGCGGATCCAGAACTTGACTTTTGGGGGGGGCTAAGATTTTTCAAAGTGTTATTCTAGACCAATAAAAAATTTGAATTGCAATATTCAATTGTAAATGTCAGTGTTTTGGGGGGGCTTCAGCCCCCTAGCCCCCCCCCCTTAAATCCGCCACTGGACACCAGACATTTTTTCTGTTAGAGCTTTCAACTTTTATCCATGAAGATAAGAGGAAGCTCTTCATGCTTTTATCCCATTCTCTTTGTCGAGAAATTTTTCATCAAGACCCCTTTTTTGCCTTTTCACATATTTATGATAAGGGTGTCTTGTTATAGATATAATATCTATATAAATAAGGCCTCCTGCCACTCACTCTTACATGCCCTATATTTTTAAAATTTGGCCTATATTCTCCTATATTTTCAGTGCATATACTATATTTATTTTTTAGATTAATAACACGAGTGGTAAGGATAATTCCTCAGATTGCAAGACACATAATTATAAAAAAAAAAAAAAAAAAAAAAAAAAAAAAAAAATGGAAGATATGAAACTTTGTGACTTTCAAAATCTTAAAGCAGTATTAAGTCTCTATCATGAACATAGAATGCAGGCCCGTGCTGGACAGGGGAACTTGTCCCCCTGCGCCCTCTTTCTAACACTTTCTTGGCGCCCTCAGTCAATTAAAAAAAGTATGTCAGAAAACTTAATCATACTGCATAAAAAATCAACGCATTTTAAAAAATAAAAAAAGGTAAGTTCATATCTCCTTTTTCAGAAAGAGAAAAACTGTCGATTTCTAAGGACTTGCGATAAATACGTACGAACGATTGGACGAACAATTTCCTCAACTTTTGTCTTTATAGGCTGATTAGGAGCACAAATTAGGAGCCCTTTTTAATTCTTCTCAGGAAGGGGAGAGTGGAGTAGAAGAAAGTGTCCAGGGCTGATCCCCTAATCTTTCTGAGATTTTTCCTTCTAATTATGCTGGGTGGAATCAGAGGCAGTAAAAATACATCTCCCCCTCCCCCCCCTTTTTTTTGTAAGAAAAACAGGGGCAAATCATTCGAATAACATTTATCAGTGATCAGTCAGTCATTACTATACCTAGGCACCCTAAGATAATGTAAAGGAAACGAATTGAGAGAAACTGCTTCTGAAAAATAAATTGTATGAAAACTGGAAGCACTGCTAATTGAGGAAAAAGTCAATGAAAGAAAGGTATTTTATTCTAATAATGTTAACGAAGTGGTACAAAATCAATATTAATAAGGCAAGGGCGTCCTAAAATCGCTCATAATTTGATTATGACATTTCTATAATTTTAATTATTTACATATTCAAGATTCTTATTACAGGTTAGTAAAGGAAAACTCCTTAATTTCCATAAACGTTTATTTGTATAAATTAAACTCTAATGTCACATTATAATATAGGATTAGTACATAGGTTGAAGAAAGGTTGTCTATATTTTATTCTAATGAATTTTTTGAGAGAGGCATGAAAGCAGTGTTAAGGCCGCCCATGCTCAAAATTTAACTACCTTTCTTTTCTTTTAATGATTTTGATTATTTATACATTCACTTTCTTATCACATGATCATGATACTAAAAGATAACACTAAATTCTTTTTTAAAAATGTCTGTAAAATACACTGGTGGTAAAATTTAAAGCAACAACCTGTTTTCTCGTTCCCTTTCTTTTGCATATAATTTTTAAACAAATAAACATATGAACGTAAAATTTGGATGGCCTGTTCGTTATCATATTAAAGTCCATTATAAAAGTAAAAGAAAAGTTAATACAGAAAGAAAAATCTAGATTCAGTTTAACATTTCAAAGCCTGTGCGTTTAAAAAGAAAATTAGAAATTCTTTTAATAATTACATTTTTATCGATCATGTGTATGATACTATTTAAAATACGGAAATCGCACAGGGTAGATATCCAGTTTGATATGATATGACCGACCAATCCATAACTTATGAAAATCAAGAAACACAAATAATAAAGTTCATACAATGTTCCCAAGAAGCTTAAAAGTGTTTTTCTGTAAAATTTCACCACCCCCCCCCCCCCCCCCCCTCTTTCTCAAGTTTATTGTTGTTGCTTCATTTTCTGCTAATTTCACCGGAAAAAATAATTTTTCAAAACATGTTTTAAGTATGCAATCGCTTATGATTAAAAGTTAGTTATTAAACTGTGTCTGAGTTTCATTCAAAGTATTATTATTATTATTACTATTTTATAAAATAAAAACTGACGAATTTAAACAAAATTATTCAAAAAATAAACTTTTTTTTTTTTTTTTTTTTTTTTTTTTTTTTATAATGGAATATCATTAATAAACAAAGGTACCTTCATTCTATAGAATTAATATGGGGAAAAATAAAATCTAACAAGTCAAAAATCATGATATATTAATTCAAGGTAAATAAATTCATCATTCTAATTCTAACTTTAAAAAAAAAATAAAGTATTTTGTTTGATTATCTTTCATTCAAAAATTTATTATTAGAAATCAGTGTATGCAAAATAATAGTAAAAACTTCAAAAAAATAAATAAATAAAATAATATATATGTATATATATATATATATATATATATATAATAATAATAATAAAATAAAATAATCATTAAAATAATATAATTTAAAATTAAGCTTAAAAAGGTGACCGTTTCTTTACTTACGCAGCCATTTTAAATAATACGAAAATATTTGTTTTATTATGTAGAATAATACTTCTCACTTCTTACTAAACCAAAACTATTTACATTCTTATAAAAGAGAAAACTATCCACAGTTCCTTAACTAAATCCTTACAAGACTATCTAAAGGTCCTTAATTATTTCACCCACATTTATTATTATTTTTATCATAAAATTACATGGAAAAATATTTTTATGTTTTGATTGCTAGATGGACTCCACATAAAAAAAAAAAAAAAAAAAAAAAAATGTATATTTAATTTTCTTTTCCTTATTAAGAGCCTACATTAAAAAAAAAAAAAAAAAAAAAAAAAAAATCAATTCTTAGAAATCGAGTACTCATTTAACCGATCCGAATTTCCTGAATGTGAAAACGGAATTTATAAAAATGTGTTAGATGCTGAGTAATTATATAAATTATAGAATAACATTGGCTTGGGCTGTCGGCAAAAACAGATAGCTCCGGACCTTAGGTCTATAAAAGCATCTAAATTCGTAACTCATTAAAAATTTTTTAAAAAGCTAGTAAGTAGAAAGGAATAAATAAATAAATATTAATGTAAAATAAACATAGCAGTTGCTCTTTAAAGTCAATCTAACATTATAAATATCTTATCTGACGTGATACTGTAAACACATGCATGCACCTGTATATACATGCCTCAGTAGCATAGAAAGCGCCCTTGCGGCCCCCTGTCCACCACCCTCTGAGGTACCCAGCACGGGCCTGATAGAATGTGTCTTTTAAATTATGTGACACCTTGACAGTTTGTTAAAACATCTTCTGCCTTACTGAATGAGAAACCATAAGTAATCTTCGTATAGTTTAAGCTAAAATCTAAATCAGAGGTGGAGTTATTACAAAAGTTTTATAGCAATATGTATAAGAGCCACGGGGTAATATTTAGTATGTACTATTACTTCGTGATAAGAACTGTTATGGAAGTTGTAAAAAAGAAAATGAAGACAATAAAACAGGATTGGATTGGCAGAAAAAAAAGTCACCGGAAAGAGAGTCAAGCGAAAAAAAAGTCACCAGAAAAAATCTATTAAAAGAGAATAAATAGATAAAAATGTGTTTTAAAAGCTTGTAAGAATGTTTTAATTTAGAGTGAGTATGTGACGAGTACTTATATTTAGTATAACTGAAAACTATGTGAAATAAAGGCAGTGTTCAAACAAATGAAACTCAAACAAAACTAAGAAGGAGCAGAGGCCACCACGGCTTAAGACGGGTGGAGCAGGATAAACAAATTTTACCGTCGCTTAACTTTCCCCAAAATCTCTGCAGACCATATTATAAGTCAGAAAAGGTTAGGATTAAATTATATTTATTCTTAGGTTAAGAGGCCTCTCCACTTATTGTCCCCAGAAGCCAGAGCCAGAGCCAATGTTATTCTATGGCGAACTTCGCCCATTATAACTTATTAACTAATATATATTTTTAAATTCCGTTTTCACATTCAGAAACTTCACAACTATTAAACAATTTATCGCTTTCTAAAAATTATTTTTAATATTTTATTTTGATGTTGTAAAATGCGAATTTTCACAATGTGAAATTTTTCATTTTTGAGCTTAAAAATGCAATCTTAAAAAAAAAAAAAAATCAATTTTTAGAAAGCGATAAATTGTTTAATAGTTGTGAATTTTCGGAAAGTGAAAACGGAATTTAAAAATATGTACTAGTTAATGAATTATAATGGGGCAAAATTTCCCATGGAATAACATTGGCTTCGGCTTTCGGAGACGATAGGTAGAGATTCCCCTTAATATATATATATATATATATATATATAATTACTGATATTTATAAACCAAATTTATATGAACTAAATCATTCATATATGTTATGAGTTACAGAGTTAAAAATAATGATTTATGATTATATATGTGTGTGTATGCATTATTAGATGCTTTTGAAAGATATATGTATATATTCAAATATAAAAATTCAAAATTTTTAAGATTTTATTTAAAATTAAAATTTATCTTTATAAGCAATAATAAAAATTTATTAATTTTTAATTTCTTAAAGTATAAGAAGTTTTTAATTAAAAAAATATACATCGTTTTCACGATGTCGTGTACACATACTAATAAACTAACAACACTATAAACTGTATCAGTTTTATGATCTTTAGATTTCCATTTCTCACACCTCAAAACGTGTAGAAATGTAAAAACAAGCGATGTTGAACATTTTTATCACTGCCTAAGATCCTTATAACTATAGTATGATTTATAATGAAAAATATGTACAGATTGATAAATATTTTATATTATTGTTAGTAGTAGTAGTAGTAGTAGTATTTTTTTTTTTTTTTTTAATGGAGATTTCTTTAAAAATGTCATACGACGAAACTTTAAAAATGTAATTGATTTATTTATACAATGAAATAATTTATTATTAAAAAAACAACTTTTTCTCACTATTACCTAATAATAATTTGAAAGTAATAAACCATATGTGTTTTTTGTAATTTTAATTTATTTTATTTAATTTAATTTATTTATTTATTTATATATTTTTTTATTTATTTATATTTATTTATTTATTTATTTTTTTCATATTTTACCCTTATTTAATTGATATGATACGAAACAAAATATATTAATCGATGACAAAACAAAATATATTAATTCCGGGTGACCTTTTTTTCTGCTTACCCTTGGTTGGACCATTTGGTCTGTTCCAACGGGTTTAAAAAAAAAATGAAAAAACTATCATTTTGCCCACATTAAAGGTTTTTTTTTTTTTTTTTTTTTTCAATTTTATAAGATATTCTTCGATAAAATTAAGAAAAATATTAAGCAATTTTTATTTACAAAATTTTTATTTATTTATTTACAAAACAGACAATTTACATAAAAAATTAATTTTATTTTGAGTTATAATTTTTACAGATAGAAGATTTAACATTATATTCAGATTCTTACTACAGTAGTGCTATCCGCGATTGTAATGAAATGCTCGCCCTCTGGTGGGCTAAGGTGAAATTACAATAAACATGGTTTAATTCGAATTCCATACAGCCGCCATTGCTTGCCGATATTTAGTTTCACATATATTTATTGAATAAAAATGAATAAATACGGTAAAAAAGATAACACATACTGTTGTGTGCTACAATCTAACTCCAAAGGATCAAGAAATCCAGAATTGAGCTTCCATTTATTTCCAAATGACAAATTTAAAATTTCAGTTGCTTCGGCTAATGGAAGTAAAGAATTAATCAGATGATTTGAAATTAATATTTGTTCAACTTCAGTTAAAAATCTACTTCCGATCGAACTTTGAATAAACTGAAGTATTTTTTCCAAAAGCAATCAATTTTCCATGATGTAATGGCGGAGAAATTATAGTACGAATATTAAGTAGAATAACAAAGAACACTAATGGAACACACGTGTCTATAATATTTACTAACAACTGCAGTGTTGAGAAAGCGCCATCTATCGATCATTACAATCGCGGATACAACCAAAAACTAACTGGCATAGATAATATTTGTCAATTCTCCATTATATATTTACTCTCATAAATACTCATTATGGAATATATTGTATGCTAGCAGGCTACGCCAGCTTCGCTGGTCACAATATTTAAATGGATTTTCAAAAGAATTGGATAAATATTTATTTTTTTACATCACATTATAAATAAAAACTTAAAAAAAAAAAAAAAAAAAAAAAAAAAAAAAAAAAAATACATTGTAATCGCTATAAACATCACTTTGGGTACCCGCTGCCTATGGTAGCTATTTTCTGTCCGCACTGCATCGGGTTCAGGTTTCCACTGTCTGCAGAAAGCTCTTTCCTGGGCATTTCAATATGGATATTTATTGACGACAGGTGGATCTGCTATTATTTACAAACGATGATTTTAAATATGACTGTATCTCAGCATCTATTAAATATTTTAGTTTTTGAACTATGTCCCCGCTATTTACACTATTTTATAATTTGATTCCGACCAATATAACGAAATAAAATAAAGTAGATATTTTTTTCAAAGGAATTAAATACATGAGAAACAGATAAATTTTAATCAGTTTAATCCTAACTACTATATACTACCATTGTTTTCCGATAACTGCTAATAATAATAAAAAAAAAAAAACTCTTTTAAAGGAATTAATTAAAAATGAAAAATAAAAAGTTGTTATACTATAAAAATTATACATAAACATAACAGTTATAAATACATTTTTAAATTTAATATTCTGAATTTATTTTACTGCATTACCATTTTATTGTCAATAAATATAATAAGTTAAAAAAAGAAAAAACTTTGTCTTTAAACGAATGTATTAAATAAAAAATAAATAGCATAGTAGCCGTTTATAAGATACGTAGACGATTACAGTAAAAGTATAAATCTATGAAAAATGAAACAAAGAAGCCAATATTTAAAATCGAAAAAATGTTAATTTAAAAAATTCAAATTCGAAAAAATCTCCATGCACACCTGCACACCTGCAGGATCCCAGGTACCTATATGCCAAATTTGGAAGCTTTGTGATCAGTAGTGTGAGTGAGCACCAGAGCGCAGACAGACACACATACACAGACACTTCTCTTTATTTATATAGATAGATGTCAATTTTGTATTTAATTTATCATACAATAATTCTCATAATGCACATATATTTTAAATTTTGTTCTATTCAGCTATGTTACAGAAATTTTAAATTTTCTATAAATTTAAAAAGATTAAAAAACAACCACACGACTTACATTACCCACTATTACACGTATTGTATACATGTTTTGAAGCTATTATATGCATTTTTTGGAATTTTCCAGTAAGAGAAACTTGATACACGTATAAAAACATATAAAACAGAGTTTACATAGCAAGTTAAAAAATAAGAAAAAAAAAATCGATTTATTTTTTTAAACACCAATTTCCAAGATTTAAAATTGAACTACCTAATCAGGATGACCGTTAATATTCCTGTAATAACCCCGTTATACATGAGAAAGGGTATCTAAAATGGATTAATGAAACAATTTTCAAGAAAATCGTTAGATCCATTTTTGAGATACTAACTTTTACCAAAACTTGATATACACAGTTATTAACCGGAAACAATAATTACATAAAAAAAAAAAAAAAATACATGTTCATTTTTATATATTTACTAGCAGGCTTTTGCCCGCTTTGCTGGTCAGTATATTTAAGTGATTTCTTTTTAACTGAATTATTGAAATTTTTCAATAAATATATTTCGATTGCCGACTATTTTCGTCACAGCTTTAGAATGGGACCTCCTTGGCGATATTAAATATTTTTTGAACTTCTCGAATCTGTACAACAAAACTCTTTTTAAAACGAATATTCTCGAAAACAGTCCAATAGTAAAGTTAATTTTTCGAATATTCTGGAAACAGTGGAAGCTGTTACTCGTGCAGCAGAAATCACTATTTGATGAATGTTCTGGAACAGTTTAAGAAACAGTCACTTGTTTCACAGGAGTAAAGCAAATAGCATCAAATACTCTAGAGCAAAAATCTTCGCTCTCTAACGAAAAATATCCAGTCGCTTAAAGCTCAATCCCTAAAGTGCAATCACTCAGAATAGGTCTCTGAATAACTCTGAATCTCAGTGACTGCATACTCTCTCGCAGAAATCAACTCACCCCTATTTATATAACGCTTGGCGATGATTCCATCGAGAATGCCATGGAAAGCTCGAGATCTATGCTCCCCTGCGTTGGAGAGCTTCGAAACTTCGGGAACCCTCTAAACTACCATTTTTCACCAAATTTGGTCGCCCGCTCACCAATTTTGTCATTAAGGCTGACCCCACTGAAAGTGAATGAACTGCTTTCACTTTGCCAGTAAAACTGCTTTCATTGCAACAATACAATTGATGCAGGGCAAAGAATTAATCCCTTATAACAATATACTATGAGCACTATTTTCTGCCTCATTTTAGACAACTAATGTTTTTATGGAAATTTTATTTTTCCGACTGAGTGAAAAATAATGCTTGGACCGGGAGTCGAACCCCGGATCTTTGACTTACAACGTCAAGGCTCTACCAATTGAGCTATCCAGTTGTGTTTCCCATTACTTGCGGCTTATTTCTGTCGCGCTATCTACATGATAGACCAGAAGTTTCTGCCTAAAGGTTGTCTGAGTGAGTAATGCCGACCGGTTGTCGGCCTGGATAGCTGAATTGGTAATGGTGTTTTCCATTACCTGCGGCTTATTTCTGTCGATCTATCTACATGATAGACCACAAGTTTCTGCGAGTCAGATAACTGTCACCCCTATTTTAGCATTAGACTCGTTGAGTTAGCACTTGCGCAGATGCTTCCATGGTTTCATGAAATGTGGTCGAAGAATATTGTATAATTTATTTATATTTTTTGATGCGCTGCTGAGATTAAAATGGGCTGTTGCTAAATTAAAGTTCTTGGCGAAAAACATTCGGTGTATTTAAACGCCAAAATTTAGAAAATCGCCCCGTATGATCTATAAATAAAACTGATAAAATAAATTTATTAGTTGATAGAGTTTATTGTAGTAAAGAAACGCTACGCAGTCGATTGTGACGTCATGGGCAGTTTTTCTTTCTTTTCTTTTTTTTTTTTTTTTAAATATATAACGACTGTAAAAATATAAAAAATATTAGTTAAAAAAAAAATCATTTTAGAACTATATGTAATAATATCATAAAGTATATTAGCACTTAATCAATGTGCATACAATTTAAAATTTTCAAAATGATAATGGCGTCAACTGTTCAGAGATGCATAATTTAATATTTTGTATTTTTTTATTGTTCATGTTTAAGTAAACGTATTTATTATCTTGTCGAGAAAAAATGAATTCCCAATTTTTTATTTTATTTATTTATTTATTTGGCAACAATTAAATTATGGATAAAATTTAAATGGCTATCCACACACACACACAAACATTGCCTTTTATATATATAAAGATAACAACTTGACTATAAAAATATAAAAAAATAGTAGTTAAAAAAAAAAAAATCATTTTAGAACAATATGTAACAATATCATAAAGTATATTAGCACTTTATCAATGTGCATAAAATTTAAAATTTTCAAAATGATAATGACGTCAACTTTTCAGAGAAGCATAATTTAATATTTTATATTTTTTTATTGTTCACGTTTAAGTAAACGTATTTATTATCCTGTCGGAAAAAAAATGAATTCCCAATTTTTTATTTTATTTTATTTATTTATTGGCAACAATTAAATTATGTATAAAATTTAAATGGCTATTTTTTTTTTTTAAGATAAATGAGGTTAATATTTTCATATTTTAATTAATTAAAAGAAAATAAATCGAAAATTCGAAAATCGGGCTTCGAGGTGCACAAGGACCCCTAGGAGGGAACTTTCATGTCGAAACACGTGAGTGTCCGAGCTGCCGTCTTTGCGCTACGCTGTCCACACAGACACACACACAAACATTGCCTCTTATATATATAAAGATTTTTATTTTCTTCTATATTCAATAGCAAAGTATTGGTTCATAAAAATTTTCGACTTCTGGTTTTCTATAGATTTACATGTTTTGAGAGGTCCAGAATACAGTTTGACCATTTCTAGAAAATGCCTGTCTTCGTGTGTGTGGCAAATATTTTGTGGCGATTGTATCTCAGGAACCAGAGCACAGAATTATATAAAAATTTATAGATGCACTTTGACTTAAATTTGTGACTTTTTTTTTTATGCCAATCACTCAACTGTCGCTGTCAGACAGCGATTTCCTCAATTCCAGAGAAGGCTATATCTCAAGAACTACTACACGAAATTGCATATAAATTTATATGATGCGCCTTGATATAAGTTAGCGCCTATCAACTTTTGGTGCCAATCGCAAAACTGGTGGCGCTGCTATACATGCGCAATTTCAGCGAAGGCTATATCTCAGAAACTACTGCACGGAATTACATATAAATTTATATGTAGATGCACGTTGACATAAATTAGTTTATGTCAACTTTTGGTGCCAATCTCTCAACAGGTGGCGCTGCTCTACAATGATATCCGTGATTTAAGGGAAGGCAATATCTCAGGTTCTATTGCGTATAATCGATCAAGATATATGAAAAGGCCATTATCAGGGGTGAAACTTCCTAACATGCCAAAACTCTGAAAACTGCTATTTACATGTAAATCAAGGAGACATTAATTATATACCGTATGGCTGTCTATTAATAATGGTATTTTGAGAATTTTTAATACATTATAAGGCAAATTAAAAATTTACAATTAGAAATTTTGACAAAAACAAAATAATTTATCATGGAATTCAGACACAGTAAAATCTTCAAAAACCCTGAATTCAGGGGTAGCCTCTGAAAAGTTTCATCCCTGCATTATGAGACATTATACTGATTAAACTGGGTGAATATAAGTGGCGCTGAGATATACTGCAATTTTATCCCAGAATGGGAAGAATGTCATCTGCACGGTAAAAATTCACTTCCGTTGGATGTTTAGTATAATACCTTTCTCGGATGAAAATCGTCTGCATTCATAAAAGGATTAAAAAAAAATATATATATATGGTGTGATTGTGAAACAACCACCCGACTTCCATTACCCACTGTTGCACGAATGATATGCACTTTTTGGAGATAGAGTTATCAGAAAACATAGAATTGAACTAATGAAATAGACAACTGAAAATTTTCCGGTAAGAGAAATTTAATACACGTGTAAAGACATAGCCATATAAAACAAAATTTACACAGTGTTTTTTTTTTTTTTTTTTTTTTTTTTTTTTTAACATCAAGTTGTGTAATTTAAATTGATCTATCTGATCAAGATGACTATTAATTTTCCTCATGATAACCAGGTAAAGCATGAGAAAGAATATCGAAAATGGGTTTATGAAGCAATTTTCGAGGTAATCGTTAGAGCCGTTTTTGAGATACCGACTTTTACCAAAGCTTGGCATGATTATTGTTGACTAGAAAATAACAATTACATGCAAAATGATATTTAAAATAGGGTTAAATGGAAAGTTTGAAAAAAATTCATGCAGCCGTTTTGAAAGGAATGCACTTGCAGGACCTAAAATTAAGCTATTTATACAGGACGCCTATTAATTTTTCTGAACTAACCAACTATATCATTCGAAAGGACATCTAATAGCGTGTTTATACAGCAGTTTTGAAGAAAATCGTTAGAGCCGTTTTTGAGATACGGACTTGCGGTCCCATTTCCGGTTTCCGATGCCCCACTTCCGGTTTTCCAATTTTCTCCAAAATTTGGAAAATTCATCTGTATACGAGACCCGTACCATTCCACACATACTGATCAATTGACAAAAACTCCTTTTTTGGACTCAGGAGACCTTAAAACGTGTAAATCAGGTGAAAACTCGATATCGAATTTTTGAACCAAATACAATACTTCCATTACCTACGATAGTAGGGTTATGGAAGTAAAAGCAGTTGATATCAGAATCCAACTATACAGAAAAGCAATAGAATATAATAATATGATTGAGGTGCGTATTGCACAGGTCTTGCTTCAGCCAAGTTAAAAACTCTCTTTAGAGAGGGGCTGTGACAGCAGTTGTCACGCTTCACCATGGGATTTCAGAAGAGCCCCTTTCTAAAGGTTATTAGACAAATGCGATGAATTAAAGAAATTCTGGTGTGTAGCAATTAACTTTTGTTACTCTGTAAATATTATACAGATTTAGGGGAATAGTGTGCTCAGAAGATAATAAATAAAATTGAGCTAACCAAATGTCAACCAATCTTCCTGTAGTAATGAACTGATTCATGCATTATAAAAGAGAATTTATAGAGCAAATTTAAAGAAAATCGGTAGAGCTGTTTTCTGAGACACAATTTTCTTGGATCTTAAAGCTGACCTACGTAATCAGGGTGGGTATTAATAAGTACAAAACTTTGAATAAACATCATAAAATGTAATAACCTCTTCAAAGTTTTGTACTTATTACTTTAAAAAGGCCAGCTCTGTGGTGCTTTCTTACTATATAGGGTGGGTATTAGTTTTCTTGTAGTAGTAATATAGTAAGTAATATATACGGGGAAAAAAATCTAAAAAGATACTTATGTAGCAAATTTGAAGAATTTTTTTAGAGCCATTTTTGTGATACTGACTATTTTCAGTCCCAGAGTTCTTCGGCATCCTCTTCAATACAATGCATTAGATTCTACCCATATGTTTTAAATATATATATATATTTCAAGTTAGCGTAAGTATTTTAAAATGGTTTTATAAATTAACTGGTACTACAAATGAATAATTAAATATATATGCCATCAACTTAATATGTATGATGTTGGTATTATCATATATCTTTTAATTGGTAAATTTTAAAACGATTTTGAAATTATGTTTATCATCATCATCATGTCCAACACGGTTGGAGGCTATAAGCCTGTTCCGACCTCAATCCATCTTTTACGAGGTCTTCCTCTATCTCTTCTCCCCCTTGGCCTATATTTTAGAGCTGTCCTTGGTATATATTGTTGCGTACTTGGGGGTTCGTGAGTTGTCTGAGAATGAAAGGCCAAACGTACAAAAATTCAGTAATTTATTCACAGAAAATTCCAGAAAAATGCAGGTCTATAAACCAAGTATCAGCTTCAATTCAAACAACAGCTGTCAATAGCAAATCCACAGTACAAACGGTATAGCAATAACACTTGAAGCAAGTCTCTCTCAAAGAGGCTTAAGAGCAATGCAAGCACTAGCGAAGCTGGCTGAGATCTGAACTGAACTGACTGCCTTGGCGAGGAAGCGCTCCTTATATGCTGTTCCATGGAACCCAGATTTTTCGAGAAAACTCTAGAAAGTGGTCAACCAATCAACTTACAGCTTCCATATTTGGTATATCCCATATAAGGATTTTCTCGCCAAGGTCGCCAAAAAAAATCGCCAAAGTGGGAAAAAGTCGCCAAATTTGGCGCCAAATCCATTACTTGCATTACTGGGGCTTTTTAATGCGTTTTTAAGGGAAAATAAGGCTATTTCAACGCTAAAACGACTAGAAATGCACAAAATTAGCACTTTATCAACTTACTAAGCCTCTTTGAAAGAATTTATACAAAAATAAACACAATTATTTACAATTTCGTAACAATATATATATACTCTGCTTGAAACACAGCTTTCATTTTCTATTACATTCTTTCTCACCATATTTGAACGATCAAATCTGAATCCTCCTGTATATCAGTAATTTTACGTGTTTTTAATAAATATTTTATATTTTTTCTAAGAAATCCTATATTTTACTCTGGTGGGACCCCTGTAAACAT
This sequence comes from Salticus scenicus, assembly GCA_963930645.1. Classification (NCBI taxonomy): domain Eukaryota; kingdom Metazoa; phylum Arthropoda; class Arachnida; order Araneae; family Salticidae; genus Salticus; species Salticus scenicus. The sequence continues at coordinate 34,059 of CAWVNO010002882.1, read as the reverse complement.
TATTAAGACGTACAGTTTATATGTATGTAAGGGTAATATCTGAAATTAAAAAAACAGGTTTAAAATTATTTTTTCATTAATCAAAATCTAACACTATCCCTTAATGCGATAGGCTATAATTAACTTTAGGGGGGGGGGGGGGAATCGAAATTTTAATATACGCCTAGTAGCCGAGCCCCAAGCAGTTCTCCGCTCATAAGCTGGTAGACGGGAAGTGCCGGATTCGATTCTTGGTCGCTCTCGTTGACCTAGCCAATCGTAGTTTTTCGTGGTTTTCTCCGAAACTCGCGTAAATAGGCCAAGAGCCTTTAGAAAAACCTTCATGGATGGCGTCTTCCCTAAGGACATCTAATAGCGTGTTTATACAGCAGTTTTGAAGAAAATCGTTAGAGCCGTTTTTGAGATACGGACTTACAGCCCGACTTCCGGTTTCGAATATCCCACTTCCAATTTTCACTAAAATTCGGAAAGTTCATCTGTTCACCAGACCTGATTTAATTCTAAAGTTTCGTAGTTCTATCTTTATTAGTTTCCGAGATATAATAGCCGGAAGATTTCCCACATACATACGCACACATACATATTAACCAATTGCCAAAAACCACTTTTTTGGACTCAGAAGACCTTAAAACATGTAAATCAATTGAAATCTCGATATCGAATTTTTGGACAGAATACAATTCTTCCATTACCTATGGTAGTAGGGTCGGAAGTAATAACAAATGATTTTTACTGCGTGAATTTGTATAGGAAAATATAGAAGAATGTTTTCGTGATGGCCACAACATGCTAGTTTTATTTTTATCAATTAATTAATTTATTTTTTCATATGAAAAGAAATATACTTTCACGTGAATAAATAATAAAACTAATATAAAGCTAAGTCAAAAATTAAATTTGCACGGTATTAAATTGACATAATTTTAGCTTCAAAATCAAACCTCATAACAGCCATGAAATTAAAAGAAAAAAAAAATCTGGTGTGAAACAACCACACGACTTCCATTACCCACTATTACACATATTATATGCATTTTTTTGGAGATAATGTGATCAGAAGATATAAAAGTGACCTAAAGAAATAGAAACCTAACATTTTTGTAGTAAAATAAACTTTATACACATGTAAAGACATATAAATCGAAGCTTACACATAGCGAGGTAAAAAGTAAGAAAAAAAAATGGTAGAGTTATTTTTTGAAACTCCAATTTTCGAGATCTACCTGAACTTCTGACCTAACTTAACAGGGTAGCTATTAATTTTCCTCAAATAACTACGTGATACATAAGAAAGAAATGGATTTTTACAACAATTTTCAAGAAAACCGTTAGAGCCGTTTTTGAGATATCAACTTTTACCAAAACTCAATTATTGACAGGAAAACAATAATTGCATACAAAATCATATTTAAAAGTGAGTTAATAGGGCAAGTTTGAAAAAAATCCGTATAGGCGTTTTTAAAGGAACTCCCTTGTGAGACCTGAAATTGAGCTATTTATACAGGACGCCAATCCATTTTCCTGAACTAACCAATTATATCATTCGAAAGGACATCTAATAGAGTGTTTATATAGCAAATTTGAAGAAAGAGCTGTTTTTGAGATACGGACTTACGGTCCCACTTCCGGTTTCCGATGTTCCACTTCCTGTTTTTCAATTTTCACCAAAATATGGAAAATTCATCTGTACACCAGACTTGTTTCAATTCTAAAGTTTCGTAGTTCTATCTTTATTAGTTTGCGAGCTATAATAGCCAGAAGATTCTCCACATACACACACACACTGACCAATTGCCAAAAACCACTTTTTTGGACTCAGGGGACCTTAAAACGTGTAAATCATGTGAAATCTCGATATCGAATAGACCAAATACAATACTTCCATTACCTACGGTAGTAGGGTAATGGAAGTAAAAATTAAAAATGAAGCTAAAACAAATAAAACAATTTTTACTTTTTTTTTTATTTTGACATGAAAAGAAATATATTAAGTGAATAATAAAACTAATAGAAAATTTAATAGAAGAAAGTATTGCATTCGAAAAAAATTTTATTTCTGGTTTTCGATGGATTTACACGTATGAAGATGTCCAGTACACGATTAGACCATTGTTTGGAAATGGGTGTCTGAGTGTGTGATAAAAAATTTGTGCCCTTTGTACCGTAGGAATTACTGCACATAATTTTATATAAATTTATATGTAGTTGTACCTTGACATAAATGAGTGGTTATCAAGTTTTGTTACAAATCGATCAACAGGTGGCGCTACTACAATGTAATTTCTACGGAGACTATATTCCTGGTTTTATATTACACACAACCATTTCCTAGTTTACTACTGCTATATAATGTTATTAATTCTTAAGTATTTTATAATCAGGGCTCCAGGAATTGGGGAAAAAACTGGTCGCCAGGAAAAATTTTTGGTAACCAATAAAAAAAAAAAAAAAAAAAAAAAACTGTCTTTATTTATTTATTTTCAGTTTTGCAATTTACTTGAATATAGAAATTAAAATTATGTGTATAAAAATCAAACATTAAATAGGACTAGATTATACAGCAGGAAACACCTGTTTAAATTTAACATCCTCAAACCGGTTGTATTATTTTCTCTAAACCAATACCCCGTTGCCATCGACAGTTGATTACACTGGTCTGGTGGTGCAACAATTCAGCACTGGGTCGCAAAGTGAGCGGTGTAAACGATTCAACTCCGGGTTGTTAAACATGCATAGTGGAACACGGCGTAAATTTCCTATCGGTATATACGTTCAACATGACGGAGTGCGAAATAATCACAGATAGCCATAAGTCGCTGTTTTCCTACTTGTTTCTTACATGAATTGATACTACACTGTAGTTTAGCACAGGTTTCGGCATTCGAATCTAGGCCCATTTCAAAAAAAAAAAAAAAAAAAAAAAAAAGGCTGAGTTTTCGTTGAAAAGATAATTTATATATTGGTCGCCACTGGCGACCAAGCTATCGCATTTCATGAGTCCTGTTTACAATCATTTGTTAAATTCCCTAAATAACTCTCATGATGTATATTTCATTTATACGAAATTTTGTCTTATATTGTCAGATTAAAAACATTATAATTTAAATATAATAAATTATTGGGTGATTTCCAAAAACATAATATCACTATGAATTTTTATATATGTATATAATATAGTTCATAGAAAAAAATCTTTTTGTAATTAAAATATTTTGAAATAAGCTTTTCAATTAAAAGCCAAACGATAGTATTTAAGCAATATCGGCAAATTTAATTATTAAAATTTATATTCTTAATAATTAAATTACTTTTTCAATTGGATTTTTTGAATAAAATAATTTTAATTATCTCCTTCTTTCTGTTAATGATAGGGAAAAAATCTTTTATATTTAAGAGCAATTTAAAACAGGCTTTCTATTTAAAAGCCTAAGCAATAGTGTTAAACAATCTCAACTATTTTAGTTATTAAAAAATTATATTTTAATCTTTATTATTTTTGCAGTAAATAGCTAATTGGTTTTTTAATTATTATTATTATTATTATTTTAAATTATTATTTAGAGAAATAATCTTTTTATATTAAAAATAGTTTCGTGGTGTAAGTGTTAAGGCCGACTAACAACACGCGGGCCCTACGTCTGGGGAATATGCCTTCCGGAAGTGAGGGGGGGGGGTATTAAGAGACCAAAACCGGTATTCACATGGGTTTCTGAGAAAACCATGGAAAACACCGAACAGCTAGATCAATGAGCGCCACCTGAGATCAAACCCAGCACTTCCAGTCTACCGGCTTTGACAGCAAAACCGCTCGGCTAGTGAAATATTTAAAAGTCCAAATTGATTAGAAGTTGATAATTAAACGTGCAAACTATAGTATTAAGCAATCTCAATTAAATTAGTTATTGAAAATTATGTTTTTAGTTCCCCATCATACTGTAGGTATGGGGAACTTAGGTAATCGTGAAAACTTTCGACCTCGGTTTTTAAACTTTTTTACACGTTTTCAGGTGTGTGGAATCGGAAAATTACAAAATTTGTATGGTGTCTGTTTGTCGGGTGTCTGTTAGTGTGTTAATCTGTTAGTGTGTTAGTCCGTTAGTTTGTTAGTCTGTGTACACGATATCTCACGAACAAATGATCGCAGAGAGGTCAGATCAGTTTTAAAATATTACTTTCGATACTGGCAAGAGCCCTATTCATTTGCAACATTCGAATTAAAAAACTTCGTAAGTTATGAGAAACTTACGATTTTCTTAACATGGGAGAATAGGACAAAAATTCACTTAAAAGAAACTTTTTACTGTAAAAATGTCACACCAGTTTTAAAATATCAGTTTTGATGCTGAAATGAAGATCAGTAACTATAAATATGCTACATTGAAAATTTCGCAAGTTATTGGAAATTTACGAATTTCTTAACATTGCAGTATAGGGCAAAATTTCACATAAACGTCAATTTTGAGATATTTTCATCGTAAAGATGTTAGACTATTTTTAAATATTATTTAGAACACTTGCACGAATATTAAGACTTAGAATTTTCCAATATAAAAATTTCATAAGTTATTGGAAATTTACGAATTTCTTAACATGGCAGAATAGAGCAAAATTTCACATAAACGTCAATCTTGTGGGATATTTTCATCGTAAAGATGTCAAACCACTTTCGAAATATTATTTAGGATACTGGCATGAATATCATAGACTATGATTTTTCCAATTTAAAAAATTCATAAGTTATTCGGAATTTACGATTTACTTAACATGTCAGAATAAGGCAAAATTGAGCATAAACTTCCATTTTGAGGATCATAAATACATTAGATATCTTTTATGATATTTGTTTGAACATGATTGAATACAAATATTGTAATAGGAAAATTTCGTAATTTACGATTTTATCAACCTAGCGAAATTGTAAATTTTTCATATAAATATGAATTTTGAGGATTATTGCATTGGAAATTGTAGCATGAAAACTAAACAACGGAATTGACCTTGATAAAATAAATTAATAGATTAGAATAAGATAAATATATCGAAGTGAACGGTGGATAGCCTATTAGGCGGGGATTTCATTCTGTCACTGTATCAAGCTTTGGTCAAATTCATTTCTTTTAACATGATTATAATATGTCTCGCACTAGAGATTTACGAGAACATAAATATGATGGGGAACTAAGCAGAGTCCACCTATGCCAACTAGTTAATAAATTTGTTTTCTTTTATTAGAATATTTTATTAAATGATTTTTAAACAGCTTATATATATATATATAGTAATAACTAATAAAGTATAATCAATAGTAATTCTTAAAAGTGATTTATTTTCATCATTTTCCTTTGAATGGACAAATTATCGGAGACGGAGAAACTTTTTTTTTTTTTTTTTGTATCCTCTTTTCGTCACCCCAAATCCACCCCGGGAGATTTTATCTATCGGTCAGCATTCAGTAAACTCTCCAATCGGATAAGAGACAAGAGATAGCCGTTCCCATAGTCAAACAACTTGACCTTCACCTTACTTTAAAATATTTTTTCCTTACATATTTCATTTATATGGTAGGAGAAAGTAGTAGTACTGCTTTTGGATCAGATTTTCGAGTCTGTGTTATTTTATTTACACATTTTGAGGTCGAATCATACAGAAAATCATGTTTTTGTGGTTGGTCTGTGTATGTATCTCTCTCTCTCTGTGTGTGTGTGTCTGTTATTAGCATATCTCTTGCTTATATCTCTTTACATTAAATTGATTAAACAAAAAAAAATGTTGATCAAATGTGATCTAACGATGATCAAACGAACTTCATATTTGTTGTTTCTCTCATGGGAGGGGGGCTAATTTCCGCAGGATAGAATACCGCGGGACTATGCTATGCTTGAAACTGACTGGAAGTGCATTATTTTTTCATATTCAAACGGTAAACGAAGTATTTTTAACACTTTCCAACAAGGTTGAAAAGTGTTAATGACTTCAGTTGTCTGTCTGTCTGTCCGCGCTCTAACTCCCATAAATATTCTTGGAATTTCTTGAAACTGATATATGTTATTCAAGTTTACTATCGAATGTTCCCTATTAAAAATGGAGTGAACACCTTTACTCGTTTGTATACAGGGACACCCGAAAGTTTTCCAAAGCATTGTGTCCTATGAGAGGTATTTCTAAAAACCATATTTTAATACTGTTAATTTATACAAATCTTCATGAAATTGAAATATGTTATTCAAGTGTACTATCGGATGTTCCCCCATTGAAAATGAAGTAAATACCATCACTAGTTTGTATACAGGGACACCCGAAAGTATTCCTAAGCATTGCGTACTACGAGAGGAATTTCTATAAACCAAATTTGAAGAACTTTACTTTGCACAAATCTTAATAAAATTAAAATATATATTATTCATATGCACAAAAGAATGCTTTCCATAGAATACAGTATGATTAGCAATAGATTTATAGGGCCACACAAAAATATTCAATTACATCAATGGATATTATTGAAAATTTGCTGGAATTGCATTTTCTTTTAAATTAATCGTTTTTATCGCTTTCTAAATGTTTTTAACACTTTCCAGTAAGGTTGAAAAGTGTTAATGATTTCGGTCCGTCTGTCTGTCTAGCCACGCTCTAACTCCCGAAAAATTTCATGGAATTTCTTGAAACTGATGTATAATATTCAAGTTCACTATCGGATTTTCCGGGGGGGGGGAATAAAAAAGTTCGTTTTATTAGTTTCCTATTTTATTGCAATTTTAATATAAGGATGTGTCTATTCTAGATGGTTTCATGAGTTAAAAAGCAAAATACAGATTTTTGAGCGCTTCGCACATTTAAGTCATTAACGGTTACTATAACATGAGATATTACTTTTATGGGGTCTATCACTATAATTTTTGCATGTGCAATTTGATTTCCATTCTTGTGCACTTTATACCCAAATAACATGATTAAAATAGTCGAACTTAATTCTACAAAAACTAAGCTCCATCAGTTGCCGAGAGATTTTACTCTCAAAGGGGACATGGGAAGTGCTTAGTTCGAACCCATATCGTATTTGTAAGCCTAGTTGTTCGGAGTTCTCCATGTTTTTTTTTTCCGAAATTTGCCAAATTACGGGCTCAGAAAGACCCTCACTCACAGTGGTCAATCGATCCAGGCCTAGAACCTTCGAGAAGTCAGTCAGCCTTAATCATCCACACCACACAAATATCTACCAAAATGTAATTACGAAAACTATTCATACATCGATATCAGGCAGAGGTGGGCAGTATTTTATATACTTGTATTATAGTATATTAGATGTGCATTTGTATATTGTATGTTTAACAATATTTTGAAATGTATTTGTACATTATATCTAATATACATTTTTCCAAGTCTGTTGTATATTTTTAAAAACTTAATGTACAATACAAAGTATGTTGTCTCAAAATTCTAATTTCTGAAAAGAAAAAATAATAATTGAAAAAAAAAAAAAAAAGGCTTATGTCAGAATTTCATAACGCAATCTCTGTTCAAATCTGCCCTTCTTTCGAAGACCAAGATGTTGATTATTGGCTCTATAAATTATTCATAAACAATGTGAGGGTCTTTTTTTTTTCTTTTTTTAAAATGTATTTAATAATCCAATAACATCCAGTTTAGTATAAAATATTTGGATATTGTTTTTATTTATTTTATTATATTATATTTCATTTACACAATATATATTTTATAACAAAAAAAGTGACGCACCAAGAAGGAGTAATGCGAACTGGACACAAATTGACATACATACAGATTTTGATAGAATCAAGCACCTATTCATCATTATCATCGTTCCTACGTGCAACGTGCAACTGGTACTTCAGTGACTTCAAATACCCTTAATAGACGGCTCAGTGAAATGGGGTTGAGCTCAGTCACCGGATCTCTCTTCCAATGAGGACGTTTGGAGCATCATAAAAAGGGTCCTACAACCAGCTCGGGATTTCACCAATCTAACGCAACAATTGGACAGAATTTGGCACGATACTTCACAGAAGCACAACTGCGTAGATAAGAGCCAGAAGTGGACCAACGCGTTATTGACTTGTTTACTTTGTGAGGCCCTTTCTCTTGATTAAATCATTCAATTTTTCTGAAACTGTAATCAATTGTTTTTCTCTACATGTACATGACATCTACCAATTTTTGTCCCATTCGGACCTCCCATTACACCCCATCTACCAATTTTTGTCCCCACTTCTTCTTGGTGCGTCGCTTTTTTTGTTATAGAGTGCATTTACTTCCTTATACAAAATATGAGGAAGTACATATTATAATCTTGATTTGCGAAATGGATTTTGTGTTTCGCATACCTCAAAAATGAAAGATCGCAGAATGTTGTAAATTTATACGTGTACCTTGTGAATATCATGTCTAGTTTTACACCAGCAACATTGGTTTTAATACGAGCTTCCATTTCGGAGATATCAACGACTTTACACGATTTTTCGTGACTTCTGTATGTACGTACGTATGCGTGTAAATGTGTATCTTGCATAACTGAAAAACGGTTGGACGTAGAACGATGCAAATTGATATATTGGTTTGTTATAAAATCTAGCTGTGCATCTTCCTTTTTGGATTTTATGTGACTTTTGACTTTTCGTTTTGGAGATATTTAGGAAAATTATATTCCTAATGACCAAAAATACAAAAGTTTTGGCAATATATGAACTACCATCATAGAGATTTCAAAAGAATTTAACAGTGATATAGCCCGTAATGATATTGTTATGAAAGTTGTCCACATTTTAGCGTGTAGAAATTAATTCTGTGAGACAAAAGCAGGTTCTAGTCAATGAATGCACTTCATTTAATCAATATTCAGTCCGTAGATAGAGCTTGCAATGAAATTGATTAAAAATAAAAGTTGTCGACATGTTAGCGCGTAGAAAAAAAATTCTTAAAGACACAAGCAGGTTCTAGTCGATGAATGCATTTTAATGAATATTCAGCACTTAGATAGAGCTTATAATGATATTGTTATGAAAGTTGTTGACATTTTTGTGTGCAGAAAGGAATTCTTAAAGACATACGCAGGTTCTAGTCGACGAATGCCTTTCATTTATTGAATATTCAGCGAATAAATATTGCTTGTAATGATATTAATAGAAACGTTGTCGACATTTTAGGGTGTAGAAAGTAATTCTTAAAGAAACAGGCAGGTTCTAGTCCACTAATGCATTTTATTTAATTAATATTTAGCAAACACTTCAATAAATCTCTTTTTGTGCTGCAAAGATTAATTAATGTTCTTGAATAATTCAATGAAATGGTCATTTTTTACTACAAAAATCAATAAACATTATTAAATTTACTACAGAGCTTAAACTAAACTAAATTAGGAACAACCGAATATTTAGAAGTCTAGATGGAATTTGGTAGCATATACATCAGATTTGTATGCTTGACTCGTAGTCCGCTTGTAAATCTTCGTCAGATAATTACAGACGCCACATGACAGAATTACAATACGAAGAAATGAAAAAACACCCAGGGCCAGGGGCCGGAATATTATATGAGAATAAAATATAATTTCGTGTTTCTGAGTTTGAAACAACCTGTACAAACTGATACAGACAATGCTTAATCAAGCATTTTTATAAGTTGCTCGTCTGCATATTTGTCTGACACCTCTACAATTGTTTGTGCACTAGAAAAATTTGGATTTTTCAGTTTGAAAGGAGAACATCAAACTCCAAAAGGGGCTGAAATGGTTAATTTCTCAAAGTTGGTAGACGGGTGTTGCTATGTTAGAATCCAGGTCACGCTCGTCAGCCTAGATGTTAGGAGTTTGCCGCATTTTATCCATAAACCCTGTATGGGATTCAAATTCGTGAACTGGTGGATTATGATTTGTTACACTGTGAAGAAGTGCATAGAAAGTATTAAGAATTACAATAAGGACAGTGGAATCACTGGTGTTAAATTTCAAAAAAATAAATAAAATGAAGGAAAAAAGCCACAAAATAAGAATAAATGTGGACAGGAGTTCACATTTGAGGACAAATGAGAATATGTTACTTTCTTCGAGTACCAGAAGACATAATTTGAAAACTGAGGACTGTTCTCAAAAAATAAGGACGGCTGGTCTGGTCACCTTAGTATACGAATCATCTCCAAAGTTGGATCACAGACAAACAACTGTGTAATTGTAGTGTAACGTTAAAACCATTCAACTTAAACCTTCCTTTTTTTAATTTCCTATGAAGTGATTGGTTCATTGATGATTGCTACCATCAACGAGATATCAGAGTAGACTCCGGACTAGTAACCTTTTTGCTTTCAACCATCACATCCCCACCATACTACCAATTCATTCGAAAAATCAATTCAACCAAGGCAAGTTTCCTCCACCTTTGTTATCACTGTTTCATATTTCGATTGGGTGTAAATGAAACATAAACAATTACTTACACTAGCTGAAATGGAAAGCAGGTAATCTAATCCTTGTTTTTGATTGAAAGCTGTTCTGTTTGCCTTTTCTTATTGGAGTTTTGGTGGTAAGAAAAACAAACCATTAAAAAAAATGCAAAATTCCAATAACTAGTTGCCAAGAAAGCGATTATCACCCAAAGAAGGCGCAAAAGCCGTCAAAAATGTGACAAAACGTCGTTCGTACAGTCGGCAGCAAAAGCATCAAAACAGCAAAATCGGCAGCAAATCATCAGCAGCAAAACTAGTAAAAATTCCTATGTAAAAAAAGTAATCTTATTAATGTTTTGTTAAATAAATCCTTGTCGAATCATGTTCTTAGACTGACTAAGAACATGACTCGACAAGGATTTATTGAACGAAACAGTATTAAGTGTACATTTTTGACATCGGAATTATAGGCTAGTGCTCGGATACTTTTGCTGCCGCCTGTAGTTAACAAAACAGCATTAGATGCCATCTTTTAAGTAGGAATTAGTAAGCTAAGGAATTTTGTAGAATTTAAGTAGGATAGTGTTCAATAAATTTGCTTCCGACTATATGACTCTTTAACAATGATTCTCAGACCGTCGCCAATTGGCCCATACGTAAATATAGTGCGACGTAAAATCTATTCAACTCGTTTAAATTTCTCTTCTTCGATTAAATTAAATATAGTGCGACTACGTTTCCTACGACTAGCAATGAGAACTAGAGCCCCTAAATAAAATAATAGGCCGGCGCATCACCGCCATTTTTTTGCCTCCAAAGAGGACGACATTCCCGCTTGGCGTCCTTATCGCTTCCTTAATGATTTTAAGAAATCTTGATCTGAAGCTAATCCGGTCAAGATAAGAGCAATAAGCACCAATAATATTCCTAAAAACACATTTTTTTCCCAGTACATGTCATTTCATTCTGAGGATATCCTATGGATGTACTGGGATAAGTTGTGTTGTTAGGGCGGTTTCTGTTTCTTTTACAAAATGTCGCCAAAACTCAAATACACAGTAATAGAATAGAAGGTCTGTGAACACTTTATATTCACTTCTTGAATGATTATAGCAGTTTATCACTAAACAAACTTCCATATCATAGTTTACTTTGCTAAAATTATGAAATGTAATAAAACAAGTTACTCTAAAGTAACGTAAGACGATAAAAAAAAATGTTTGTCGTTTGTTTATCAGAGAAACGCGCTGGGTACATGTGGCAACCCTAAGGCAACAAAATGCCTGATGCGCCAGCTCGTATATATAGGAGCCTTAGTGAGAACGAGTCCAAATTTTTGGAGGGATGCAAAATTGGCCGAGAGATTGTTATTTGGCAAACATCCAGTTATTCGGTGTTCCCTTATCGCTTGTTTTCTCTCAGTCACCCATATTTTCACATTGGACTCGTTCAATCCGCACTTGCGCAGAAGCTTCCATGGTCGCAAGAAATGTGGTTAAAGAATATAAGGAAAGGGCATGTTTACAAACAAACACTCTTTTAATCAATCTTTTCCACTCACGAGTGGTAAAAGGACAATCTCTATTGGTGAAAATACCAGTGTTTTGCCCTGAGTATAAGACTACTATTATATAGTAGTCTTACCTAAGACTCCTATATGATAAGAGCTGGCGCAGTGTCCGCCATTTTCTAGCCCGTCTGGGAAAGTGTTGGCGGTAGAAAAAGCTAGGTTACCTGATTAGCGTCGTTATCGCCTTTCAGCTTCTATACAGATCAAGTGAGCTAGAACTTCTTATTACAGCGTCTAGAATAAACAGTGTCGCAATCGCCTATAACCGTGATGTTAAAATGATGCTACAAAAATTAAGCTTACCCAGATGTCGCTGTGATCGAAGCTATTGCTCAAATCGAAGACCTGATTGACTTTTCCCAGTTTCGTCAGTTTAATCACGTGATCTAAGCATATAATTAACCAATAGGGAGTCTCGGTTTTGTTGTCGGGACACTAGCTTCGATTACAATGACATCTGGTGACAGGCTTAATTTTTTTAGTACAATTTTATTCGCCGCTTTCCACACTGTTTATTCTAGATGCTGTACTTCTTATCACGAAACAAACAAGTTGGCAATTTTAAGAACATCGCCAACATTCTCAAAACTGTAACCTTCACGTTAAAATAAATGTAATTTTAAAAGAATTTAAAAACACTAACTTAAAAAAACAGTACATTCATATTAAATTTGTCAAACAACTTTGAAAATTAAATAAAATAAGTTGAAAATAAGGAAACCTTTCGCTAAAAAGTTGTGCTTCTGCTCAGGGTATCCGCGAGCTTCATCTGCAATTTGTAATCCACTTTTTCCTTCTTTCTGGATTAGAAGAAAATATAAACAGGCAGTGCTCTATTCTGGAGTTATTCGTGCAATTTATTGCCGAAAAACCAACAATAATAAATCGTCATCCGGTCTTGTGGCCTAGAAAATGGCGGATGCGTCAGCCTATCAATGTAGGAGTTCTAGTCTTACCTGAGTTAAGACTACTATAAAACAGGCTGAATCATTGGCCGCCATTGCTAAAACTAAGACTGTTGTATATGACTATTATATGAGATTATATAAGACTATTATATAATAGTCTTAGGTTTGACAGTGACTAACTACCATATAAGATTATTATATGAGACTATATAAGACTATTATATAGTAATCTTAAGTTTAGCAATGACGGACATGACATACGAATGGCGGCGAATGATTCAGCCTGTTATATAATAGTCTTAACCTGAGTAGAGTGTTTTGCCCTGAGCGTGACGTCAGCTGCGCTTTCCTTATTGGAATCAAAATTATGATTGCATGTTCTGTTCAGAAACAACGCCCAGGGGATGAATCCCAGATTGTCGCCAATTACCATTGTGCAGTTCTTTTGCGATATTAAAGTCACTCATTTTCAACCTTAATTTCCTCGTTTCCTATTTAGTAGTTGATTTGTCGATCGTTGGTACAGCCCAACTTTCTTTTAACTATTTTTCAACATAAATAAAAAGTGTTTATGACTTCGTCTGTCAGTTTTCCTATCCGTCCTCTGACTACCATAAATACCTATGGAATTTCTTAAAATTGATGTACGTTATTACAGTTAACTAGAAGACATTCCCTACTGAAAATGGGGTAAATACTTCTATTGTTAAAACCAAGGAAATGTTCAACGTCTTGAACGCCAAAAGGAAAAATTGGAAAGCAGACAATTGTTTCGGTAACATTTAGTTGAAGAAATGAGAGAGAAGTTCTCATATATACAGGAAAGCAATCGAGTTCGGATCAACCAATAGAATTACGTGGAATGTGGAGGATTGACCAATAGGAATCTGGGAAACACAAGTAGTGGAAAATGTAGAAGAAATTAAGAAAATGTGAAATTTCCAACAATCAGACAGATGAGGTGAAGTTCTTTGCTGACTCCGTCATGCAGTTCAGCGCCAAAGACCAGACCCACGGATTGCGTAAAACTGGCAGTGTCATCATAACAACGTGCCATCACATTCATCACACCTGACTCAAATATTCTTGGCGAAGCATGGAATTCCAGTCGTCCGCCAACCTCCCTACTCCCCAGTCATGGCTGCTTGCGACTTCTGGTTGTTCCCGAAATTGAAAATGTCATTGAAAGGACCCCGTTTTCAGAGTAGAGATACGATAATGCAGAATGCGACGACGGAGTTAGACACCAACGCTGCACTAAGTGTGTGGAGGCGCAAGGGACCTACTTTGAAGGGGATTAGGATCCCAATCCCGCAAACTAACTAAGATATTTTTCTGGTCAAAGGTCGGATACTTTTTGAACAGACCATGTATAATTCTTGGGGCATCTATAGTATTTCGTGTCTATATATGGTTTAACATACATTGGTCATTTGTTATGTATTGGTCAACATATTAGTTACATTCGTAAGCCGGAAACTAATAAATCGGTTATTTCTAAGCACTGTTAGGAGAAAAACCATAATTTTAAATTTGATTCAATTAAAACAATTTGCAGACCTAAATCCGCTCAAGAACTCGATTTCATTGAAGCTTTTTACATCTATAAAAACTTTTAGTCCGGTCAATTTAGACATAAAAATAGTGATCAAATAAAGAAAATTCCGACAGAGCCAAATTTCCGTAGAGACCTTAGGTTCACCACAAAGAATAAGGTGTCAAAAGTCCCCATCGGTCCCATGTGTGCTAAGGGACTTATTCGGGCCCCAAGGTCAAAATTTTGGGTTTTTTGGATTTTTCTCGAAAACGGTAAGTTTTATCGAAAAAGTACCTCAGAGTAAAGTTGTAGATTTCAAAATTCTCTATAAAAATGGTCCTTATGATTTTTTCTCTAAGACCCACCATTTCCCAGATATTGCGCTTGTAAGAATCACGTTCTACATAATATGCACACATATATACATATTCAGGTACTCAAGCAAGTAAAAATGCCTACTTGTGTCTCTTTCATGTATACATTATACTATTCTAAGAAAATATACTCTCAAAAGACCGCCAGTCCCTTACAGTATCCCCTCTACTTGTATGGCCTTGAATAACATCTGGCTATTATTTTGTCCGTGTGGTGTCGTTCACGTACCTGTTTCTTTTAGTGTTAAACGTGCAGTTCGAGTGAATATACGTATTTATTACAAGTAGTATTTGATGGCTACAGTGACACAACAAAGAACATAAAAGCTGCAGAACAACGTCGTCGTACTACAAAAACATCCTCAGGTTCCGACATAATGTTTGATGAATTTATGACAGTTCCAGTAAACCAACAACAATTTTTTGCAAACATTAATAATAAATCTCGATTTATTTCTATGTTGAGTAACAAATTAACTGCTGAAAATATTGCCGTGAAACAAGCTCCGAATGACGCCGATGTCCTCATAATTGAAACAGCAATAGAAATATTTAATGCAAGAAACACAACTATTGTAGTGGGCGAAGATGTTGATTTGTTAGTACTACTCACTGCAAGGACTCCATCTGATAAAATTATTTACTTTCTGAAACCTGGGAAGGCGCAACAACGCACAGAAATATATTCTTCTAAAAGTTTATCAGCTTATCCAAAATGCCAAAACTATATTTTATTTTTACATGCGATAATCGGCTGCGATACTACGTCAGCAATGTTCAGAAGGGGCAAAAATTCAGTATTAAAATCATTTGAAAAAAAAAGATTTGATTGACTGCGCAAAAGTATTTACAGAAATTAATTCTCCACCTCAAATACTAATTACTGAAGGAATTCGGTTTCTTCTTGAGGTTTATGGAGCTCCAAAAAAAAAATTGATTGCATAGATAGGTACAGATATTTAACATTTGTAAAAAATACACGAAACAAAAAGCAAGTACAACTATCTTGTCTTCCTTCAACCTTCAACATCGGCATCTGCTATTCAACATTTGTTTCGAGTATACTATCAAGTTCAGACATGGCAAGGCAATCAACTGAACCCTGAAGACTGGGGTTGGAAATTGATAAATAATACTTTGGAACCGATTAAAACTTTACTGCCCCCTGCTCCAGAAAAACTTCTTAATTCTATTTTTTGCAAGTACAAGAAAGGTTGTAATGCCAAATGTGGCTGTAAAAAAATAGGGTTGCAGTGTTCTCCAGCGTGTACCAATTGCCAAGGTCTATCGTGTTCGAATGTTCAATTAAATACAAGAGAGGAAGATTCATGTGATTTTGATGAAGAGACAACTGATTCATCTTCATTTGAACAATTTTTGAACATTCAGCAACAGAAAGAAGAAGAAAAAGAAGAAGAAGAAGAAGAAAACATGATTGTTGAAGTTGAGTATGAAGAGTATGAGTCAGATTAAAGTAACAAAAAAAAAAACATTCGAACGACAGTTGAACTCAATAACCAATATCAATAATCTTCATACTATTAAATAACTATTTTTCCAGAAAATAACGTCATACAGGTTCGTGGAATAGGCCTACCGGGGAAACCACGTTAAAAAAAACGCGCCGAGTACACTACCTCACAGGTGGTGTGCATATTATGTAGAACGTGATTCTTACAAGCGCAATATCTGGGAAATGGTGGGTCTTAGAGAAAAAATCATAAGGACCATTTTTATAGAGAATTTTGAGACCTACAACTTTACTCTGAGGTACTTTTTCGATAAAACTTACCGTTTTCGAGAAAAATCCAAAAAACCCAAAATTTTGACCTTGGGGCCCGAATAAGTAAGTCCCTTAGTACACATGCAGAAATGGTGGGTCTTAGAGAAAAAATCATAAGGACCATTTTTATAGAGAATTTTGAGATCTACAACTTTACTCTGAGGTACTTTTTCGATAAAACTTACCGTTTTCGAGAAAAATCCAAAAAACCCAAAATTTTGACCTTGGGGCCCGAATAAGTCCCTTAGCACACATGTAGAAATGGTGGGTCTTAGAGAAAAAATCATAAGGACCATTTTTATAGAGAATTTTGAGATCTACAACTTTACTCTGAAGTACTTTTTCGATAAAACTTACCGTTTTCGAGAAAAATCCAAAAAACCCAAAATTTTGACCTTGGGGCCCGAATAAGTCCCTTAGCACACATGTAGAAATGGTGGGTCTTAGAGAAAAAATCATAAGGACCATTTTTATAGAGAATTTTGAGATCTACAACTTTACTCTGAGGTACTTTTTCGATAAAACTTACCATTTTCGAGAAAAATCTAAAAAACCCAAAATTTTGACCTTGGGGCCCGAATAAGTCCCTTAGCACACATGGGACCGATGGGGACTTTTGACACCTTATTCTTTGTGGTGAACCTAAGGTCTCTACGGAAATTTGGCTCTGTCGGAATTTTCTTTATTTCAATTGTCCAAATTGACCGGACTATTTAAATATATTGTCGATTGTGATTTCGCTGTACCGCATGTGTCTGATTGTTAGAAATTTTGCATTCAGTCCACATTCTTTTAATTTCTTCTGAATTTTTCACAACTTGTGTTTCCAAAATTCCTATTGGTCAAAACACAACATTCCATGTAATTCTGTTGGATAATCAGAATTCGATTCGTCTCCGATATACAGTCGGCAGCAAAAGCATCCGAACACTAGCCAATAATCCCGATGTCGAAAAAGTACACTTTAAATTGTTTTGTTAAATAAATCCTTGTCGAATCATGTTCTTAGACTGACTAAGAACATGACTGGACAAGGATTTGTTTAACAAAGTAGTATTAAGTGTACTTTTTTTAGACAGGGATTATTGCCTGTGCTCCGATACTTTTGCTGCCGACTGTATACGAGCACTTCTCTCTTTATCTATACGCTGAAGACGGTATGCTATATGCTACCGAAACAGCTGTCTGCTTTCCATTTTTTTCCCTTTGGCGTTCAAGAGGTTGAAGACTTCCTCAGTTTTAATAATCTCGCGCCAAGTCGTCTTTTTATACAAAATACCACTATTATACTCCGTTTCACCTTAAGTTGGCAGTAGAGAGAAAGCTACAGCGACCTAATCACACCTGTTGTCATAGTAACAGGGTTACTATAAAGCAGGTGGGGTTGTTAGCAAAAAATAAAAGCTGTAATTTTGGCGAAAAAAAAAAAAAAAAAAAAAAAAAAGAAAAACTGCTTATTAATAATTATTTTATATTATGAGTTTTAGCGAAACCCAGAAAGGGAAAGAAATTTTGGGTGAAATTTTGCAATAATTAATAGTTTTAATGATAAAAAAAAATCTTTTATATATATATTTATATATTATTAATTTTTAACTATGTAAAGTTACATGAAAAAAAGTATATATATAATTTTTTGTTTCGTTCATGAATAAAAAAGGAAAAAAAAAAAAAAAAAAGAAAAGAAAGAAAGAAAATATTTAGATAAAAGGTTAAAATTTCAAAATCCTCGAAGAGTCATTTTCTCTATCCTATTTTACATTTCCTGTTGGTGTTCATGAGTACTTTTTATTTCATAATACTGCTATAAAATTATTTATTGAAAAAAAAAGTTTTTTTTTTTTTTTTCTCAGTTTAAATATTATTATTAATTCATTAGTTTGATGTTTTATTTGAAATACTATTTAATTTGGCTACAATGAGGACGAAAAAAACGCAGCGGTCGTTTTTTATTGCAAAAATAAAATAAAAATCCTAAATATTACACTTTACATTTCATAAAAGTGTTTCAGATATAATATTTTAAAGCATAAGATAATTTATGAAGTTGCAGTTGAACTATTAAACCCTTTAATATTCGTTTTTCCCCCCACAGGAACGAAACGTTTGATTTTTTTTTTTTTTTTTTTTTTTTTAATGCAAAATTTTTTCAATATTTTTTCTCTCTTGTTTTAATGCATTTTTAAACATTTGTTCCTTTTCTGTTCTTTAGCTAACTGCCTTATTCTGAAATTTAACAAATGGTATTTCAAAGGAAGAAATATGCAGAAGTCATTTTAAATTTCTTAATAGGCGTGAGTGTACCTTGCTGCTTTGAGAATGCACCCGTGCCTGCTGTTCACCTGGTGAGGAACCGTACTGTTATTTTGACCTGAAACAAATTCTGCGAGTTTTTGACACTTATAGTGTTTATATACAAACTTACTTATGTTTTTTAAATTTATTACTGTTTGAATTTAACATTCATATGTTTCAACCCAAAAATTTCTCAAAAACTAAAAAGCGCTATTTTCTTCTTTTTACATATTTATATTCAGCTATGTGTTTAACAGCTATTTTAATTTTTAGCCACTTAGCAGTTTTGCTGGTATGGTGCACAGACATTTTATATTTTATAGCACCAATATTTCAGAAAATTATCTTTTTTAACAATTTGCGACAATTAAATAACCTAAATATTACTATATTCAGAAAAAAAAAAAAAAAAAAAGATTTTATGAAAATAAAAAAAGATTTTATGAAAATAAAAACATACGAAATAACAAAAAATGCACCGGAGGAGATAAGTTAATTATTATTATTTTTTTTAATTAAAATTGCTAAAATCTTGCAACATTTCTTTCGGTTCGAAATAAAACAAGATCTTTCGTCAGGCGAACAAAGTAGGTACAAACAAAGCGCGTTTTATTTCGATCCGAAATAATTGTTACGAGTATTTTGCATTTTAAGGTTTTTTTTTTTTTTTTTTTTTAATTATTTATTATAAAGGTTTTAACGAATAAATGAATAATAAAATATGATTAAATCATTAATTAGCGGCATAGAATTAAGTTACCAGTGATATTTTGAAACTTTCTTTAAGTATAATTTTTCAATTTTAAACTTCAAACTAGAAAATATTTACTATATTTATTTGCTAACTTAAATAGGTTTTTAAACAAGGTTATTTTTTATTACAAGCATATAATATGCATAAATTCCCATATGCAGATATAAATCTTCTAAAGGAAGTATGACAGGAATAACAAATTTTCTTATAAAATCGATAAATTCTTTTTTATTGTAACTGAGAGAAAGAAAACTTTTTTTAAGCAGGGAGAGGTCCGAAGAGAACTGGCGAAGAAATTTTAAAGAGCGCGCCAGATGTTTAACCTTGGAAACCGATGCAAGCCAAAATGAAACTCAGAAATGCTGCTTTTTCGACACTACGCGTTCGCTTTGCTAAAAAGATGTTTATTATTTAAATACTTTTAAAATATGAAAAACATTAAATATTTGTTGCATAAGGTAAATTTCCTTACTTTATAACATTTGTTTATCAATTTTATCAACTTAAAAACGCAAAATAACTTCAGAACTACTTTTTAGCGCGCAATATTACATTCCCTGCCTTCCTCAATGCTGCCAACTTAAGGTGAAACGGAGTATAGTTTATGTAATAAGGAAAGGGCACGTGACGTCACTCGCAGTCAAATTATGGGTAAAGTGGCAAAACACTGGTATTTCCACCAATCCAGGTCGATCTTTTGCCACTCGAGAGTGGCAAAGATTGACTGACGGAGCTTTTGTTTGTAAACATGCCCTTCCTTATAGGATACCCAAAATAATTTCAAAGCACTGCATTCTCTGAGAGGTATTCCTATAATAATATTTTAATATAGTTATTTTGTGCAAATCAGAATAAAATTGATAATAATTATTTATATGTATAAAAAATGTGTTCTGCATAATGTAGTATGATTAGCATTAAGATTATAGGCAATACAAAAATATTCTAGTACATTAATATCTATGACTGGAAATTGCTTGATTTGTATTTTTAGTTGTATAAAGTGTTTTTAACACTTTTTAACAGTGGAAGGAACGCTGGGCTAAGTGTATGTTTTAGCGTGATTAAAATTTGAAATAGTTTATCGTTCTGTTCGTCTCTAGTATCGTAAATGTTTTCAGAATTTCTTCAAAATGATATTTTTTTAAAGTTTTCATTGACATGTTATTTTAAAATGGTATAAATAGCACAATATGTATGTGTACATGGAACCCCAAAAATGCCAATGGAATGTGCTCTATGAAGAGCATTTTTGTGTCAAATATTTAAATAACTGTATGCTGCATAATTGACATTTATAATTCACACGCATAAAAAAATGTTTTCCATAAAATGTAGTATGATTAGCATTAAGATTTATAGGGACACGCAAAAATATTTAGATACATTAAGGGCTATAATTGCATTTTCGTTTTTATGAAGCCTTTTAACGATGTTTAAGAGTGATTATGATTTTAATTAGTCTGTCTGTCGTTTTGCCCGTCTGTGAAAGCTCTAGCACCTGTCAATATTTTCAGAATTTCAACAAAATGATATGTTATTCAAGTTTACTGTGGCGTGTTCCCCATTTAAAATAATATGAATATCACAATTAGCTTGTGCACAGGGATTCCCAAAAGAATCCCAATGCATTGCGTTCTATGAGAAGCATTTTTATAAATCATATTTAAATAAGTTCGTACCACACAAATCATAGTGAAATTGGCATTCATTATTCACATAGGTGAAAAAATGTTTTATATAGAATGGTATGTTTAGCGCTCAGATTTACAGGCCTACACTCAAATATTCAGATACATTACGGGTTAAAATTGGAAATTGCTGGAACTATATATACTTCTGTTTGTATTAAGTGTTGTTAACACTTTTCAACAATGCGTAAGAGGGATCATAAATTTATTTATTCTATCTATCTGTCCATTGTGTGATCACGTAGGGAAAAAGCACATTGAACGTTAAACAATGCAACGAGTACGTATAACTGGAAAGCATTAGTAATCTATGCGAAACGCATGAGTTTTCGTTCTTGTTTAATTTTAGCGTATGTTGCCAAATTGCAGGTGCTATTTTTACCGGGCGCCATTTTTTTATGGTTTAGGTTCTATGTTCTATCGCAAAAAACTTTAAAAAAAAAAAAAAAAAAAAAAAAAAAAAACAGCAGTTTTTATGTGCCGTATAAGTATTTTTTTATTTATATTAAATATATTGCAATATGTAATATGATTGCCGAAAAAAAAAGGGGAAGGGGGGAGCCATACATTGTCTATGGATGAAATTTCTTGTAGCAGCAGCAGCTTTATATGTTTGGCAGCACTACACAAAACAAAATTGACATATATTTCTTAAATGCACAAAACCATGTTTCACATACAATTATTTTGAAATTTATCTTTAATTTACAAAGGCATGCAAAAGAGCTCTGAAAGATTTGTGTTATATTTGTAAGTGGAAAGAAGAGCATTTCAAGTTATGTCCCTCTTTTCTCTCTCTTTCTCATGGTGTTAGTTTTAATTACAGTGTTCGGTACATAAAATCTGGTGGACGATATACAGGGCTAATCAAAATTAGTCAAACAAGTTTAATAAAACAGGATGGCCGACATTTTTCTGAATAATTTGAAGTAAATTAAAAAAATAAATAAATAACAGTCTTAAATGCTTAGGAATGTAGCTGCAACAACCAAACGGTGTTGAAGGGGCAGTAGCTCTTTTCATACAGAAGTGCAATTTAAATAAAAGTGTTTCGAAAACCATTTTGAAACGTTTTTAAAGTACAATAAAAATGTTAAATACAGTACATTCTATCTTTGATCTTAAATTGCAAAAAATTGTCTTTATAGTAATGCATGGTAACAGAAAGTAGCTTATGGGGTATATCGTCCAACAGGTATGCTGCCATGCTGCAATTTCTCTCATTTAATAAGAGGCTAGAGCTCAGTTTCTATAATGTTTAATGAAAGAAAAAAACATGACACGCATGATAGCAAGGAAGAGAAACTATGTTGATTTCGTTTGGGTGCATATTGCCTAACATGTGGCTCTGGTATCGAGCAATTTAACCCCATTTACGGAAAAGCAATATCTCAATTTTTATAATATATAAAGACCTAAATTTGGCATGTGATACATTTGGCTATTATAGAAAACTATGTTGATTCGACTGAATGCATACCACTTCATACAAGTTGGATACCGAACCAGTACAAGCATCCAAGTCTTTAATGGAATTGGAAGCCAGCACGAAAGCCAGAGCATTTCATCACTAGGCGGACCCTTCTAAGAGGATAAAGTGAGAAATAAGGGGTATACTGTTGCTGCGCAATTTCGAAAATTGGATTTCAAATAATATTTCGTTAACCATATGTATATAAGCAGCTAGATTCGGTGAAATATAGTAAAGCATAGCAATTCCATCAATTATATTCAACAGAAAAGAATGTTTTCGCTTAATTTTGAGTAGCTCTGTCTATTGTCTATAAATTATATATAAATCATGTAGTTTGAATTTAGTATAGCATGGAAAACATATAGCATTACTTGAAATGTACTTCGAGCAATTTCTATGCGAAATATCTCCGAATTACTTTGTGAGACTCTGTAAAATAATTATGATGATGAATGACTAACTGAAATTTATGCGAAACATGCTATTATTTTCATTTATTTTTGTTTCATGCAGTCTAAAGATGTTAAACAGTATTTACAAGGTATTACATCCACAGACGTGATGAATATGAATTATCTTGGAGGTAACTGTGCAGGACCCCCCCCCCCCCCCCTTTTTTTACTTTCCGAACACTATAGTGAGGAAAGTATTGTAATCATGTCAAAAATCCGAATTCGAGATTTTGATGTTTCTATACGTTTTGAGGTCCCCTGAGTCCGCTTTCACTATTTTTACAATGATGTATGTATGTGTGTGTGTATGTCTGTGAGTGAACACGCTAGCGTCTAAACGCTTTGTTCGATTAACCTGAAAGTTGGTACGCATATTGTAAGTCACCATAGTACGAACCCTATAGATTTTGGTGAATCTAGCACTTATAGTTTTTTTTACAGGGACACAAAGAAAAATTCTTTATCATTATGGCCTATGGGAGCAAAATCTTAAAAGTGCGATAGCATCTAAACGCCTAATTCAATTGAGCAAAAAATTTATACACATATTATAGGTCACAAATACTCAATCTGTATAGATTTTGGAGAATCTAGCACTTATAGTTTTTTTACAGGGACACAAAGAAAAATTCTTTATCATTATGGCCTAAGGGGCCAAATTTTTAAAAGTGTGATAGCGTCTAAACGTCTTATTAATCTGGGCAAAAAATTTGTACACATGTTATAGATCACAGTTGAACTAACTGTATAGATTTTGGTGAATCTAGCACTTAGTTTTTTTACAGGGACACAAAGAAAAATTCTTTATCATTATGGCCTATGGGACTAAATTTTTAAAAGTACAATAGCATCTAAACGCCTTATTGAATTGAGCTGAAAATTTATATGAGTGTTATAAATCACTGTTGCACTAACTATAAGCATTTTGGTGAATCTAGCATTTATAGGTTTTTACAGGGACACAACGAAAAATTCTTTATCATTATGATCTATGGGCTCAAAGTTCAGTAGCGTTAAATAAAACATCATGTAATAGATGGAGAAAAATACTCAAACACTCTATTATGGTTTTCTCTCTTTTGTTTGTTTAACTCCTCTTTCTTTACTTTATCTACAAAACTGTTAATTACTCAATGTTCGGAAAGTCGAGTGGAGTCACTTCAGATTTTTTTTTTTTTTTTTTTTTTTTTGTTTCAACAAAAAATTTCAAACAGCATCCTCGTATGATACAGATTCAAATTACTGAGCTAGACTTTATGTGTTCTTAAGTTATGCTGATAATAAACAGATACACACACAGAACAAACGCTAAAAATCTGATTTTCCGACTCAAGGAACTTCAAAATGTGCAAAATAATAATAATAATAATAATAATAAAATAAAAAACACAAATTCAAATTTATTTTTTAAAAAAATCTACCATTTAACGGGTAAAAGGATGAAAAAACTGCTTTAAAATTAATATACATGCATCAAAAATTGCAATGTTCCCATCATTGTAGGTAGTCTTGTTATTACCTAAACAAAGATTCATTTCTGGCATGTAAAAATGATAAATTTTACTTACATTTTGTTTGCCAAACACACACACACACACACACACACACAAAAAAAAAAAAAAAAACTTTAAAATAATTTTAATTTAAAAAAATAATATTAAAATGGATAGTTGGAAAATTCTTTTTAATTAAAGAGAAAAAAAAAATCTGTATCTACTTTTAATTAAAATAATTGAAAAAAAACTAGTATGTTGTGGCCACCACAAGACTTTATTCTATATTTTCCTATACAAATTCACTAAGTGCAAATGATTTATTAAAATTATCTAACATGGTGAATGCAAATGCTCTTCATCTTAGTGAAAACTAATACGAAATATCCAAAGACAGACAGTTTGTCTATAAATAAAATCTTAAAATATTCGTTTTTATAATGGTTATCTCACATATCAAGTTTCGTACAGTTATATTCCATAGAAGTTGAGATATAGCCTTCCCGTTATCGATGAAATTTGCAGTATAGAAGCGCCATCTATTGGGCTATAAGCATCCACATTGAATCAGCAAAATGACTCATAATGGCCTTCTCCCATATAGTTTGGTGATACGCGAAATAGAACCTGATATATAGCCTTCCCTTAAAGTGCGGAAATCGTTTGAGGCAGCGCCACCTGTTGAGCGGTTGCCATCAAAAGTTGATAGGCACTAATTTATGTCAAAGTGCATCTACATACGAATTTATATGGAATTATGGGCAGTAGTTACTGAGATACAGCATACAGCCTTCCCTTAAACTGCGGAAATTGCTGTACAGCAGCGCCACCTGTTAGCCGATAAATATTCAAATTGAATGAGCATAATGTTTCATAATGGTCTTGTCACGTATCAAGTTTTGATTGATTATACGCAGAAGAACCTGAGATATAGCTTCCCTTTTAATTACAGAAATCGCTGTATAGCAGCTCTACCTGCTGAGAAGTTGGCACCAAAAGTTGATAGGCACTAATTTATGTCAAAGTGCATCTACATACGAATTTATATGGAGTTATGGGCAGTAGTTTCTGAGATACAGCCTTCCCTTAAACTTCGGAAATCGCTGTACAACAGCGCCACCTGGTGGCCTATAAGCATTCAAATTAAGTCAGCATAATGTCTCATAATGGCCTTCTCACACATCAAGATTTGATTGGTTACACATAATAGAGTCTAAGATATAGTATCCTCTTAAACTGCGGAAATTTCTGTATAGCAGCGCCACCTGTCGAACAATTGACACCAAAAGTTGATAGACACTAATTTAGGTAAACATGCATTTACTTATAAATTTATATATAATTCTGAACTGTAGTTCCGGAGATACATTTGCCATAAAATTTTTGTCTCACAGACACACACACAAAGACAGACAAACATTTTCTAAAAATTGTCAAATCGTGTTCTAGACCTATCAAAATATGTAAATCCGTTGAAAACCGGAAGTCGAAAATTTTTAGGAAGTCAGTAATAAAAGCATTATAATAAAACTGATAAAAAATGCAAAACACCATCTTGTTTT
This sequence comes from Salticus scenicus, assembly GCA_963930645.1. Taxonomy (NCBI): domain Eukaryota; kingdom Metazoa; phylum Arthropoda; class Arachnida; order Araneae; family Salticidae; genus Salticus; species Salticus scenicus. Next base: position 7,774 of record CAWVNO010002882.1, on the reverse strand, counting down.
ATTTACTTGTGATATTTTTAAAGCAAAACTTTTTGAAGAATTTTGGTGTTTTACATTTTGCTTATTCAAACCTTTTTTTTTTTGTTTTCATTTTTTATGAATTATTAGCATTCAACTAAAATTGTGAGGTATTTCTGTATTATGCTTAACAACTATGCAATTTTCAACATTTTAAAATGAAATTTTAATTTAAGATGGCTTCACGAGTGGTTGACAGATTCTGCTGTAGAAGCAGGAAGGGGGGGGGGGGGACCTGGTTCGATCTTAGACCTAGTCGTCCTAAGTTTTTTGTCACTTTCTCCGAAACATGCGTAACTACAACTAACAATTTAGAATAACCCTAATAGTCCTAGAACTAGGACCTTCGTATAGTCAGTTGGTCTTTATTACCAAATACACACACCTAATTAAAGTTGTTTCAAGCTTCTAAAACCTAGTTTTAAACGTCAAAAACTTGGTAGATGTGAGATGCCAGGTTCGATACCAGGTCACGTTCGTCGGCTGAGGCGTACGGAGTTTACCGCGGTTTTCACTGAAACTTGCGTAAATACGGGCTAGAGCCCCTTAGAAAGAAACCAGTGTAGAGCACTCCTTCCAGGCGTAGGATTCCAGTGCAGTCAATTGTCCTCAATCCTAACACCATCTAAAACAAAACCTAGTTCGTTTTTTAAAATAATTTAACCATTACGATGTATTATTATGTTTTGATTTAAGAAAAATGAATAGTCCGAAGTGATTTTATTATTACAGTCGGTAACAAAAGTCTCCGAACACTAACAAAAATTCCTATATAAAAAAAGTACACTTAATACAGTTTTGTTAAATAAATCCTTGTCGAATCTTGTTCTTAGTTAGTCTAAAAACAGGATTCAACAAGGATTTATTTGACAAAATTGTATTAAGTATACTTTTTTCAGATAGGAATTTTTGCTAGTGTTCGGAGACTTTTGTTACCGACTGTACTAATAAATAAAAATTTTAAATACAAAAATGAATTTGTGGAAGAATATCAAAAGAAAATTGTCTAGTGTCGCCCTCTATGCTTACAAATAAGCACTAAACCTTGACTTTTATTTTACATTTCTTTTATTTTGCATATTTTAAATAATAATTCATCTTCAAATTTCAAAATATTTTTAATTTATCATTGCAATTTACGGAGGAAAAAAAAGTTAGATGTGAACAATAAAAGTTAAGAATATAACAAGCTTCATTTACAAAATGAAATAAGATCCCCCCCCCCCCCAAGGTCCCTAAGCTAAACAAATGGTTGGTACTGCCATCCATAGACAGAAATTACTACTAAAAGTAAAAGGAAAAAAAAATAGCTTTGAATTTTCCAGTAGCATACACCATTTATTGATTTATAACTCAAGTACAAACACAGTCCTTTAAAAAATATTTCAAATTAAGGATAAAGAACATATTGCCTTAATAGTCCTTGATTTAAAGCAGATACTTTTTAATTATTTATTTTAATAAAAACTGAACTTGAATTTTGAAAGTATTTTATTTCAGGGATAAAATTACAATTAATTTTAAAGTTAAACGATGTAGGGTAAAACACAATAAATTATCAAGGATACAAGTCTTCTTCAGTCAGTCCAACTATTTTTTTTTTTTTTTTAATTTGTCACTTACCATCTAATTTAAGGTCATTTTATTAGTATTTTGATACCTATGGGTTAATGAATATGCAATGTGCAATGATAAATGCATCTACATCATGTACCATCTTTGTCTTCACACACTGTCTGCCCTCAACATACATATTTTTATTTCAATTCATTAGATTTTTAAGATAACAAGCATTGTTGATTCATTCAATCCATCCGTCTCATATAATGTTATATTTAAAGTGCTAGCAAGCTTGCATACAGACAGAAAATTAATTTTATGCCTGAAAAATGTAATCGAACTGGAATGAAAATTCACAAATGGAGAACTTTTTTTTTTTTTCAAAATTCATATTCATCATAATTTAAAATATAAAACAGGAAATAAAAATGCATTAAGTTTTAAGAGTTCAAATTTTAAGTGTAAAATAAGCATTAAATTAATATCTTTTTTCTTATGAAAGCTCTTTTCATAACTAAAACATCAAAGAGACAGTGTTTTAGAAAATACTACAAAATCTTTTGGAATTAATTACTAAACTATATGTACAAACAAAACAATTACACAACCCTTTTCTATATATATTCATATATCTCTGTAAAAAATTATCTCAGAACAAGGAGTGAACATGTGCAATAATAAAAATAAATTATTAATTGTATATTAGACATAACAGCAAAGTAACATGATATCTAACATTCATATTTCTACTTGATTTTTTTTTAGTAATTCTTTGGGTTCTAGCAGGAGGAAATATACAAAATTAATAAAGTTTTTTAAGTCTTCTTATTGAGGATTATTAAATAACAAAATAAATAAATATTTAAAAATCTACATAAAAATGGATTATGTTTCAGACAGGAATATATATAAATCAATTTTTAGGTAAATATTGGTCATATATAATATCAGGGTTGGGTTTTAGACGTCAAAAAGGGTTTTTTGACATGACAAGGGTTTAAACCGTCAGAAACCTCTTACCGTCACAAACCTGCATTTTCAAAATGAAAATCTATAAATGAGCTAGAATCTGGTTAGAAGTAAGAATTAGTTGCCATATACAAGTGAATATCTAAATATTATGCAGTTTATAAATTAAAAAATCTTAAAACAATTTGTAGATAATTAAAATTTAGGTCTGTAGATATGCTGTTTTATGACCTAAGAAATATGTAAAAAGTATGTTCAGACATATTTTGTATGTTTATTTATATTAATATTTATGAAATTCTGAAATTCCAAAGTTACTTATGAATTTTTTCACATAAGCCATGAAAACACAGGAATACTGTTTTTTTTTTTTTTTCTTTCAGTAAAACATGTGTAGGCAGTAAATTAATATGGATTTGAAAATAATTATATTTATAATCTATATTTATTACACTTATTTATTAATAATTTTTTATCTATTTATTGTTATTATTGATTGTATAAATATTTGTACCTGTTTATTGCTTGGACTATTGGTGTTTGGTATTTTGGGAGTAAGGCTGATTGACTACTCTAGGATCTTAGGCCTAAAAGAGTGTGCCCTCCGTGGGGGTCTTTCTAAAGGGTCCTAGCCAGTATTTATACAAGTTTTGAAGAAAACCATGAAAAACTCTGAACGGCTAGGCCGACGAGTGCACCCTGGGATCGAACCCGGCACCTCACGTTTACCAGCTTTGAGCGTCGAACTGCTTGGCTACTGGTGGGCCCTACAGCTTAGACTAATAATTTTTTTAAAAATCTGTACGAGTAAATATTAAATTTATAACAATTTATACATGTCCAGAAAGCATTCATATTTCTCTTGTCTCGCAATAATCATAAGAATTTCAGATGCAATTCAAGCTCGTTTAACATTCAGAATTATTCTTTTTTCTTAAAAACTTGCAATATCAACAGTCATTAAAAGAAGAACAAGATATATTTCTCTATAAAATATTTAAATACAAAATATTAGGCCTTGCATTTTTATTTTACTGTTTAAATACATAATACTAAAAAAATTGAAACATATAATGTTGTATTGCAAATAAAATGATTTATCAATCAAAATGATCTATCAATGATTTATAAATCATGAATTTTTAGAAGCCTAAAATTTTGTTTTTATATTAATCAAAATGTTATAATAATGTTTCTCCAAAAACATTAATATGTTTATCTTTTAAAACATACTCATAAACAATATCTTATTAAAAACAACTATATTTTTAAAGTATCACATAACTAAGTTTAACATATACTATATTAAGCATAGTTGTAAATAAATTTCATAATATATAAAAGTATCACAGCATATTTTGAATGAACATAGAAATAATTCATAATAAAATTTTAAAAGCGTAAAGTTTCGTTTTTATATTAATCAAAATGTTGTAACGATGTGTTTTTCGAAGAACATCGATCTATTTACTTTTCAAAAAATCTTTATAAACTATACTTCGTTAAATTAAGTTTTTATATGACAATTAAATTATAAATATAGGTTTTTGACATGACGGCTTTAACTGTCAAAAACTGTCACACATCAAAAACCTGCCAACCCTGTATAATATACAGTTTAACCTTGTTAATCTGAATTACTTTTAACATGAACCGCTTCCACAATCCTCGTGAAAATGAAGATTAGTTACTGATAGCATGAAATTTTTTTTTATCCCCCTTGAGATTCATGTTAATGAGATTTAAATGTATTCTAAAATGACCCTTAGCAAACTATGTTGTGATAACAGTTGTGCTATAACTATGTTAATAATTGGAGCACAAATGGATTGTGTTTGCATGTTAATTTATGAAGCATATAATCAATGTGAATGATTTCTTTGCTGAAAGTTGTTTTCGTAAAAGTGCACTAAATTTGCTTTAGATTAACTTTTGAAGACTTAGTTATATATATATAAATTAGAAAGAGAGATTGATAAAATGAATTAATTTTAATTGTGCTATTTTAAATTTAAAAAAATTTATTTCTCCAAATTTGCCACTTACCATTTAAGGTTATTCTCTTGGTATTTTCATTTATGGGATATATGAGGTGTGCTTCTGCTTCATCATCTTCTTACACTGTCTGCTCACATTTTTATTTAAGCAGACTGATTTTTTCAATACCAAATGTTGATTCATCATCCAATCCAGCTCCACCATATAATGCAATACTTGATTTGCTAGCAAGATTACATCAATAGACAGAAAAATAAATTTTATGCCTGAAGATGTAATCCAACTGGCATGAAATATAAAAATTCACATGTGCAGGAATTTTCATGTAAAGTTCATATTCTTTATAATTTAAACTATAAAACATAAATGCATTAAGATTAAAGAGTTCAAACTGTAAATGTAAAATAAATATTAAATTAATTGTTTTGTTCATGAATGCTCTCTTCATAAGTAATATAGCAAAGAGAGACTCTTATAATACACCTCTAGAAATCTTTTGGAGTTATGTATATAAAATTGATAAATTGTTTATACAAGTCTTCATACTGAGCTTTATTAAACTGATGAAATAAATACATAAATATACATTTAAAATGGATTATGTTAGAGAGAGAGAATGAATTTTTATTGTGTATTTTTAAAATAAAGAATGTTACTTTTCTAACTTTGCAACTTACTATTTACGGTCATCCTCTTGGTATCTTGATTTACAGGATGCATATGAAATACTTTTACTTCATCTACTATCTCTGGCTTCTTACACTGCCTGCCTAGATTTTTATTTAAGCTGATTGACTTTCTGGGATACAGAATATTGATTCATCATCCAATCCAGCTCCACCATATAATGCAATACTTGATTTGCTAGCAAGATTGCATCAACAGACAGAAAATAAAATTTATATCTGAAGATGCAATCCAACTGGCATGAAATACAAAAATTGACACATGCAGGGATTTTCATGAAAAGTTCATAATCATCAAGTTTAAACTAGAAAGATAAAAATATATAAAGATAAAATATATTTTAGAGTCCAAATTTTGAATGTGAAATAATACAAATCATAAAAGTTCACAAGCAGAAAATATTTCACATTTTTCTGAATATGTAAAATCTCAAAGTGAACATATGCATTTTTTTTTTTTTTTTCTAATTGTATTTTCACAGATTATGAATGTAAAATAACGATAAAGACACATTACATGTAACACTCACATTTATTTTTAGTACTTAAAAAGGGAAAAAAAAAAAAAAAAAAAAAAGGAATTTTTTAGCTTCTGACAGTTTTTTTTTTTTCTTTTTATGAAATGAAGAATCTCTATATTTCTTTTTTGGTTGTTTTAGCCTGAAGTCTATGAAAACATGTCATGAAAATATAAGTTATTTGGCTATTTCAAATGAATATAGAGATATCCATATTATACGTTATTTTATTTTTGCTATGAAAAGCAAAAGTGTTTCTAAGAAGTCCTAGCTTGTTTTTACCCCCAAACATGGAAAACTCCACACGACTAGGACAATGAGCATGACCTATTTAAGATTGAACCAGGCACTTTCTATCCATCAAGCGCACTGTTTCAAATATGAACATATATAATTTTTGTGCAAATATTGATTGTATATTCCAAAAAGACCCTCAACAAACTATGATAGGAGTTGTGTTGACTGTGTTAAAAAGTGAAGCACAATAGGATTATGTTTGCCTCTAAAGCAGAATACTTTTAAATGTTTTGCAACAAGTTTTCAGATAATCAACATGTTCCACAGGACACACATGCATTTTACAAATTTACTTTGACAATATATTATTGACACACTCATAAAAATACAAATCTTAGAATTTGATGTGCTATAATGTATGTGTATATAATAAGAAAACAATAATAGTAAAATAGCATTCAAAGATATTTTTGTTGAAAAAAAAAAGAATAAATAAACCAAGGCTGAATAGAAAATTCTCTATGCAATCAACTAACAACTTTAGAAATATTTTTGAGAAATTGTTTCAGTGATTAATACTAGATTTTTAATAAATGTCCACTCTTAAGGCTATAAGACAAATTTTTTTTTCTACCTAATTTCTAAATATCTGCAATTGTTATGCAGTAAAGCTGTTTGTTCTGCAACATACGTTCTAAACTGTGACATATTCTGCTTTGAGGATGTTTGCATGTAAAATTTAACACATATTATTTAGCAAATAGGAACTAATTGGTAACGGACAAGAACAAATTTAAATAAAACTGCACAGAGAATTCAAATAATACTATGTAGAAGCATGAGAAACAAATAAATAAACACATTTTAAGTGAAATGAACAAAATCTTGTATATATAAAAAAAAAAAAAATATCCTGCATGCAAATCAGAAATAAGAGTATACATAACCGAACCGGCCGGTTTAGAAAATGAACACATTATTAATTTATTTAAATGCAAATAATGTGAAACAGACAGCGGAATTATTCCAAACCATCATGAATAAAACATATCATGCTTTTATGCGTCCGGCCGGCTGGATTCAACAATTAAATTACTTAGTACACATTACTAATTAAAATAAGATATAAGATTATTATCTAATTATTATAAATAAAATTAATATGTAACAAAAAATATTTTTTAAATATAAACTACTAGAAGGAAAAAAAGCTACCCAGCCGGTATATTTCAAAAGACAAGACAGCCACCCGGCTTATTTAAAACTATTTTAAAAACATTTACATTATCAAACATATGTAATAAGTTATACAATAATAATAATAATAAAGAAAAAACTATTAAGGAAAAGAATCTAACTAAAATGCTCAAACAATAATTCAAAAATCAACAACCACATGCAGATTAAAAAAAAAACAAATATTAATTTATTTTCAAAACAAAACGCAAGAAAATTTAAGTACATTCAAAATAAACCGAATTTGTACATTACAGAAAAAGAAAATCATATTAATTATAATAAATAATTGCTAGAAAAAAATTCAATCACTTACCTTACTTAAAATCCAAACCAAATGGCATAAGCGCGGGAAACGGGATAGGGGGAGGGAGAAAGCAAAAAACAGAGCAAATTCACGCCAAGCCAACATCGCCAGAATATTATTCGCCAACAAGACGGACGTACAAAACATAAACAAACCAGCCGGCAGGTTATCCTGGAAGACTACGTTTACGGCTGGCAGCCGGCAGCGTAGACACTGCGTTTTATTATTATCTAAAAGGTAAGAAG
>CAWVNO010002881.1:0-19000 GCA_963930645.1 Salticus scenicus | reverse complement strand
ATATATATACAAATATATATATATCACTATTGAAAGTTCTGCTTAAAAAATATCCTGAAACAAAAGAAAAAAAAAGAGGGTAGAGTAAACGGAAAGCATGATATATATCTATATATATAGAATCACTAAAAATTTTCTTGTTTCATGGCAGTATAAAAATTAAAATTCTGTAATCATGAAATTAAATCCCGTTAAATTTTTGATCGACTTTATAAAATCCCGTACTGTAGGCATCTTTGTAATTTCTTTCTAAGTTGTAATTTTCTTTCTAAATTCATTATTTAATTTCTATAGATTTACTAATTAAATATATATATATACTTTATGAATATGAGGCCTAATAAAATCTGTCATTAAAACAACTTTATTTCACTACTATTCTTGTGCTTTATCTGTAGTTAAAAAGAAAAAAAAAAAAGAACTATTAATATATTGCAGACAGCTCAAAATTTTCTTCTGTACTTTTCTATACCAATTCATGTAGTAAAGATTATTTATTAAATTTATTTTCCATGATGAATGCAGACGATTTTCATCTCAAAGGAGTATAACACAAAATATCGAAAGAAATAAATTTTTTGCTAATATCTAAAGATTTAAAAAAAAATAAATAAAATTGTTTTAAATTATCACCGATATACGATTAAACAATTATTGTTTTAAATGTATTGGTAAGTCCTTTTGAAAGATATCAATGTTAAAAATTTACGCCCCCGAGGGAAATCGGATACGATACCTCCACACAAAGAAAAAATTTTTGTTGTTTAATTATTACTATCATATATAAACTTTTATATTGCAGGGATGAAACACCGGCGTAGAATTCATACCAGAATCTGTTTATGAAATTTCTCTACCTATAATGTCGTTAATTTAAGAAGTTGAAAATTTTCTTACACTGATAGTGGTATGAATTCTGCGCCCGTGTGCCATCCCTGATATTGAAAAGTTAAAAGAAATTTTATTAAGTAAATTTATTCGAAACTTTTTCCTATATTGCCATTAAAAAAAAAAAAAAAGAAAAAGAAGAAAGGATAACCATTTATTAAGCGATTGATTCCCAAATTCGTTTTAAATTCAGTTTAATCTAATTCAGTTAAAAACACTAGTTTAAGTTAAAATCCAAATAAATATGAAATTTGGTTAAATTTCGTCCATTCGTCCGGGAGATACACTAACCAAATACAAAATTTTCGATATACACAAGAAAAGCACACAGATATTTTCAAAAAATGGCCAAATAGTGTTTGGAGTTTAGACTCAGAAAATCCCAAAACAAAACATCTAAATACTTCAAAAACAGAAGGGTGAAAATTCTCACAAATCGAGTATATTCTTATGCCTATGTATAGAAAAATCAAAAAAAAAAAAAAAAAAAAAAAAGAGAGAGAGAGAGAGAGAGAGAAAGCAAAAATTACTTATATATTCCGTCTTCACTTTCAAAAGATAAAAATTTACTCTTAAATTAAATGTTATGTTATTATTACTCTTTCCTTTTAAAAGCTGAACCTTTTAGTCTTTTTTCAAGATAGTTTTCAAAGGATTTTTTTAGAACATTTTTTAAAAACTTTTCCAGAAGTAAATTCTTTAAATTGTACTGCGTTCTCTCATTTCATTTACTGAATTTGTAATGAGATTTCTTATTAATGTTTCTTTAAAAACGGATGTTGTTGTTACTTACATCGAAAATATACAAAAACAGAGAAAATAAAATTGAAATTGTTCATATATATAATAATATGTGAACAACTTAATCTACATATTAAGAGTATTTAAATCAACTTAGATATTACAGATTTTTGTGACATATTCCAATATATTTATTAAATTCATGAATTGATTATCTAAGATGTTTTGTAGAAATGTGCCTTATCTACTTGTCCGCTAAAAAAACATTAACTATGAGATCAGTTCCTCTAAGACAACTGTTTTTAATCTATTAATTATCATTTTTAACAATTATTCCTTATCCCTGGCCCCACAAGTGGCCAATCGATTCTGCTCTCAAAGGTGGTAAACGGGACGTGCTGGGTTTGATGTTGGATCCCAGGTCGCGCTCAATGACCAAGCCTTTCGGAGTTTTCCATGGTTTTCTACAAAAATCGTTTAAATACGGGCTGGGACCTCATAAAAAGAATTCCACGGAAGGCATTCCACCTATAAGCATAGAACTCTAGTGTAGTCAATCGACCTTAAATCTAACCACAAACCTTCCTCTTCTCACTTTCTCGTGCAAGATTGTTAATAATCAATAATAATAAATTCAAAGATTTTTAAAAAAGGAAGAAACATATACAAGAAATACCTATAAATTTAAATTAAATACCAAAATAAAAATCTGTATTTTTAACAGCATTATCAGTCTGCTTCCTTTTACTTATTAGTATTTTCTGGTGAATTAAAAAATTCATTGAGAATGAATTTTTGTGTTATGAATAGCAAATATTCAGAACAAAAGCTTTTCTATTTAATGCTTGGCAGTATAAACACTTTCTTCAGCACTGAGACTCTCGACTTCAAATGGCCATGACCAATGAACATGAACAATAGTCTTTCTTTCTCTTTCTGCTTCAATTTATCTTAGACTACAGAGGGACGAGGGACAGGGACTGACCTTGAAAAGGGGTTATCTCAAGCGCATTCAGCTTCTCTCGCGCAAAAAGAGAATTGTATAAAGTATACATCCTGTTTTCTACTAATTTGTCAGGGAATGAAGAAAGAAGGAGAGAAAAAAACAAAAAAAATTCAACAATGTGAAAATTTTCATTAAAATTCAAATTTATATTATTTTCGCGTTTGAAATTTCTACCCGCTGGAATGAAAAATTACAGCGGGGTCGACCGCCCCCGCTGCCCCCGTTAAGTCGGCGCCTATGCTACACAGAATATCGTTAAAATCGGTAACAAGGTGATATACAAAAAATTACTTGCTTTTGCCCCCCTCCCCCACACTTCAGCCTCCGAAGTATATGTGAAACTGTATTTTTGTCATAAACAGCAAGTGAAAGACAAAGTTTTATTAAAATCAGTAAAAAAGTGATTTAAAAACAATTATTTTCTTTCAATCCGCTCCTTCCCCCCAGGTATATATGCTAAGTAAAAGTGGTATCAATTTAATTGATTGAAATTTCTAAAAGTGTATTATGAAAATCATTCTTTAAATTCATTTTTTGATGTTTGTTGTTTTTGAGATTTGCAAATTGCAAAAGTGTCCTTTTTCCCGGTGCCCTTTTTTCCGGGTGCCCTTTTTTCTGGGGCCCTTTTTTCTGGGGCCCTTTTTACCAGTGCCTTTTTTTTCAAGTGCCCTTTTTTCCGAAATCCATTTTGCACAGTTATTCTCCTTTCTGTCCTTTTCTTCTTCTATTTTCCTTTTTATATTTCAGACAGAAATATTTAAAATGAGTTTGAGTTTGAATTGCTTTTTCACGCTCAAGTTCGTGTATAAAAAGGAACTACGCTCAACTCAAGTTCATAATTTAAAAAACGAGCGATGTTCAACTCAAAACTCAAAAATTTTGAGCTACGCTCACGAACGCGTTCAAATGAACGCGTCCGTGCACAACACTGTCATACAGTTACTTCACTCTTTCTTCATTAAAAACTGGCTTTCGCCGTCTGCATTCTTATCCTTCCTCCGAGACACACTATTGTTGAAGACATAGGGCGGGTTCAAGCTCTCGATCGATCCAATTGGTTTTGGAACCATGCGTCCAGTCTCATGGACCGGTCTGGATCAAAGTCGTCCAGTAGAATGCATCCCGTGAAGCGGTCGTGAATCAAATCGCTTAAGAAAAATTTCCGAGTCATTTGATCCCTTTACTAATCCATTGCTATGATTGGCCATTGGTTAATGCTCTGGTTCCGCCATCTAACGGTCATTACAAACGCGAATATGCATACAAGCAGTTTTTAATTTTTTTATATAACTGTATAATTGTTTTAAAATTATAAATATATGCATGCAATGGATTGAAATATAATGCAACAATGCAAATTAAAATTCATCGAATATTATTTAAATTTAATAAAATAAAATTTTAAAAGGCTCCCTGCTGACAGTTTTTTAATTTTGAGTTTAACAAAATATTTTAAATATGTTTTGTACTGCTTTGCTAATTTATCGATGAGCTAGTTTTTCTAAAACCTTTTTATGTTTGAATACTAAATATTTGCTTTAAATTTCAGCATTCAAACATAAAAGTAATTAACAATATTTAAAAATCAATAGTTAATTTGTATTTAAATTAAAAAAATAATAATAATAATAAATATATTAAACATTTAAAATATTATTGATTGATATCAAAATTAATTAAATTTAACAAACCAATTTAGTGAAGTGATAATTTAAAAAACTGTAATATATATATATATATATATATATATATATTGTAATCATTGATTTAAAACAAAATTTAAGTTTTATAATTTTTTGGCAATGTGTAATAGTTTTATATTTCTTATCTTAAGTCATAATAATAAAACTTGAACCTACTTCTTATTTACATCAAATATTTGAATGCTAAATATTTGCTTTATATTTCAGCATTCCAACTTAAAAATATTTAACAAAAATTAGCTTGATAAGAAATCCATAAAATAATACATAAAATTGTTTACAATACTCGTATATCGTTAAAATACAAAAATGCGTAATCAAGAGAAATAATAAAAAAAAAAAAAAATTGCTGGAAAATTTTCTAAAATTAAAATTTTATTGTTCTTATTTTTTTATTTAAATAATTTTCAAAAAAGAATTATATAATTAGTATTATTGTATTTCAGTGCATATGCACCCAGCTATGGAGAACAGAAAAAAATAGATATGCATCTATCTTTCTTTTATTTATAGTTAAATTACATTTTTAATTAATGAATTAAACATTTCTTTAATTAATTTAGTTCTCTGATATTTTATACCTAATTTCAAACTAAGCCTACAGATGCCAGCACTGATTTTGATCCGGTAAAGGGATCGGAGATGTTCAGCCTCTGCTTTCGACCGGTCGTGGATCAAATGTCTCAGGGCCCAGTTAAATCGGTCCAAGTGGTCCAGAAGCTGGACTCACCCATAGGACAGCACAAGCATCCATGCACGCACCGAGATTCGAACTCGGATGGATGGATGGTTGGGTTTAACGTCCACTAATGCTACGCTGTCGGCAATTGGCGACGGTCTGGGACACACCCGTAGAGGTGGTCCGGAAACATGCCATCACAATTTTGATCCTCCACGGAAGGGATGGCTCTCCCGCTTCGTAGAGGCACAGAGGTATAATTTTTGATGGGAACATGAAGGTGGCCACGACAAATTTTACGTGCACCAGCCTCAGCCACCATTAGTGTACAAGACGGTCTTTGGTCGGCTCCAGTACCGAACCCGCAATCTTCCTGCCGGCGCTCTACCGTCTGGGCTACCGCGGCCCGATTCGAACTTGGAACCTGGAGACTCAGAAGGTAGCGCCCTGCCGACCAAGCCACATGGACGGCAAAAATTATAATATTTCATTTCAGTGTTTTATCTTCGCCTACAGTTTTAGCTCTTTTTTCTACTTTCTAATTTCCCACACAGAACATATGTCCAAGAGTTACATCCAGGCTGAAACATTTTGATCAAAAATTGGTAAACAAATGCAAATCTGGCTGTGTTCCAATTTAAACGCAACATTTGTTTACAAAACTGATTGCAAAGTTGTGAGCGATGATGACGGGAAAATTTGCGACTGCCTCGAAGCTCTCACAGAAAATAATATTGTCTTGTATTAAACGTCTTTCCTTCCTTTTCCGATCGTTTCTGATCGCACGAGGTCCCTGTCTCCGTGTTGTGAACTCTGTCCGTATAGACTCGTTGTATGGATGTTGTGGTTGTTCTGACGTACTAGCGTACGGTAACTGTAATAAGCGTTCCTGTATATATATCAGAACAAAAACCCTTAACGGGTTAAAAGTTTGTGACGCAGCACTTTATTTCGATATGAATTGGAAATATGGGTCTTAAAAATAGTGATATAAAATTTTGAGTGACGGTTTGCTATTAATTGAAATGAGATTTTTCTTATTTCATAATTTGCTTTTTTCTTCTATTTATATTTACATCACAGTGCATTCATAATATTTTCAACTTCAACGTGAAAAAATATATAGAATTTACTCACTGATGCTTTTTCATTTGCATCTCGTGAATGAATTTTAAAAGAAATGATATAATTTCAGTGACGCCTGAGTGTTACTTTAAAAAGATTTCTTTTTAGATTTCATAACAATCACTTTTGTTTTGTTGAATAAAGTGTATTTACATATTGAAATAATAGTTTTAATTTTCAAATATACTGTCAAATAATCAAACTTTCACTGAATGTACATTATAAATTGAAGTTAACTACTTCAATAAATTGATTTGTCTATTGCGTCACGCTATCCAAAACTGCAAGTAAAATTTCTGCAAATGTTTTCTTTCTGCATCACACAACCTCTTTGCATACATTTTCACTGTTAATACTATGATACAAAGTAACATTTACATAAATTTTGTAAATGTTTTCTTTTTGCATCACACAACCTCTTTGCATACATTTTCACTGTTAATGCTATGATACAAAGTAACATTTACATAAATTTTACTTACAGTTTTGGATAACGTGACGCAATAGACAAGAACACAATAAAACCACAACAGTCTCAGCCAATCAGAGAGCACAGGAAGGAAACACCAATCACGTCCGCCAAGGAGGCGAATGAATACATGAATGATGAAAAAAATTAATCGGTGTGTTGGTTAGTTGGGTTTTACGTCGGAAAAAAATTAATCAGAAAAAAATGTGAAATATTTTCTCTTAAAAAATTATAAATTTACTGTGAATAATTATTTAATAGAATACATATAATTACAAAATATTTCCTTATTTGAAATATTATCTAAATAGTATTTTGGCGAAATGTGAAATTTTAAAATCTAATAATTTCCTTCAAAACCAAAAAAAAAATAAAGTATTTAAGTAAAATTTAATTTAGTATATATACAATAAATATTTAAAACAATGAAGTTTCTTTTTTACATTTAATGAAAAAAAAATATATCTGAATATTTTATTGACTGCATTCAGATTGAACCAACCAACCACAGCCTCAGAAAACCGAATGAAGCCTGTTCTAAATTCTGAGAACATGCAGTTCAAATCCATGCATGGCGGAGGAAAAAATAGTTCGATTTTTAAGCTAAATTATTTAAGAAACAAGAGTGTTTTGGGAAAAACGGGCGACGTCACGCTTCTCAGACAAAATAATATAATATCATATATCAATTTCATAAACTTTCTTCGAGCCGTTATCGAGAAAAAAAAAGTTACACGATAACTCATTTTTCCTTTGAAGTCTTAAATTGCAACTCCAGATCTCAAAATATATACAATGTTGAAGTGTGAAACTTTCAGGATAGCATCAGGCAGAAGATAAAAGATTATTCTGAAAACATCAGATCAAAATATCTCCTATTTACTGAGATATTAAATGTCGGCGTTTCCAAATTCCTTTGATGTAAAACTAGCTGTATAATAGAGTGTCGCTGCTAAACTTTGTTTGAGCTTTGCTGCGTCACTCAAAAAACTGCCGTTTTTTATGATCTTGTTGTGTAATGTTATCGTGTATAAATGTGTGCATTAAACAAGTATTAGTTATTAGTAGACACCAACACAAAAGTAGAGATGCAAGGCTTTGAAAACACCCAGTTTTTTCCCGAAAAAAACCCAGTTTATTTCTCTGGGAATTTAAGACAAAATTGGGAATTTTGAAATTTCTTCAAAACTAGAAAGTTTGAATATTTTTATAACTTTTGTTAATTATTTAGCCTCCGCTCTTTAAATTAACTTCAACTTTAATTCCTGCATAGATTTCCTTTTCGTTTCCCTTTCCAGTTAATTCGAGCATCTTCGATGTTTATTCCGAAAACGAAGAAAATAATTAATTATAATTAATGCAGTGCTAACACTAACAGTAAGTTTCTTTCATTATTCATTAGTATTATTTTGTTATGTTCTTGAGATATCCTTTCCATTCTTAATGAGAATTAATATCATTTAAATGTTTTTATTCATAATTGGTTTATGAATGTAGAATTAGAGAATTGCACTTAAGATTTTAGGAAACAAACCCAACTAAAATCAAGTTTCATTAAACTTAAATGAAGTATTTAAGAAATTAGTTTGTTACCTGATAATTTTTAAATTGTGCTTTCTTTCTTTCCTTTTTTTTTCTTTTTAATTACAACAAGGAAAAAAATAAAGAAAAAAGAAGAATTCTTAAATTTAATAGGTTTTAGGGAAATAGATGCAATTCGAAAAATTTCCCCACTTGTTGTGTTAGAAATGCAGAAACTTTATATATATATATATAATATATGTAATATATATATATATATGTGTGTGTGTGTGTGTGTGTGTGTAATAATAAAAAATAAGTTCTGGTTTACGGAATTGTGTAGCTGTCTTATGAAGGAAGTAGGCATCTTATAATAGAAAGAGGGAGTCCATTTGAATAACGAATATCCTTTATTAAATTCTAAAGATGCAGTCACAATAGATGATGCAGTCATGGGCCGGTTGTTCAGACATCCGGAGCGGTATATGCGATCTTAGTTCCGGCAACCTACGGTGCCGATGGCCGGCAGGTAACCAAGCCGCGAGACCCCGGCCCGAAGGGCGCCGCGAATCTACTTTATCAAGATGTTATGAATTTATCAAGATGTAATGTTCACTGGCATGTAATACTGCCATAGGCTAGTTTAAACTTTGTAGGCCTAACTTTTAGGCTACACTACATGCAAAAGTAAAAAGCTGAAAACTTGGCATTTTTGGATTTTAGAGGGCTTGTGTGCCAGAAAAAGTTGCTATGGGTGAACTAATGAAGATACTTCAATTTTTTTTTTTTTTTCAAAGATTCAGAAAACCATGTAGATTGTCCCACTTGCCCCACCAAATCTCTACCAGTTATGTGTAAAAATATATTTAGGGGGTGTCCCAATTACCCCACCTAGCGGGGCAAATGGGCCGCCCCGATAACTACCCAAAATAATTTTCTTTCTTAATTCATGTTTTGCCAATTTGGTTAGAGGCTGCCATGGGTACAGTAACAACATATGAGAGAATGAACCACAAAAAACATTAAGTTGTTAGACCTATTACATCCGGTGCTATGTTGAGCTAAAATCGAATTATGCCGAAAAGGGGTCCCACTTACCGCACCTTACCGTAGTGCGTTTTTCACGATTAATTTTCTTGCGGTTAATTTCGATTTTTTTTTTTTTTTTTTTTTTTTTTTTTACTTGTTGCATTGGAATTTTCAAAGAATACTTACTGTTGTTATAATACACTTTTAAAGCAAGAAAAAAAAAAGTCAAGTAAATTTGGGTTTTGTATTGTATAGAGGGCACGCATAATTTTGATTTAATTATTGGTGAATTGGTTCACAAGAGTTGTTTTTCACTCTTAAGATTTTGAACTTTGAGTATATATATATATATATATTTGTTGAGGGGGGGGATTTAACACTGCAAAAAACAATTGAGATCTGATACCATTCTTGCTGATTCTTATGTAAAATGACCTCGTGAATCCGAATATGACTCCCATTTTGCCTAGTCACCCACCGTTTTCTAGATACACCACCCCGTCCCTCAATTTCTTTCCCTGTTCGATAATTTTATGACTATGAATTTGATTTGAAGAATGAAAAATAATTAATTTAACACCTAAAAACAATAAAAATATAAAGTTTAAAGAGTAACATTAATAACAGATTAAAAAATTATAAGATATGTAATGCATAATTTCAGTGGCAAATCCACCCCAGCCCCCACCCCACCACCCAAAAAAAAAAAAATCCTTGTCGCAGATGTCCATTTTTTACAATTTTCCAATTCTATAGCCCCTAAGAAGATATTTAACGGTTAAAATAATCCTCCCCCCCCCTTTCCTAAAAATGAAATTCATAGCCATAAAATCACCAAAAAATGATAAAAATAGGGAACAATTCCTATAAAACGGTGGGTGATAGGGCAAAATGGGCATCTTATTTGGATTCAGGAGGTCATTTTACATAAGAATATGCTGAAATGGTGTCAGAGATAAATTTTCATGCGGAGCAGTGTAATGAACTAGTTGTTTTTGTTTAAAAATGCATCCAATTTTAAAAGAGTTTTTTTCTGCATCACAATCGCATCTTTTGCAGCATATTATTTACATGTTTTAGAATCCAAGTGGCTTCAAGGATTTAAGAATATAATTCTTTAATTTAAGTGTTATAATTGCGATTTTGTACTTTCATATTAATCGCATGCTGGCACTTTATACTTTAGTATTAATATTAACTTGGCTCGTGAAATACGGCACCTGGTTACCATAGCCAAACAGTATACTTTAACTGGTGACTATGTTTTCAACTTTGAAACTCAATTAAATATATATATATATATATTGATAAAAAAATTGGTTCTAGAATTGGGCTCTGATTCCACTCTCGATATAAGCAAAGTCTCAGCATTTTCATTCTCGCTCCTCTTACCACGTTTTGAGACATCATGTTAAATCAATACGCCATTAGGGAATTTACACTACTTTTCTCCATATATGTTTTACAACTTTGTGTTAAATTGCTGCACCGGTTTAGGGAATTGGTCTACACAGCTCCTCGTTTGCATGTGCTTTGTGACCTGGTGCTGAATCATTGTGTGTGTAATGATATATTGATACTGATAGTGAGATTAATAAAACTTTACAATTTAGTGAGATTAATATAACTGGTTTCATGATGTGAAATTTAAACAGGTGTTTCCTGATGTATCATTCTGCCTTAGTAAATATTTGTTTTTTTTATGCTAATTTTATTTTCTATATTCAAATAAATTTCAAAATAGGAAAAAAAAAAAAAAAAAAAAAAAAAAAAAAGGTTTGCGGTTTGGTTTGGGGATAATTTTTACTGGCTACTAAAAAATTTTGCTGGCGACCAGTTTTTTTTTTTTTTTTTTTTTTTCAGTTTCTTGAAATGAATTCTTGAAATTTCAATAAGAAAGATTGGAGTGTAAGGCAGATTTTTTTATACCAACAATGTGAAAAATATCAGAGCCGGAAACAAACCCGGGTTCTCCGCTTAATGCGCAGATGCTGTGCTACTGAGCTACCCCGGCTGATGACCAGCTTGGCATTTCTCACATAATATCTGTTGGCAAGGTCACCGAGTCTGCAAACACAGATGTAACAGGTGAGAATATTTTTCATAGCACAACTGTCAAGAATAGTCGCGGAGACAGAAAATTTTCCAAGACCTTTCGAATAAGGTGTCACATGGTGGTGTCAAGTTCAAAATTCTTTAGTTGCACTCTCCATTACCAGGGGGTACAGTGTCTTCTGTATGAACATCACCAACAGTCAGAAAATACCAAGACATTTAAAATAAGGTGTAACATGATAGGGTCTACTACAAAATCACCTAGTTCCATTTTTCACCACCAGAGGGCACACTATATTGTATATAAACATCCCCAATCTACATGAAATTTCAAGACCTTTAAAATGAGGTGATACATGTGTGTCTAGAACTGATTTACCTCTCAAACTAATCCCCCCCCCAAATTTACTTTCCCCCTTTAAAATCGAAAATTCCAAAATTCCAGAAATTGATTTTTCATTATTCGGGTCAAGTTCCCCAATGTACAACTTCTTCACCGTGAGTAATTTGGAGCTGAGTTAAGCTCGCAAACATGTTTTTAACTCCTGCCCCCCAGGGTGGGAAACCGTTAAACTTATTTTATTTTTCTCTTTTAATGACACATCTACAGACCAAGATATTTTTTTAGACACCTCAACCAAATTTTTACACCTAGCCGTTCTCTCGATTTAGTGGATACAGACAAAACATGTTTCAAATTAATATATAGACATTCAACAATACGTCAACCATGAAATTTCATAGAAATATTGTAGTGGTAGGCTGATTTTTTTTTTTTAATACCAACTATAAGAAAAATACCAGAGCTGGGAATCGAACCCGGGTTCTTCGCTCGATTCCTGGCTCTGGTATTTTTCACATAGTTGGTATAAAAAAATCAACTTTACACTCCAATATTTCTAAATGAAACTTTTAATTTTACAGCAAATTCGGAAAACGTTCTGTGAATTATTTTCACACGTTTACCTTGATTTACAGAAAACTGGCCCTTCAGAGAGGTGGCCTTTTAAAAAAGGTTTGTCCTATGGCACAATTAGCCAGTGTTCTAAAAATTACTACCAAATCAATATCGGACTTGCACTCGACTATAAAAACGTAATCCAACTTTTCCAACAAATAAAACACAGAGCTAAGTTATAATGAAACTATTCATTCTTAACCAGCAAAAATTAAATAAAACCTGAAAAAAGAAAAAAAGTAATAAATACTGTGTCTATATTTACCGAACAGATCAAAAGATTTCATCTTTCTAACAAGTTAATATTTTAGATGTTTACCAGATAACTTAGTTGGTATAGAGGATTAGAATCGGGGAATAACTCTGATTTAGAATCATCAATAAAATAAAGGTAAGAAAAAGAAAAAAAAGAAAAAAAATTTATTTGTAATATTGCATTTGTATTCACATAAAGAAAAGAAAAATCTGTTTCATGTGAATGCTATGGTAAACTCAAATGTTGAATGAGAAGATCCCGGAGCAAGTTCCACAGCAAACTTACCCAAAATATTTGAACTGTAAGTTCACTTTCCAACGTTGGTTTAAATCAGCTTAGTATTTCAAAAGTTATCATGATGGCATATTTTCAAGTGGCAGTCAGATTTCAAGAGACTGCAACTTGAAAACAAAATGGCAGAACAAGTTGTCCAGTGAAATTATCATCAAAACATTTGTATAAGTTCACTACCCAACTTTGGTTTGAATTGATTCAGTGTTTCAAAAATTATTGTAATAATAAATTTTCAAGTGGCCCCGCTTAATTTAAGATATCTTCCTTTTTATTAGAAAAGAGCTGATAAAGTTCATTAATAAACTTGGTTGAGACACTTACATGGCCTATGAATACATCAAAATTTAAGCAAATCCAATCTTAAATACACTTTTCACAATGTGGATTTGTAATTTTCAAGTGACCTCCACATGAAAATAAAATAGCAAAACAACTTGGTTAACGAACTTATCCCAGCTATTTTAAGGAAAGTTCGCTGTCCAAAAAATATATATTAATGTAATATCTACAAAACCTGGTGACATATAGACTAAATCTAGCTGTAATATGGACATATCAGATTACGTAGTTTAACCTAACTTGGACGAATTTGTGTTCACTGTGTTCTTTTTTTAGTATCAATGCTCTATGTACTTTTTAAAAACGAACATCAAACTTAAAAAAATAACTTTTTGGAACACTAATGAGTAGAATGAGTAGATGTAATGATTATATAATTATATATATTTTAGATGACAGATATATAAACAAAGACATTAATTACAGATTCAAATTTACAAAAGCTGCTTTTTGATGTGAGAAAATGAAATTTCAAGGAAATATTTTTAAATATCTTACTTTAAACAACTTCAAAAATAAATTTCAAAATTACACAAACCCCGCTTCCTCTCTTTCCCATTTTGTGTAGGACTTATAAAAAATACATAAATAAAAGAGAAGATACTTTATAAATAAAACACTGCTAAATTTTTTATTATGAAAATAGGAAATGTACCATATATGTAAGTTTAATGCAATGTGACTGATATATTTTTCTTTTTTTTTTTTCTCCACTTATAGATTACGCAAGAAACACTTTTTACAGAAAAATGAAATTTGAATAATTCACTCAAATATAATCATTCACTTCATTCGTATTTAAAAATTGGTAAATATGTCACTAATTGAATATTATATAAGAGCTTGTTAGTAAAACTAGAACATAATATACGAAAAAATAACAAACAAAATGTACAGAATAAGAAGGGAAAAAATATAAACATTGTACACGGCACACCTACATATCCAGCCAATCAGTGAAGCCAATCGTTAAAATAATCGAATTGCCAATAACCGGAAATCACAAATTTGCTATGACTGCCATAAATGTTACAATGGTATCATAATTTGTGAGACGATCGCAAATTCCAGGATTTGCGATCTACGATTACGATAGCTGCGACTGTTACAATAGTATGCCTCCCATAAACTATTTACAAAAATATGGATAGCTAATCGGTTACATCACACCGTAGGCTACGATAAAACTAAAAAAAACAAACATTTTAAAATTAAGGCCTAAGGGTGACGAGCACTGGTGTTGTTACCTTGAATCCCGGAAAAAATGGTAACGGTAAAAATGGTAACGGAAAAAATGGTACCGGAAAAAATGGTAAACGGAAAAAATGGTAAACGGAAAAAATGGTAACGGAAAAAATGGTAAACGGAAAAAAATGGTAAACGGAAAAAATAGTAAGTGGAAAATTAGTATTCTGAAACATCTGTACTATGAATCCATGGTACGTTGTCACCGAAAATGAGAATCTAAAAAATATCTGTAATGATGTTCTGAAATTTGTATCATTAATTCCATGTTTAATGTCCTTTCGTCAGGGGTAAAACTACTTAACATGCAATAATCCTAAAAATTGCAACATGCATGCGAAATGAATGGTTATTATTAAAATTATTATTTATACCTAAAAAAAAAAAAATACAGATATTGGAGTTTCTGATACATTATGAGACGAATAAAAGATTCAAAATGAGAAATTAATGTACAAACAAATTATTTAGCACGAAATTCAAAGACAGCAAAATTTTTAAAACCCATAAAAGTTACAAATTTCTTTCATACGCACTATTAAACGAAAATTAATAAAAATCCATATTAGATAGGCTTTTTATATTGAGTAATCCATGTTAATTCTAAACACAGAATCTATAATAAATTAATAAATAATAATTATAATAAAATATTTTTATGAATGCTTCTCTTTTTATCAGAAATTATATCGATTACATTATAGATTACAAGGGATTTGCACATTGGCAAATCTTTTATAAATGATAGAACATTTTTAGATTTATTACATTTTGAAGAGTGTATTTCGATTTTTTCTTTTTTTCCTTTCTTTTTTTTTTTTTTTTTTTTTTTTTCAATATTTACCATAAAAAAGGTCTCTGTTATAGATGTCTTTAAAAATATGAGCACCTGGCCCGTCTTTGGAATACGTCTTCTTAATTGCTATGCCCTTCTTTTTCTAAATGAATCTTTCTTATATTAGGTATCTTGTATTGTTTTCATGCCCATTATAACAAACTCGTTGATTGATATATGGGTCGAAAGGATAACAATAGTTCCCAAGCGCAAACAATTCACAGTTTATGTTTAACAAAAAGCATATATCTTTAGAATTTGGGCTTAAAAAAAAAAAAAAAACATATCTGCATTTTATTTGCTGTGTAACTATGAGAGTTACACAAGTCAGTGGCGCAGCGAACATAACGGGCGCAAGTGACACGATTTCTTTCTGGTGCTCCCCCCCCTCCTCCCATATGTATATATATATATATATATATTCTGAGTTTTGCTTTAAACTTTTTCTGTTTAATTGAGCTAGTATTTGTAGAAGAATTTTTTTTTTTTTTTTTTTTTTTTTTTTGTATTTTCAATTTCCCTTACCGAAATATGGTAAAGAAGAGTATTGTTTTAGGATCAAATTTCGGAAATTGAGTTTTTGTGATATTTGAAAAAATTGAGGTCCCTCCAAATTCTAAAAACTGGTCATTAGCGGTTGGTCTGTATGTGTGTTTGTTATCGTAACTTGGGTTTGAACTTTGGACCTCCCGTCTGTCAAATAGTTGCCAACATCTTAATTAATATTCAGTAGTACTATTAAAACCCGTCGCTTTTTTCGCAGTGGTTTATTTTTAGAGTAATTCGCTCCAAATGTAATTAAGAAAGTAATGTAAGATATGTAAAAGATATGTAATTAAGATTTAAAAAAAAATCATATTCACGCTGGTTTCGGAGAAAACCACGAACAATTCTGAATGACTGGGTTAGATCGAGAAGTGTGATTTGGATTTGAACTCGGAACCTCACGTCTAGCACATAGTTGCCATAATCCTAATTATGTTCCGTAGTACTATTAGTATCCGCGGCTTTTTTTCGCACTGGTTTATTTTTAGAGTAATTCGCTCCAAATGTAATTGAGATTAAATAAAAAACGCTGGTTTCGGAGAAAACTACGAAAAATTCTGAATGGCTGGGTTAAATCGAGAAGTGGGTTTGAACTCGGGACCTCCCGTCTGGCACATAGTTGCCAATATCCTGACTTTGTTCCGTAGTACTATTAGTATCCGCGGCTTTTTTCGCACGGGCTTATATTTAGAGTAATTCTCTCAAAATATAAAAATGATTAAAGAAAGAGAAAAAAAAATCGAAAATCGTCTGGTGTGAAAATAAGGCGGGTATTAACACTACTACAGAAAAATAAGTAGGATGTTGGCAGTTATGTTATCTTCTTCGAGAGCAGAATATTTCTACCATTGAAGGGGAACTCTTTATTTATCATTTTCCATTGATCAAAATTTTTCTATAACTTTTATCTTAAAGCATAAATGTATGGAGATATGTAGTTTTTGATTCTCTTTTCGACATAATTCAGTGTATTAAAATTATAAACTAAACATGCATTTAATACTTCTAGCAAATAATTAACACCAAATAGCCAAAAAATATAAATAATTAATGTACGACACTTTTATCGGCTTTAAAATGTATTAGTTTAATATTTTTAAAAATTGGCTGAAATGTAAAGAAGTTTGTTCGATAAAAGATATGTTAATGCATGTGCATTAAGCTGTTTTTCTTTATTAGATTTGGTTTAATATATATTTAAAAGCAAGGAATTTTCTTTCGTTTTGATTTTAAAAGATCATCGATTTGTTATAAAACTATCTTCTACAGAATAACTTTCGATATTCGAAGAGCTTGAAAAATAAATAAATAAATGAAATAAAGGGTGGGGCGGTCCTTTATTAAGCATATTTCTATGACTCAAACATTTTTTCTGTAAAAAAAAAAAAAAAAAAAAAAAAAAAAAAAAAAAATCTTATGAGTTTATATATATTTTTTATCGCTGAAAATAAAATAAAATTTGCACAAATGTTAAGTATACTTTTTAGGATGGAGGACTATTAGTTTCAATGTGGAAAAAACGCCCTCGCCAGTTTTGTGTAACACCAAAGAAAAGGGAAAGGTGGTGGGGTGAGGAGTTAAAGAGGAAGATTGCGGAATAAAATGATTTTTTATGTCACCATTTTACCGATTTTAATGATATATTCTATAAATATCACTTACTTTTTATGACGATCACAATGAGTGTATTATATGCCTGGGGGGGGGGGTAAGTGGGCGCATATGGAAGTGAAATATATTATTCTTTAAACTACCCTATAATTGATTAAAACAAAACCTTTGTGTATATACAACGTACAGTTTAAGAAAAATTACAGAGAGTGTTACACATATCTGGACGGTTTACTAAGGGGGGGGAGGGGGCAGAGTGAAGAAAATGGTTGATTTTATATCACCATGCTACTTAAATATATAACACTTTGTACTATCACTTACATTTTATTAAAATTATGCTGAAAGTTACTTGTAGTTGATAAGGGGGAGTATGGGTAGCGGAGGGGGGGGGGGAGGTGGATAAAAAATAAAATAATCTTGTTAAACAAAACTTGTTATCGATTTTATTATTCACATTTTGTGTAAATATCGCTTATTGTTACTATTAATGAAAAATCAGTAAGGTTACAAATTGGGGGAGGGGGGGGCACAGAAGGAAAGAAAAGGAATGTTTGTATCACTATATTTTGCATTTTAATAAAATTTATTATAAATATCATTGAATATTTAGAAAATTTTACGCTGATTGTTATATATATCTTGGGGGCGATGCGATAAGGGGCAAAGGAGAAAAATTATTGTATAAATATCACAATATTACCAATTTAATTAAAATTTCAAAAACTATCACCTACATTTAATGAAAACTTTCAAAGAGTGTTACATATATCTAGGAGGAGGGGAGGACTGAGGGAAAAAAATATTGTTTTTAAATCACTTTGCTTTACATTTATAGGCAATTTTGCGTAAATATCTCTTATTGTTTATCAAAAATTGAAGAGAGGATTACACTACCTGGTGAGAGCTAGGGGCCAACATGGAAAGAATATATTTTTATACCATCTTATTGCCGATTAATGAAACTTTGTAGAAATATTACTTAGCATGTATAAGACATTACAGTGAGGTTTAAATATCAGTTTCATTCTCTTCCTAAGTTTGTACCCAAAAATTCAATGTATGATTTAAATCTGAAAAAAGTTACACAAAAATAAAATTTCTTCTTTTAATCTGTCTCTTTTAATCTGTCACTCCCTCCCCCAACGTAGAAGTAAAAAAATTACGCCCTCGTTGATGTTCAGCATGAGTTTTACAAGGAGAAATTAAGAAAAGTGCTCTTTTTTTCCGGATCGCAGAAAAAGGCCACTTTTCTTAATTGTAAAATACTTCCAAATACGAACGATAGCAAAAATATTTTATTTCTACGAGGGGAAGGGGGAGAAATGGGACAGATTAAACAAAAAATTCTGTTTCAGAATAATCTTTTACCAATGTTTGACATTAAATTTTAATTAATGTCTTATGCGAACAATGCATTGAATTTTTGCATGCTAACTTAGAAACTGAAATATTCTGCGATACGTAACCCTCTCTAAAAATTTTCATAAACAATAAAGGATATTTATACAAGATTTCCTGTAAATATAAAGCAGTGTGATTTGAAAACAATCGTATTTTTTTTCCTCTGCCCCCCACCTTGTCCGCCAGGTATAGGTAACACAGACCGTATAATTCTTCATTAAAAGTAGATGATATTTGTTAAAATTTTCATTAAAATTGGTAAAATTGTGATATTTATACAATCCTTTTTCACCTCT
>CAWVNO010002879.1:0-66600 GCA_963930645.1 Salticus scenicus | reverse complement strand
TAAACAATCTTTTTAATACTTACTCATCCCTAAGTGGAACAAAGCTGATAATGTAAGGAAGTTTTACTTGAGTGACCGAGTGTATATTTCAGGTAAATTGAAAACTACTAATTCATTCTTCTAATTTGCACAAATAAATAAAAATTAGCTCTTCTTTTTCCTACAGTAAAGAGATAAAAAAAATTTCTTCAATGAAATATTTTTCTTTTTTAACAGGATTTCATTATAAGTGATTTTCCATTTCTTATTTTTTTTTTTTTTTTTACAGGGACTCAACCAATAATTCTGTATCATTATGGCCTATGGGGTGAAATTATTTAAAGTGTGATAGCATCAAAATTCCTTATCCGTTTGAGTTGAATAGTTATATGCATGTTTTAGGTTACCATCACACGGTGTCGTGCTACTTGCGAACGTACGATTTCCGAACGAGGGGAATATCGTGCGTTTTCCGAATAGAACACCTGTTAGCTTCCCCTCCGCTTCTTTCCCCTTCCAGAGAGCCCAATTCTCCTCCCCTAATCTATGAAGGGATTAACTGTTTTTGTAAGAAGTTGTCCGGAAGAAAATGATTAATTCGAACTTTGAAAGTCAGCCATTCTCATTTTTATTTGGGTATGTCCCCTCTCTGGTCATAGATAAGCAGATAAGATCTATTAAATTTCGCCTGTGATTTAAACATGATTATTGATCTTTATATGCGCTGATAAATGTGTATGGATGCTTTTAATCTCTATTCAAAATACTTTGTGTGTGTGTCTGTGTACATATTCTAAGTATTTAAAAAAAAATATTAAAAACTACTTTATTTATCAAATGTGAAAATTTTTAATACTTAATTTGTTTAATAGAACTATTTGAGCTTTTAGTTGAAAAACCAATTTTTAAATATTTTTAATTAAAAAGAAAAATTCTATGAATGATTAAAAATGAAATTAAATAAATAAAAATAGCTTTAAAAAATTAACTAAAACGATTAGATAAACAATTTAATTAATAAAAAATATATATATTTGTAATGAATTGATTGAGATTATTTAATGGTAATGTTTCGTTTTTCAATGGGGGAAAAAAAGAATCTGTTTTAAAATAATTTTAATATTAAAAGTTTATATATATATATATATATATATATATATATATATATATATATATATATATAGGTAGATGGTAGATAGATATAAGGATTATTATAATTAAAAAAATTAGTTAAAAAGGTAGTTAATAAAATATTGTAATATATATATATATATATATATATACATATATATAATTTTTAACAATTAAATTATGTACATTTGCTTAATATATTAATATATACATTTATATTAATATTTATGAAATTTTAAAATTCCAAATTTACTTAAGCATTTTAACCTAAGTCATGAAAACGCAGGAATACTAGAGGTTTTTTTTTTTTTTTTAGTAGAACATAATATATGTGGGCACTAAATCAATATAAATTTGAAAATAATTATATTTATAATCTATATTTATTAATAATTTTTTATAGCTTGATTATTATTGATTGTACAAATATTTGTACCTGCTTATAGCTTGGACTGTTGGTGTTTGGTGTTTTGGGAGAAAGGCTGATTGACTACTCTAAAGTCTTAGGCCTAAGGAGTAGTGTCATCTGTGGGGGGTCTTTCTAAAGGGTCCTAGCCCGTATTTGTGCAGGTTTCGGAGAAAACCACGAAAAACTTTTAATGGCTAGGTCGACGAGCACGACCTGTGATCGAACCCGGCATCTCACGTCTACCAGCTTTGAGCGTAGAACCACTTGGCCGCTGGTAGGCCCTAGAGCTTAGAATAATAAATTTTTTAAAAAAATCTGTCTGAGTAAATATTAAATTTATTACAATTTACGCATGTCCAGAGAGCGTTCTTATTTCTCTTGTTTCACGGTAATTGTAAGAATTTCAGACACAATTCAAGCTTGTTTAACATTCAGAATTATTGCTTTTTCTTAAAAACTTGCTATATCAACAGTCATTATAAAAAAAAAAAAAAAAAGTTATATTTTTCTATAAAATATTTAAATGCAAAATATTAGGCTATGCTTTTTTATTTTACTGGTTAAATATATAACACTAAAAGCACAATACTAAAAAAATTGAAATATGCAATGTTGTATTGCAAATAATATGATTTATCAATCAAAATGATTTATCAATGATTTATAAATCATGAATTTTTAGAAGACTAAAGTTTTGTTTTTATATTAATCAAAATATTATAATAATGTTTCTCCAAAAACATTAATATGTTTAGCATATACTATATTAAACATAGTTATAAATAAATTTCGTAGTAATATATAAAAGTATCACCGCATATTTTGAATGAACATAAAACTAATTCATAATAAAATTTTAAAAGCCTTACATTAATCAAAATGTTGTAACAATGTGTTTTTCAAAGAACATCAATGTATTTACTTTTCAAAAAATCTTCATAAACTATGTTTTATTAAACTAAAGTTTTTATATGACAATTAAATTATAAATATAGGTTTATTACATTTTTGGCAAGGAGGTTTTTGACATGACGGTTTGACCATGGTTTAGACCGTCGAAAATTGTCATGTGTCAAAAACCTGCCAACCCTGATAACAAATATGACACAAGTATAACAGCATAAAATAATAATAATAATAAATTATTAACACTATTATGCAACATCTATGGACGTAAATAACTATTTTAATTTTAATATAAAGATTATAAATACAATTCATGTATAATAAAAGTTTAAAATAACATCACAATAATTGTATTGTTTAAAAAGTAAGGTTAATAATTAAGATGTTTAAGATAATAGTAAAATTAATGAATCAAATTGAAATTCATTTTAACGAATGCCTTTAATAGTACAATATGACATGTTGCCTAACACAATTTTTAATATCCTTAATACTTCTGAACTTGCAGATGGTCTAAAATCTCATTTACATTATGATCATTTAATTAACATGTTAATTAATCAAATCTTTCAAAGATTTCCCATTAAATTTTATTTCTCGCTTGCTTATTTTTTTATAAGCCGTTGTGTCCTCTGCTCCTTATTCTTCTTTTAGTGATTATTGTTTTCTGTCATATTTTGTTTACGTTTATTGTATATAAACAAAAACAATATACAACTCATAATAAATTTTTCATTATATTTTGCCTTGTAAAAGGCTTTATTTCTAAAGGCAAATATTTATTAATTCAAGTCTTCCTTGAGAATGTATGATTATTGTAATGATAAGTCAGTACTTGATGTAAATAAATAAAAATTAACTTGATGTAAATAAATATAAATAATGTATAAATAAATAAAAATTAACGTCCAAATACACACATGTATAAAAAAACACGTTATACATGAGGACCTGTTATACAATATGCATATGCAAATAACACTATTTTCTTCCGAGAGATTATTTATAAAATAAATAAATATGACACATTTTTTTCCCTTGTATGTATATAGTCAATTGTAAAGGGATTAAGAAAACATCTGCCTTCCCCTTATGAATCAGTGTATGTCAGTCATACAAAATATATATATATATATATATATATATATATAGTATATATTTAACAATAGTTTTATAATTGAAATATCTAATTTCACTATTACGGTGTAAAAATTTTCACAAACACACAATATATAGTTGTATATATACACGCATACAACGTATTTTCATACAAATTAAAAGCATCCTTATACATTTATCCACACAACATAATCATGTTTAAATCTTAGCAGAAATTTAAAAGGTCTTCAAAAATTAGAGATTGCCTAAAAGCTGTTCGTTCGCTTTCGCTACCAATTTATCTTGAACGAAAAAGGGGGCATACTCAAATAAAAATGAGAATGATGGACTTTCACAGTCCCACTTAATCGTTCCTTTTTTACTGACAGCTTTTAACAAAAGTAGCTAATCCCCTTGATCGATTAGGTAATGATGACTGCGCTCTCTGGCACGATACCCCCTTATCTTGAAATGGGGATGGAATAAACTGCCAGGTGTAAGATCTGTTCGCAAATCGCACGGTTCGGAAATTACACGTTCCGAAGTAGCACGTAACCCATCACACAAATTGTATAGATTTTGGTGACTCTAGCATTTACAGAGTTTTACAGGGACACAAATAAAAATTGTTTATCATTAGGGCCTATGGGCTCAAATTATTTAATGTGCCACAGCGACTAAACACCTTATTCAAATGAACTGAAAATATATATACATGTTATAGGTCACCGTCACACGAACGTTATGAAATTTAGAGAATCTAGCACTTATGGTTCGTTTTACAGGGACACAATGTAAATTTCTTTATCATTGTGGCATGTGGGCTCAAACTTTAAAGTGGCATCTAAATGCCTCATCCAATGAAGCTGAAAATTTATATAAATATTATAATTCACTGTTGCACTAACTATAAGCATTTTCGTGAATCTAACATTTAAAGGATTTTACAGGGACACAAGAAAAATTCTTTATCATTATGATCTATGGGCTCTAAGTACAATAGCGTTAAATTAAACATCGTGTA
Source organism: Salticus scenicus (assembly GCA_963930645.1). Lineage (NCBI taxonomy): Eukaryota > Metazoa > Arthropoda > Arachnida > Araneae > Salticidae > Salticus > Salticus scenicus. The sequence continues at coordinate 62,053 of CAWVNO010002879.1, read as the reverse complement.
CTATATGGAAAAAAAATACTCCTATTATAATTTTCTCTTTTGTTTATTTAAAAACTCCTCTTACTTTACTTTATCTACAAAACCGTTAATTACTCAATGCTCGGAAAGTAGAGTGTAGTCATTCCAGATTTTTTTTTTTTTTTTTTTTTTTAAGGCAAATAAATTGAAGTTAGTGCAAAAACTTGCTTCACTGAGTTTTACTTAATAAGCATTATGTGTACCGGAAAGTCCTGTTGTTTTAAATTAATAAAATGGCACTGGATTTTTTTTTCAGTGATACTTATATAATACTTTACCAATTACCTTCTTAAAAATTACATAAATGTTGTCCAAGAATAATTCCCGGAGTTCAGGTTATTAAAGTAAAACGTCTGAACACTCCGGTACACCTAATACTTTTTTATATGGCACATAAAATGCATCTGGTTTGATTTTTGTACATAAATTCCTATCCCGAATTGAAACGCTTCTCAGATTCTTAATTTCAAACTAATAATACGAAGAAAATAATAATAATAATAATCTGGTGTAAAACAACCACACGACTTCCATTATCCACTATTATACGTATTATATGCATTTTTTGGAATTTTCTACTAAGAGAAATTTGATACACGTGTAAAGACATATAAAACAGAATTTACACAGCGAATTAAAAAATAAGAAAAAAAAAGATGATAGAGTTATTTTTCTAAACACCAATTTCCAAGATCTAAAACTACACTAATTTACCGTTAATTTTTCTGTAATAACCACATGATACATGAAAAAAGGTATCTAAAACGGATTTATTAAACAATTTTTAGGAAAATCGTTAGAGCCGTTTTTGAGGTACCAACTTTTACTAAAACTTGGCATACTCAATTATTGACCAGAAAATAATAATTACATACAAAAGGATATTTAAAAGGGAGTTAATATGGCGAGTTTGAAAAAGATTCGTACAGCTATTTTTTAAAGGAAAGCACTTGCGAGACCTAAAATTGAGCTATTTATACAGGGCGCCTATCAATTTTCTTGAACTAACCAACTATATCATTCGAAAGGACATCTAACAGAGTGTTTATATAGCAACTTTGAAAAAAATCGTTTGAAATGTTTTTGAGATACGGACTTATGGTCTCACTTCCGGATTCCGATGACCCACTTCTGGTTTTCCAATTTTCACCAAAATTTAGTAGATACATATGTACGCCAGACCTGTATCGTACGGAAGTTTCGTAGTTCTATCTTTATTAGTTTCGGAGATATGATAGCCAGAAGGTTCCCCACATACATATACACACGCACTGGCCATTTACTAAAAACTACTTTTTTAGACTCAGGAGGCCTTAAAACTTGTAAATCAGGTGAAAACTCGATATCGAGTTTTTGGACCGAAAACAATACTTCCATTGCCTATGGTAGTAGGGTAATGGAAGTAAAAACTCTGGTGCGTAACAACCATACACAACTTTCATTACCCATTATTACACCTATGCACTTTTTCTTGGAGATAATATAATCAGAAAACATAAAATTGAGCTAACAGATTAGACCACTAAAAATTTTACTGTAGTGGAAAACTGATAGATACGTAAAAACATTTAAAACAGAATTTACATAGCGAATTTATGAAAAATCGGTAGAGCTGGTTACAGAAACACCAGTTTCCGAGATCTAAACCTGACCTACCTAATCAGGAGGACTCTTATTTTTTCTGAAATAATCACGTAATACATGCAACAAAGGTTTATATAACAATCTTTAGAAAATCGTTAGAGTTGTTTTTGAGATACCAGCTTTCACCAAAACTTACCAAACTCAATTGTTCACCAGAAAACAACAGTTGCATACATGAAAGAAATCCATATTAGCTATTTTTATATGAAGACACTTGCACTGTAAAAAAAATCTGTAGTTTGTACAAGACTACTCTGTATTTTTTACAGAAAAGAGCTGTTTTAGAGAAAAAACAAATTTTTTCTGTTTTTTTTAACCCTTTATCTGTTTTTTCCCACTTTTCTGTTTTTTAGCATGCTGAATAAAAAAATTCTGTAATTTTTACAGAAATATCTGTATTTTTAATAGAAAAGAGCTGTTTTTAACAAAAAACTGATTTTTTCAGTTTTTTATCCCTTTTTCTGTTTTTTTCCCTTTTTCTGTTTTCCCCCTTTTATATTTTTCAGAAAAAAAAAAAAAAGTCTTGTGTGAAGCAACCACACGACTTCCATTACCCACTATTATACGTATTATATGCACTTTTTGGAGATAATGTGATCAGAAGACACAGAATTAACCTAATGGAACTTTTACAGAAAGAGAAAGTTAATACACGCGTAAAGACATATAAAACAGTTTACATAAACGAGTTAAAAAAAAAAAAAAAAAAGTAGATTTTTTTTTTTTTTTTTTTTTTAGCACCAATTTCCGAGATCTAAAACTGATCTATCTGATCGGGGTGACTATTAATTTTCCTGTAATAACCACGTAAATCATGAGAAAGGATATCTAAAATGGGTTAATGGGTAATTTTCAAAAAATCGTTAGAGCCGTTTTTGAGATACCGGCTTTTACCAAAACTTGGCATATTCAATTGTTGACCGGAAAACAACAATTACATACAAAAGTATATTTAAAAGAGGATAATATTGCAAGTTTGAAAAAAATCCATACAGCCGTTTTGAAAGGAACGCACTTACAGTACCTGAAATTCAGCTATATATACAGGACGCCTATCAATTTTCCTGAACTAACCAACTATATAATTCGAAAGTACATCTAATAGAATGTTTATATAGCAATTTTGAAGAAAATCGTTAGAGCCGTTTTTGAAATACGGACATACGGTCCCACTTCCGGTCTCCGATGTCCCCCTTCCGGTTTTTCAATTTCCCCCAAAATTTAGAAAATCCATCTTTACACCAGACCTGTCTCAATTCTGAAGTTTCGTTGTTCTATCTTTATTAGTATCGGAGATATAATAGTCAGAAGATTCCCCCCCCCCAACACACACACACATTCACACTGACCAATTGCCAAAGACCACTTTTTTGGACTCAGGAGACCTTAAAACATGTAAATCAGGTGAAATCTCGATATCGAATTTTCGGACCGAATACAATACTTCCAATTACCTACGGTAGTCGGGTAATGGAAGTAAAAATAATGCTAAACAAACATAAGTGCACTGTTCTTTTCTCAGTTAGTTCTAATGAAATGTAATCGAAATCGGAATTCAAATATTACTTATAGTAAACTTCTTTAAAAGTCCACCTCTATTCAAGTTTGAGGTCCACACGGGCCGAAATTTTGACGCCCGGCCCGGCATGAAATCGAAAAATCCGGCCCGACCCGTTTATTTTTTACCAGTGTACGGTCCAGCCCGACCCGGCCCTGCCCGGACAAAAAATGATAATAACAGGCTCGACGCGATTCCAAAATATGTAAAACGGCAACAACAACAACTTAAGGATAAACATAGTTAAGATAAAAAAATTCTTTTCTGTACTTGGATTAGAAATTTAATACCAGGAATAAATATAAAATTAAAAATATATATATATGTAGAGTTTGTTATTAATTCTAGTTATTCTCTTTCTTTTTACTTCTATTACTGTTGGTAATGGAAATATTGTATTCGGTCCAAAAATTCGATATCGAGATTTCACCTGATCTACATGCTTTAAGGTCTCCCGAGTCCAAAAAAGTGGTTTTTGGCATTTGGTCAGTGTGTGTGTGTGGGGGGGGGGGGAATCTTCTGACTATTATATCTCTGAAACTAATAAAGATAGAACCACGAAACTTCAGAATTAAGACAGGTCTAGTGTACAGATGAATTTTCTAAATTTTGGTGAAAATTGGAAAACCGAAAGTGGGTCATCCGAAACCGGAAGTCCATACCTCAAAAACGGCTCTACCGATTTTCTTCAAACTTATTGTATGAACATTCCTTTAGATGCCCTTTCGAATGATATAGTTGGTTAGTTCGGGAAAATTGATAGGCGTCCTGTACAAATATCTGAATTTCAGGTACTGTAAGTACGTTCCGTTCAAAACGGCTGTATGGAATTTTTTTTCAGATTTGCAATATTAATCCTCTTTTAACTATCCTTTTGTATGCAATTGTTGTTTTCTTGTCAACAATTAAATATGCCAAGTTTTGGTAAAAGTAGGTGTCTCAAAAACGGCTCTAACGATTTTATTATAAAATTGTTACATAAACTAATTTTAGATATTCTTTTTCATGCTTTACGCGGTTATTACAGGAAAATTAATAGTCATCCTGATCAGATATATCAGTTTTAAATCTCGGAAATTGGTGTTAAAAAAAAAAAAAAAAAAAAAAAAAAAAAAAAAATTTTTTTTTTTTTTTTTTTTTTATTGTTATGTAAACTCTGTTTTATATGTCTTTCCGTGTGTATTCATTTTCTGTTACTGGAAAATTTTTAGTTGTCTATTTCATTCGGTCAATTCTATGTCTTCTGATCACATTATCTCCAAAAAGTGCATATAATACGTGTAATAGTGGGTAATGAAAGTCGTGTGGTTGTTTCACACCAGATTTCTTTTTTATCTCTGATTATTGGTATATGGTTTATGACTCACACACTAATTTAAACTTATTGGCCACTAGTACCATTATCATCACTCAATGTTGTTCTAATAAAGAAAGAAAGTAATTGCATGAATATATAGATTACAGTCAGAATGTTGATATTCTATACTATTAATTTTTATTAATTAAAAGAAAGATGTATATTAATAACTTTAAGGAAGATTAAATTAGGGTTATTGTGGAACCCAATAGATCACGCCTTAATCATCGGAATGCCTTTAATTATATTTTTGGACTGATTTATTTTAATTTCAATATCCACCATAGCGTAATTCCTATAAGATACACCCTATAATCCCTATACACTGCTATTCTTCATTCAAGAACTACAATTTTAGAAATGGCTACATCTCAGTATCTAATGAACATTTTAAGTTTTTTCACTATGTGTTAGTCAAATCTAGATGCGGGTCGTAATTTTTCTATCCCCTTTCATTCATTTTAATTTTAATTAAAATAAATTCATAATTATATTAATATAAATTAATTATATTTTAGAAATTGCAAGCTTGATTGCCATACATTTTAATAAAATTAAAAAATTAATAACCTTAATATTTAATACTATATTACGATTTGATTCGGACCAAAATAGTAAATTTTAAAAATGTAAATGTAGAAAAAAACACATGTACAACTATAATTAATAGATTGTTTACTTCCCTTGGTGCCAGACTACTGCTAAATCACCGAAAACTTCCGATGATTCATTCAAATAATTCTTTTTTTTTTTTTTTTTTTTTTTGTTCTTTCTTTCTATGCGTTAAAAAAATCTTTTCTGTTCAGTCTGAAGTAAATTATGATTCAGCTTTGTTGCTCGCTACTCTTTGTTCAATTAGTTTTCAAATCAGTCCTAAGTTGAAAATAATATTTTATTTAGACACCTAAGTGGTCATAAGTTTATGTAATTTATGATTTCCGGACTCTATAGGAAAGTATTGTAATTATGTCAAAAATTCCAGTTTGAAATTTTGGTGTTTCTATACGTTTTGAGGTCCCATGAATTCATATTTACTATTTTTACGTGATGTGTGTATGTATGTGAGTGAACACGATAACGTCTAAACGCTTTGTTCGAATGAGCTTAAAGTTAGTACGTATATTGTAGGTCACCATGCACGATCCCTATTGATTTTGGTGAACACTTCTAGTTTTTTTTACAGGGACACAAAGAAAAACTCTTTATCATTATGGTCTATGGGCTCAAATTTTTTAAAGTGCAATAGCGTCTAAATGCCTTATTCGACTGAGCTGAAAAATTATACACATGTTATGAGTCACTGTCACATGAATTGTGGGAAAACTAGCGTTTATGGATTTTTTACAGGACACAAAGAAAAATTCTTTATCATTATGATCTATATGGGCCAATATTTTTAAACTGCGAGAGCGTATGCTTTATTCTATTCAGTTAAAAATTTATACAATCATGCTATAGGTCACCGTTGCACGAAGTGTATAAATTTACTACGTATAGAATCTAGCAAGTATAGAAATTTTACAGGGACACAACAAAATATTCTTTATAATTATGACCTATGAGCTCAAATTATTCGAAGTGCCATAGCGTCTAAATGCCTAATAAGATTGAGCTGAAAATTTATATACCTGTTAAAAGTTACTGTTGCTCGAACTGTATAGCTCTTGGTGAATCTGGTACTTATATTTTTTTTACAGGAACACAACAAAATATTTTTTTTTATAATTATGGCCTGTGGGCTAAAATCATCAGAATCTAAATGCCTATCCGATTGAGCTGAAAATTTATATATGTACTGTTGGTCATCGTAGCATGAACCATAAAGATTCTGTTGAATCTAGCACTAAAAGTTTTTTTTTTTTTTTTTTTTTTTTTTTTTTAACAGGGACACGAAGAAAAATACTTTATCATTGTGGCTTATGGGCTCAAATTATTTAAAATGTGATAGCGTCTAAATGCCTTATCCGATTGGTCTGAAAATTTTTATGCATGTTATAAGTAACCATCACACGAACTTTATAGATTTTTGGTGAGGGGTTTATAGGTTTTAGGTACTTATAGGTTTTTACAGGGACACAACGAAAATTTATCATTATGTTCTATGGGCTCAAATTATTTGAAACGAAATAGTGTTAAATTAAACAGCGTACTACATGAAGAAAAGTACCCATACGCCCTATTATAATTTTCTCTTTTGCTTATTTAACGATTTCTCGCCCGTTAAACAATCGTTAATTACTTAATGTTCGGAAAGCCCATTCGAGTCACTCCAGATTTATTATTACTATTATTGTACATAACTAATATATTACATTTTTCTCGTTAAATATCTTTAATTGAATAATTCAGGCTCTTTTCTGCTCTCTTCACATAAATATTTCCATTGTATAGGAAGGTTTTTCTCTGCGCATATACAAGTGTTTCAAAATACCAACGATTGAATTTTATTTTTCAGTCAATTTAATATATTGTTGCGTACTTGGGGGTTCGTGAGTTGTCTGAGAATGAAAGGCCAAACGTACAAAAATTCAGTAATTTATTCACAGAAAATTCCAGAAAAATGCAGGTCTATAAACCAAGTATCAGCTTCAATTCAAACAGTAAACACAGCTTAAACAACAGCTGTCAATAACAAATCCACAGTACAAACTGTATACCAATAACACTTGAAGCAAGTCTCTCTCAAAGAGGCTCAAGAGCAATGCAAGCACTAGCGAAGCTCACTGAGATCTGAACTGAACTAACTGCCCTTGGCGAGGAAGCGCTCCTTATATGCTGTTCCATGGAGCCCAGATTTTTCGAGAAAACTCTAGAAAGTGGTCAACCAATCAACTTACAGCTTCCATATTTGGTATATCCCATATAAGGATTTTCTCGCCAAGGTCGCCAAAAAAATCGCCAAGGTGGGAAAAAGTCGCCAAATTTGGCGCCAAATGCATTACTGGGGCTTCTTAATGCGTTTTTAAGGGAGAATAAGGCTATTTCAACGCTAAAACGACTAGAAATGCACAAAATTAGCACTTTATCAACTTACTAAGCCTCTTTGAAAGAATTTATACAAAAATAAACACAATTATTTACAATTTCGTAACACTGCCCCCCTCCCAAGGACTGCACGTCCCGGGCAGTGCAACCCTTGGTCAAGAGGCGAAACTAAACAAATTTACACAATCGAAAACACAAAAACTAAGTTGCACATAACGATAACATAGAAATATAAATTAAGTGGGAAATATTTACAAAATTCACAAATATGTACAAATATTTACAGTGCGCATGCGCAAATTTTACCAGTATTTACATTTAAAATTTTAATTTTACCGTTACTTGTGGTACTTGGCTAGCCTATTATAGTGCACCACCTTCGGTTTTGAAGATGGTGTTTTAGTGATCCGCACCACTACATCATTCAGCCTTTTTAAGACTGTGTATGGTCCGTCCCAGTTGCACTGTAACTTGGGAGAGAGTCCTTTTCGACGAACAGGATTCCACAACCAGACCTTCTCTCCTTCCTGGAACTCATGTTGTGTAGCCTTTAGATCGTACCTTGTCTTCATTTTCTCCGTTGCCATGTTAATCCGCTCCCGAGCAAAGTTGTGTACGTCCTCAAATCGTGCCTGGAGATCTTGGATGTACTCCTCGGGCGATGAAGGCGCATCGGGTGGACAACCAAACAGGAGATCACAGGGGAGACGAAGTTCACGTCCAAACAGCATCTGGGCTGGAGTATAGCCGGTGGTTTCATGGACAGCACTTCGATAAGCCAGCAAGAACAATGGCAACTTCAAGTCCCAATCTTGCTGGTTCCTTGATACTAGCAGAGAGAGGTTATTTAGGATGGTACGATTGAACCTCTCGACCATGCCGTCCGACTGGGGATGTAAGGGTGTTGTCCGGGTTTTGTCTATGCCGAGCAGTTGACACAGTCCTTTGAAAACATCAGAAGTAAAGTTCCTACCTTGGTCGGTATGAAGTTGTAGGGGCGTGCCGTACCTTGACACCCATTGCTGCACTAGGACCTCTGCGACTGTGCATGCCTCTTGATTGGGAATGGGATATGCCTCAGGCCACTTGGTGAAATAGTCCATCACGACGAGGATGTATTTATTTCCACTGGAGGTCCGTGGCAAAGGACCCAAGATGTCGATTGCAATCCGTTCAAATGGTGCTCCCACGTTATACCGTTGCAGTCTTCCTCGACTTCGTTTCTGCGGGCCTTTACGTGCCGCACACGCATCACAGGATTTACACCATTTCTCCACATCCTCCTTTGCCTTGCACCAGTAGAAACGTTCCCGAACTTTCTGCAGAGTCTTCATTACCCCAAAATGGCCTCCGGTAGAGCTACTATGCAGTTGTTCTAAAACAGCTGGAATTTTTGATCTTGGTAATAAAATCTGCCATCTGAAGCTTTTCCCATCATCAGATTCCCACTTTCGGTATAATACGCCGTTTCTGATATGAAGAGAGTCCCAAAGGGCCCAATAACTTTTCGTAATGGGGCTAAAACTGGAAATGTCCTGCCAGGTAGGTCTGTTGCTGGTCGTCTCCTTCAGTTTTAATATAGGCTTTACGTCAGGATCTTCCATCTGGGCTTTTCTAAATTCTTCGTCACTCCATGGGTCGGGATCTTGTTCTGATGGCGTTGCGACAGTAACTTGGCGAACAACTGGCTTTATTCCTTGGTGTTTATCCTCGGCTTTAGAGATGTATTTATGATCTTCAGATGGAGGCTTCCGCAAGAATGCATCTGAATTTTCCCGAGCTCCTTCTGGGTGGCATACTGCAGAGACATTCTTGGTTGCGTCTCTAGGTGTTCTTACTGGGCAGCTTCGTTTGATATGCCCGTCTTTTCCACAGCCCCAGCATTTAGTTGTTGGAATCTTCCTTTCTTTCCTACTCTCAAGAATGCGTAGCCTTCTATTAATTTCTGCAATCATTTCCTGAATCTCTTTAAGATCATCTTGAGAGCCGTTCACTTTGTCTGCTGTGCTGTTCTGGCGATGTTTACAGGAGGCTTGTTGGGCTGTCTCAAGCTTTAGTGCATACACCAAGGCTGACTCCACATCCTTCACGCCGGAGAGTCTGAGGGCTTTTTGAATATCTGGATCTCCGACAGCATCAATGAAATATTCTAGAGCCAGATCATTACGTGTTTCAGGATGACAGTCTGAGAAAGCCAAATGTGAAAGCCTCTGGATGTTTGATGCCAGTTCTTGTAAGCTTTCCCCTGGTCTCTGACGACGGGACCTCAGCTGGAGTCGACTATATTCTTTGGACCATTTCGCTCCAAAACGTAGCTCTAGTGCTCTGGTTACAGCTTCGAAGTCATATCGCTGTTCCTTCGAAAGGGTCTCCAGAATATCTGCGGCGTCGCCCCGCAACGACCCTACCAGATGAGCCGTCTTTGCAACAGAGTCCCAGCCGTTTGCTTCAGCCACGATGGAGAACTGCGTCTTATATACATGCCAGGAGGAACTGCCGTCGTAGGTAGATAGCTTAATAAATTCGTGATTCTGGTTTCTTCTCTCTTTCTTTTCAGTTTCCTGGGGCTTGGATTCTAACTTTTCTTCGAGATTCCGAATCTTGCTCTGCAGTTCATTCCCTATTACCTCTCCGCTCCACTCTTCTCTCATTTTTCTCTCAAGATCTTCCTCCATTCTCTTAAACTTGCTTTCTATCTCTGCAAACCTTCCTTGCAGTTCCTGATCAAAATTTTCTTTAACTTTCTCCTCGAAACTCCGTTCTATTTTCGCAACACTCTCTTCAACCTTCATAACATTTTCTTCTATCTTCATAGCTTTCTCTTCAACGTTCATAACATTTTCTTCTATCTCCATAGCTTTCTCTTTAAAACTTTCTTCTATTTTCAAAACTTTCTCTTCAAAATTTTCTTCTATCTTTATAACTTTCTCTTCTATTCCATCCATTCTATTTTCCATCACCGTTAATTTACCCTCGATTGATTCTTTCACAGTTGAAAGCTCTCTCTTCATCTCATCTTGATTAGATTTAATTTCTTCCTGAACTTCACCCATAGTGCCTTTCAACTCTCTTTGCGATGTTTCCATTTTCTCTATCAATCCGGTTTCCATCTTTTCCTGTCCGGCTTTCATTTCATTCATCTCTTGACTCAGGCTATCTTTCATCTCTCTTTGCGATGCTTCCATACTTTCTTTCATCTCTCTTTGTCCTTCCTTCATTCTTTCGATCAATCCGGTTTCCATCTTCTCCTGTCCTGTTTCCATTTTCTCTATCAATCCAGATCTTAACTCATTCATCTGAGCAGTGAGACCTTCTAGAATTTTTTTCATCTCTTGCTCCATAGCTCTCGTTATCACCATTCACAGACAAATCCCACTTCTGACACCAGAAATGTTGCGTACTTGGGGGTTCGTGAGTTGTCTGAGAATGAAAGGCCAAACGTACAAAAATTCAGTAATTTATTCACAGAAAATTCCAGAAAAATGCAGGTCTATAAACCAAGTATCAGCTTCAATTCAAACAGTAAACACAGCTTAAACAACAGCTGTCAATAACAAATCCACAGTACAAACTGTATACCAATAACACTTGAAGCAAGTCTCTCTCAAAGAGGCTCAAGAGCAATGCAAGCACTAGCGAAGCTCACTGAGATCTGAACTGAACTAACTGCCCTTGGCGAGGAAGCGCTCCTTATATGCTGTTCCATGGAGCCCAGATTTTTCGAGAAAACTCTAGAAAGTGGTCAACCAATCAACTTACAGCTTCCATATTTGGTATATCCCATATAAGGATTTTCTCGCCAAGGTCGCCAAAAAAATCGCCAAGGTGGGAAAAAGTCGCCAAATTTGGCGCCAAATGCATTACCTGCATTACTGGGGCTTCTTAATGCGTTTTTAAGGGAGAATAAGGCTATTTCAACGCTAAAACGACTAGAAATGCACAAAATTAGCACTTTATCAACTTACTAAGCCTCTTTGAAAGAATTTATACAAAAATAAACACAATTATTTACAATTTCGTAACAATATATATATAAATATATATAACGATCACTTCGTTCAGGAAATTTTATCCTCAGATTGAGTTCATTTTTGTTCTTCGAAACGTACCAGTATAAACGCTGCTAAGCAATGCAGATGATGAAAAAAAAAAAGAACTGAAGTAAATAAATAATTAGTTTGAATACAAATTAAGACTAGTATGTTGTGGCCACCACAAGATTTTCTTCTATATTTTCCTATATATATTCCAAACAGTAACAATATTTAAAAAAAAAAAAATCGATTTTTTTCTAAGTGTTTTTTTGTTAAAAGTAATACGTATTCAATCAGTAACAATATTTAAAAAAAAAAAATAAATAAATAAATTACGATTTTTTTTCTGTTTTTTATTTTTTTTTTTTTTTTTTTTTTTTGTTAAAGGTAAAAAAAAATCGATAACTTTGTTTTAAATTATCACAGATTTATAGTTCAACCATTCATTTTAAAGGTATTGACGAGATCTTTCGAAAGATACCCATCTTCAAAATTTACCCCTCCCCCCGGGGGTTACTTCCCCCCCAGGGGGGAGGGGGGGCGATACACCGATATGCACAGAAATTTTTTTCTAGTTAACTATTACTATTATCAACAACTCATATTAATTTTACAATCACAAGTTAAAAATAACTCTCATTATGTACATTTATACGAAATTTTGTCCTATACTGCCACGTTAAAAATTTAGAAAACATGAGATCACAGCGCCACCTGTTGAGCGATTGATCCCCAAATGTAATCAGCACCAGTTTAAGTCAGGGACCAACTAAATACCAAGTTTGGTTAAATTTCGTAAAAAAAAAAAAAAAAAAAAAAATACGATTTTTTTTCTAAGTTTTTCTTTGTTAAAAGTAAAAAAAAATCCATAACTTTGTTTTAAATTATCACAGATTTATGGTTCAACCATTCGTTTTAAAGGTATTGACGAGACCTTTCGAAAGATACCCATCTTGAAACTTTGCACCCCTGGGGGGTACTTCCCCCCAGGGGGGGGGGACCGATGCCCCCACATGCTCAAATTTTTTCCTAGTTAACTACTACTATTATCAATAATTCATATTAATTTTACAATCACAAGTTTAAAATAACTCTCATTATGCCCAATACGAAATTTTGTCCTATACTGCCAGGTTAAAAGTTTGCATAAAATGCGATCTCAGCGCCACCTGTTGAGCAATTGATCCCCAAACCTAATCAGCACCAGTTTATGTCAGGGTGCAACTAAATACCACGTTTGGTTAAATTTCATTCATTGGTTCGTGAGATACAGCGTCCACAAAAAAGTGATACAGACAGACAGACATTTTCTAAAAACTATTATTTCGTATTCTGGACATCCCAAAACGTGTAAGTCCATCAAAAAACGGAGGTCGAAAATTTTCACGAATCCAATTGTTTCTCTATATTACATATAGAAGAAAGTAAAAATGAAACTGCAAAAACAAAGAAAAGCATTTTTAAAAAAATCGAAAAAAAAAAAAATCGTGAAAGTGCAACCCCGCATGGTTCAGACTTCTTTTCTGTCAAGTTTAGTTGATCTGTGAGCTTTGTTGATTTGGAATCGAACAGTAGATTACAGAAATTTCTACCGCAAGATGGCGCTGTAATTTTTTTAATTTCAATATTTCAATTTCCATTTATGATTAAATTATTTTTAATACATCATTCGAAATATATTTTAAAGTTCTTTTACATTATCGAAAGTTTTCACCTGATTTACACGTTTTGGGGTGTCCTGATTAGGTTTTCTTTTGCATCTCAGCTAATTGAATTAGACCGTTCAAAATTGGTGTATGTAGGTTAAGTAGGAGTGGCTGAAAGGGTGGGGAAGAAAAAGGCGTGCACCGCGCGCGTATCCCCTAACTTGTGCGCTCGCAACGCGCACGGAACTGCGCTGCCGAAGGCAGTGGGGACCCGGTTCGACTTTTTAACCGATGAGAAATGATTTTTTTTTTTTTTTAATTTCTTTTCTTAAGAATAAAAATTTGATTTGAGAAGGAATATGTGCGTGCAGCGCGTGTATACCTTCACACGTGCGCGCGCAGCGCGCATGGGTCTGCGCTGCCGAAGGCAGTGGGGACCCGATATGAGTTTTTACCCGATCAGAAATGATTTTTTTAGGGGCACGAAAGGTCAGGGAAGGAATACGCGCACGGGACTGCGCTGCCGAAGGTCCGACCGGTGGAAGGACCGGTGGGGACCCGGTCCGACTTTGTACCCGATGAGAAATGATTTTTTAAATTTTCTTTTCTTAAGAATAAAAATTTGATTTGAGAAGGAATATGTTCGCGCCGCGCACGTATACTTTCACACGTACGCGCTCAGCGCGCATGGGTCTGCTCTGCCGAAGGCAGTGGGGACCCGGTGTGAGTATTTAGCCGATCAGAAATGATTTTTTTAGGGGGCACGAAAGGTCAGGGAAAGACGCACGCGCATGTATCCCTTAACTTGTGCGCGCACGGGACTGCACTGCCAAAGGTAGTGGAGACCCGGGGCGACTTTTTACCCAATCGGAAATGATTTTTTTTTTTTTTTTTAATTTCTTTTCTAAACACTAAAAGTTACTGTTAGTGATTCATTAATTATAGTGATTCATTTGAAAATACTGACCTGCGTCTATTTTAAAAACCGCCAGTTTGTCTATCACTTTACTGTCTTCCGCTGTTTTGATAAGTTAGGAATTGAAAATGGAAAAGTAAATCCCTGAAAGAGATGACATTAAATACATTTTTACTTTCTTCTATATGTAATATAGAGAAAGTATTGGAATCGTGAAAATTTTCGAACTACTTTTTTCGATGGATTTACACGTTTTGGGATGTCCTGAACACGATTTGATAGTTTTTAGAAAATGTCTGTCTGTGTGTATCACAAATTTTGTGGACGCTGTATCTCACGAACCAATGAACGAAATTTAACCAAGCTTGGTATTTAGTTAGACCCTGACATAAACTGTGCTGATTAGATTTGGGGATCAATCGCTCAATAGATGGCGCTGTGATCGCATTTTTTCTAAATTTTTAACATGGCAGTATAGGACAAAATTTCGCATAAATGTACATAATTAGAGTTGTTTTTAACTTGTGATTGTAAAGTTAATATGAACTATTGATAATAGTAGTAGTTAACTAGGAAAACAATTTTGTGCATGTGGGGGCATTGCTTCTTCCCAGGGGGGATTTAATTTTCAAGATGGGTATCTTTCGAAAGGTCTCGTCAATACCTTTAAAACGAATGGTTGAACTGTAGATCTGTGATAATTTAAAACAAAGTTATCGATTTTTTTTTTATCTTTTAACAAAAAAAAAAAATTCTCCTGATTTGCAAAAAATTGACATCTTTCGCAATTTAGTGATAATATAATATTGTCAGATAAAACCCGTCTGCATTTATAATGGAAAATAATTTGATAATTTAATAAATAATTTGCATTGAATAAATTTTGTGTAAAATTATATAGAAGAAAGTCATGAGGTGGCCACATCACACTAGTTTATTGACCTTTTAATTAAAATAAAAAACAGAATTAAAAATCTTCAAGGAAATTCAAAGAAAATCGGTTTGGGGGCATATGCATTAGGTTTGCAAAATTGATTCATTTTTTCCAAGTCCAGAAAAAGAAAATGGTTCAAATATTTAAAAATCTGTATCTTCCGTTTCAGTGCATACAGAATGCCATGCTAAACATCCTTTTAGAGGTTGTGAAGCATTCCTTCAAAAAATATATTTCTTTTATCCCCCCCCCCCTCCCCGACCTCTCAGACGGTATTATTCCCTGTCACCACTTGGAGGGGAAAAGGACGCCAGTAACTCAAAATTTACAGTCGACAGAAAAACTATTGAAGCACACACTTACTTTTCTCATACATATTTTTTTTTTAGTTTGGCTGCTAATTTTTATTACCAACTAACAGCATGTAAACTGCATAAGGCTAAGACCATGACTCGACAAATATTCAACTCGATTATATTACTCGAAAAAAATCGATAACTTGGTTTTAAATTAATTAACACAGACCATTTTAAAGGTATTGGGGAGTTCTTTTGAAATATATCCATAATGAATATCTACACCAACTGGGATCTATTTCCCACCAGGGGGGGTGTTCTAACGTGCACACACTTTTTCCCTAGTTTATTTCTACGATAATCAATAATTCCTGTTAATTTCACAATCATTTCATAAAAATAATTCTCATAATATACATATTTATACGAAATTTTGTCCTATGCTACACCCTAGCACACAGTCAGACAGACAGACATTCACTAAAAATAGGGTGATCAAATTTTCAGATGCAGAACAACTATAGAAGCTTTTAATGTTTTTTAGAGTTAATATCAGTAGAAAAATACTTTTTTTCACCACATGACTTATAAAACGGAAAAAAAAAAAAAAAAAAAAATAAAGTAAAAGTAACAAAATTCTGAAAATTTAAGAAATTTTTTGAAAATTGGGGGACATTTGCATGGGGATAAACGACAGAAAATGTGGTCTTCAATCGCTGTTTTTGTTTTTGGGGACAGATGGTCAAAATTGAGGACAGTCCCCAGAAAATGGGGACGTTTGGTCACCCTGTCTAAAGATGGTCAAATCTTGTTAAGGAACTCACAAAACATGCAAATCCATTGAAAACCAAAATTTGAAAACTTTCACGAAACCATCATTTTCTTCTTAGGTATACAGAAGAGAGTATAAATACAGTTATATCATGCAATCATGCTCGAGATTATCAAAGCATGTGAATCCATCAAAAATCAAGAATTGAAACTTTTTACCAATATTCTTTTGAATGTAGGAGAAAGTAAAAAAAAAAAAAAAAACTTAAAAAGTCTTTTGAAACATTATAAAATTAGTTTGTTATGGTGATCACAAAACTGTCTTTTATGTATTCCAGTACAAATTATAAAAGTATTACTTTTATTGATAACATATACATCAGATTTGTATGCTTGACATATAGTCCGCTTGTAAATCTTCGTCAGATAACGACAGATAGCACATGACAGAATTACAATACGAAGAATTGGAGAAAACACCCAGGGCCAGCGCGGGAATCGAACCCGCTCTCCTACGCTCGAAGGCGATTAGCAGTGTGGTGACAGATCCACTCGGCCACGGAGGGCCCAAGTATTAGAGAGGCATACTATTGTAACAATCGCAGCTGTCGTAGATCACAAGTCGGATCGTACACTCCGCAGCAAAAGTATCCGAGCACTAGCAATAATCCTTGTCTAAAAAAGTATACTTAATGCAGCTTTGTTAAATAAATCCTTGTCGAATCATGGTCTTAGACAGAGTAAGACAGGACTCAACAAGGATTTATTTATAAAAGCAGTATTAAGTGTACTTTTTTAAGACGGGGATTATTGCTAGTGCTCGGATACTTTTGCTGCGGAGTGTATGATCCGACTTGTGATCTATGATAGCTGCGATTGTTACAATAGTATGCCTCCCTTACTTATATAAATTATTTTCCTTCGAAATTGGAGACATTCCCCGGAAAATGGGTATGATAAGCTGACCAAATGTTCACATTTTTTTGGGGACAAATGGGGACTTTTTTTTTTTTTTAAAGGCATTTTTGTAAGTTTTAAGAAAGTAAATTATTAATCAATAATACTTTATTTTTAGTCCTTATTTATTAGGAATGAAAAATTTATAATTGTCGCAATTTTTAACGCTCTCTATTATAAAGGTACTTTGATCTCGTCAGCCTACCGTATGAATGACTGAAAAATATCTACTACGTCATAGAGCTTAAGCGAAATGACCTTGAATTAAAAAAATACCTTCCTTCATACAAATATTAATTGGTTTATCAAGCTATTATTTATCAAATTTACTTACGGCGTATAAAGCCCATTCAATCTGAAGCTCAAAGATTTTTCATGGCAAATCTTTTTTTTTTTTTAGTGGCAACGTAGCGTAGCACTGTTTTTGATTTGAAAGAGACATGGATTTTGCCGGCCCTGTTCGTTCTTCGTTCGTTAATCATGGATATTTTTCCATTTTAATTATGAAGGTAAGTTCATAAATATAATATTTATTGTTGAATATCGCGGTACAACTGTAGTATTTCCCCACAACTGAATTTAGCGATTTTTCTTTGGCGCCGATTTGAAAGATAACGATGTCGTTCTGAACTGTTTGCGATATGCTATATGGCAGCATGCATGCTATTTATTTTGGATTTATGATTTATAATTTAGCTTATGATTTTATCATTTATGCTATATGATTTTTAGATTTATGAATTAGCCATAATCGCCAAATTCAGCTGTGGGAAAGTACTATAGTTGTTCTAATATCGCTAAATTTGTTTTGAATAAACTGGGTATCGTTGCTATCACTGTTGATTCTGAATTTTGTTTACTTTTTAAATTTCATAAAGGGACTTTTACTTACTGAATGGTAATGTAATATTGGATCAATTTTTTCTTCCTGTGATACTTTACATTTTTTCTCTGACATCTGACATGTTTGAAAAAATACTTTTTAAATTTCATAAAGGGATTTTTACTTATTAAATGGTATTGTAATATTGGATCAATTTTTTCTTCCTATGATACTTTACATTTTTTTTCTCTGACATGTTTGAAAAAATGTTCATACATATATTTTTTTTGTAACATAGTTAATTGATTTTTAATTAAAAGTTTAGATGGAATTACTTTAAAAATTATATCAACATTCATAATAAAATATTCTAAAATGTAAGTAAGATTGCAGTGTAATTTAATTTTTCTAGTGTAAACAATGGCACTCATAAAATAATTTTTAATTATGTTTACAATTTGAAAAGCCAAAACCAAACTCAACAATTTCTGTTTAATTAATCAATATTGCTCTCTTAAAAATCAGCAATTACATTATAATGCAAAAAGGGTTGATTTTTAAATTAAATATTTTATGCAAAATGCATGATGTTGTATTACATTTGTTTTTTCTGATTAAATTTTTTAGTTTTATAAAATTTTACAAATTTGCAGGTAGCCGTCGAGTGCCCAACCTGATGCAGGACTGTGTGCGAGGCCAGTGAAACTTTTTAGGTAATATTTTTATTTTTTACTTTTCTTTAAAATTGTTAATATTGCCTATCCTTTGCTTATTATGTTGCTTGTGTATGTAAATATTACAGGGTTGGAAAATATCCCTGTTTTTTTTTTTTCAGATAAACAGGGTTTTATCGGGTTTAATAAGGGTTTTTTTTTCAGAGTATTTTTGGATTTTATCAGAGTTTTAAGGAATATTTTCATTGTTTCTTTTTTTAAATATTAAATATATCATTCATAATAACATAATGTAAAAAAAAATTATTTATTCATTAAAATTAAAATTTTAAAGATTTAATTTTAATTTTAAAATTTCTAAAGTCTTTTTATGATTAAGTTATATAAAGAAATTTTAAGTATTAAATAATTGTACTTTAAATATTCTAAAAAAAATTTTATCTGCCTTTTACAACAACAAATTTAATTTTAATAATGATTTCATGTTGCTTTATTGAACTTTTTGTAGTTAATCGATTTTCATAAAACGTTTTAAATTATTGTCCCTCTACATTACATGAGTGTTGCACTGTTAAATAAAGTTTTCAGAAATTTTTAAATTTTATTTATATTTATTTATATTTTACATTCCTTGAGTCCTATAGTTTTCTTTATACTGAAAAACAACCATTTTTTCTTGCTTTTGTTTTTTTAATATAATTTTTTATTTTGTTTCAATAAGATAATTATATATATGTATATATATATATTTGCGGTGAATTTTTCAGGATTTTTTTTCTATACAGCAGTTTGAGCATCTCTAATGTTTCTGAAAATTTTTTGTTCATGTCAGGGTTGTTATTTTGTCCACTTTTTTGTCAAAAGTCCGGGAACCTGGACAAAACTGAAAAAAAACACATGAAACTGGACAAAATAAAATCCATTCAACTGTACATATTCGCTGCATAAAAATATTCTGTTAAAGCTATAAATTGTACTTTTAACTTTGAATTAGCAATTTTAGCAATAGAAATATTTTATTAGAAACTAGTAATTTAATTAATGAAAAGTGTAATTTCATTTTAATCATGACCAATAAAAAAAAAAACAAAATCAAAGAAAATGATAATTATAAGCTGAGATACAAAAGAAAACTGATTCAGGAGACCACAAAACGTGTAAATCTGGTGAAAACTTTCGATAATATAAAAGAACTTTAAAATATCTTTCGAATGATGTATTAAAAATAATTTAATCATAATTAGAAATTGAAATATTGAAGTTTTAAAATATTACAGCGCCATCTGGCAGTACAAATTTCTGTATTCCACTGTTCGATTCCAAATAAAAAAAGCTTTCTAATGATGTATTACTTATGAAATTATTTTAATTAGTAGCTGAGATACAAAATAAAGCTGATTCAGGACACCTCAAAACGTGTAAATCTGGTGAAAACTTTCGATAATTTAAAGGAACTTTAAAATATCTTTCGAATGATGTATTAAAAATAATTTAATCATAATTAGAAATTGAAATTTGAAAATATTACAGCGCCATCTGGTGATAGAAATTTCCGTAATTCACTGTTCGATTCCAAATCAAAAAAGCTTTCTAATGATGTATTACTTATGATATTATTCTAATTAGTAGCTGAGATACAAAAGAAAACCTAATCAGGAGACCTCAAAACGTGTAAATCGGGTTAAATCTCGAATGCTATTTTCGATAATGTAAAAGTACTTTAAAATGTGTATGAACTCAACAAAGCTTTCAAATGATGCATTACTTATGAAATTTTTTTAATTAATAACTGAGATACAAAAGAAAACTGATTCAGGAGACCTCAAAACGTGTAAATCTGGTGAAAACTTTCGATAATTCAAAAGAACTTTAAAATATCTTTCGAATGATTTATTAAAAATAATTTAATCATAATTAGAAATTGAAATATTGAAGTTTTAAAATATTACAGCGCCATCTGGCAGTACAAATTTCTGTATTCCACTGTTCGATTCCAAATAAAAAAAGCTTTCTAATGATGTATTACTTATTAAATTATTTTAATTAGTAGCTGAGATACAAAAGAAAACTTAATCAGGAGACCTTAAAACGTGTAAATCACGTGAAATCTCGAATTCCATTACCGTAATTTCGCGCGCATAGTCCGCACCATCGTATAGTCCGCACCATCGTATAGTCCGCATATAAAGTTTTATGTAAAAATTATTTCAAATATCATCAGATTGTCCGCACTACCGTATAGTCCGCAGGAGAAAAATATAACCCCAAGAAAACAGCAAGTAAAACACTATTATGTAGTTTTATATGAAAATATTAAAGCATTCCCACTATTAAAATAAATAGCATAAAAGTACTTGTTAATAAACCATATTTTAAAAATTATACATTAAAAGAAACCTTTAAAGTTGATGTTTATATTTTCTATGGGAATTCCCGGTTGAGTCATTGAGTGAGTTTTACTTTCCTACTAGAATGTCACTATGGCTGATTGTATGTGATTCAGCACTAGGAGATATATTTTTTTGAAGATTATCTTAAAGTTTGTCATTGGTATTGCTCAGCAGTAAAATTTCGGCGACATTTTGAGAACATAATTTAAAAAATAACAGTACAGGAATATTCAGCAACGTGCTATCCTAATAGTGATCTTTTGCTTTATGCTCCATGGTTTGCTACCGATACGATATACGATACGATGTTTTCTTTGTGTCTTGTTCTTTTGTTTATGTTTATATTTGATCGTCAGAATCGGCAGTTCGTAGTATTTGCATGTTTAATTCTGATTTTGAGGATTTGAACTGTGAATAACTAGCAGATAATCCGCACCACTGTATAGTCCGCGGGTGAAAAATTTTGCTTTTTAAACACACATAGTCCGCAGACTATACGCGCGAAATTACGGTACTTACGGTAGTCGGTTAATGGAAAGAGACAGAAATTTGTAGCATCTACTCTTGAAATTCAAATCAAATAAGTTTCAAAATGACATATTACTTTTGAAATTATGCTAACTAGAAGCTGAGATACAAAAATGATATAAACACTTATAAAACAATTTATGTCTGACTTTTTCGTGGTTTTCTCCGAAACTTGCGTAATTCCGGGCTAAATACTTTTAAAAATCCATAGTATGAAATGTGAAAAGAGTATCAGAATTCGAAACTCTGCAAAATATAAAAGAATAAAGGCGTTCTGGGTTTTCTGTTGTTTTCTCCGAAACAACCGTTCCTTTTCTATGTTTTTGCCCCTCCCCCCCTTTCCGTCCCTTCTAATAATTTTACACTTGAAAATATCCGCAGTCTATTTATCTTTCCTTAAAACCTAATAATAACAATTTCGAACGCTGTAACTTTTTTTTTTGCCCCTTCGCCCCCCGCCCCCTCAAGCCCTTCCTAATAATTCCACACTTTCCAGTGGCGGATCCACAACTTGACTTTTGGGGGGGGGGCTAAAATTTTTCAAAGTGTTATTCTAGACCAATAAAAAATTTACAAATGCAATATTCAATTGTAAATGTCAGATTTTTTTTTTTTTTTTTTTTTTTTTCGGGGGGGGGGGGGGGGGGGGTGCTTTAGCTCCCCTAGCACCCCCCTTAAATCTGACAATGACACTTTCAAAAATATTCAGAATCGAATTATCGTGCCTTAAAAACCAAATATTACGAAATTTCAACGGCATATCTCAATTTAAAATAGTGCAAAATATAATACAAAATTTAATCTAATTTTTTTGTTTATCCACATATTTTCATGAAAATTGAACAGTAGCTTTATAATATGCTGTCTACGCTGAGTATTAATTCAAATGTAACGTGAATTAAAATTTGAAAATTGCAATTTTTCTCCCCACTGTAAACATCTTGATTTTAACTCCGTTAAAATATCTTTTTTTATGCAATAGCTGTGAATTCTCAATCATTGAGATCGCTTTTAGATTAGACATGAGTGGACATTTTAATTAATATCTCCACAACTAATTAAAATTTTTAAATTCTGTTTTCAGGAGCCCCTCGGGAAGGCTCCTGAGCATCCGTATGTCAATTTTCGTACTTCTGCGTTCAGTAGGGGCTGAACGTATAAAAAGAACAGACAGACAGACAGACAAACCTTTTCTTTTATTATTATAGATTTCTATACTAGATTAAAAAAAAAATCTCATAAATGTAGATTTAATGTTTTTATCAATTTATGTCAGCAAGTCCTTTCAAAGTAAAGCTTTAAATTCTGTATAACATTTTATTTGCAATACCAACATGCCATTTTCTTATCCAAGAATTTAAAAAATCAAATTTACATAATCATTTGATAATTTTATATTCTTATTTTAATTTTGTAAAAAAAAAAAAAAAAGTTATTAATTGGTAATAGAAATTCCAGATAAAAAAATACAAAACTAAAATTTTACTTCCAAATAAAAAAGTTATTTATTTTTTATTTATTTATTTTACAAAAGTAATGCCTATAATAATATAAATGTGCGCATATATACATATAAAACCAATTTAGTAAACATGCAGAAGCATTAAGAGAAGAAATAATAAAAATGTCGATTGACTCCACTCGAATTTCTGAACATTAAGTAATTCACTGTTGTTTAAATGAAATAAAGTAAGAGAAGTCATTAAATAAATAAATGAGAAAATTATAATCAGTGTTTGATTGTTTTCTCCCAATTGGTATATTGTTTAACAAAATGGAATATATCCAAAAAAATTTATGTATCTTTGTAAAATAACTAATAGTGCTAGATTCACCAAAATGTATACAGTTTGTGTGACATAGACCTATAACATGTATATAAATTTAAAGCTCAATCAAATGAGGCATTTAGACGCTATCACATTTTAAATAATTTCAGACTATAGGCCATAATATTACAAAATTTTTCATTGTATCCCTGTAAAAAAAGTATAAATTGTGAGATTCAAAATAAATCTGCACAATTCATTTGACGGTGACTTATAACATGTGTATTGTTTGAACGTAGCTTTTGGTTTCGTTTCGCCAGCCCCCCGACGAGTAGTTGGCTCTTTGCCAAATGAGAGGTGCTTTTTTCTCTTTTTGAGAATGTTACTTTTTTTATGTTTAGTTTTGTTTCTCGGCCTGTCTTAAACAGGAAGTATAATTTTTTCTCTTGAACATGAAAGTTATGATTTAAATATTATGATCTTGGCTCCTTTATGGAGAAACAATGTTATTCTGAAATATTACTGAATTAAGTTATAATTGTGAATTCTTCAAAGTATACTGCAAATGGTTTTTTATTGTGTGTTTAATTTCTAATAAAGAATTTATGCTCTCCCAGCTGACTTTATGACTGAAATGAACACTAGAACTATAGAGTTTGTGATTACATGATTCTGCAAATTTTCATGGTGCGAATTTTCATGGCGCAGTATATATAATAATATTTTTTCATGGTGAACGAAACTCGGGATATGTGAAATCCCTTAAAAGTGAAATTACCCTTAGATATTAATTTATCTGGATTTGGATTTGAAAGCTTGGATAATTTATTGTGAAAACGAAACTGAAAAATAATAATGACTGGAATTCCGGAATTGTTATTGGATAGCTGCCTGGATATGGAACCAGGTAAGCAAAATTTAACTACTATTTATAACATTGATTAAATGAAATTAGAAATTTTAATTATTTGAATTATTTTGTTTGATTATTTGCTCGCTATGAATATTGAAAAGTTAAAAGCTAAGCGTTCTACGGAACGCTCAAATGTAACTAAATTAATAAATAAATTAGAGAATTTATTATTGGACGATCTAGAAAATACAAAATCAGACGAAATCATCGAAATCCAGGAAATGATAGGTGAAAGAGAAATTGCATTAAAAAATTTAAATAATGAAATTGAAAATTTAATAGTAGATATTAAAGAGTATGAAAAAGATATCGCGACCAGCGATAAATACGGCGAGCAAATAATTTCTGCCAAATGCAAAATGAAACTAAGATTAAAAAGATTATGTAATAATAAAGATGAAAGTAGTTCAAACTGTTCTGTCAGTGAAACCCAAACAAAAACTGGTTCGGCAGTGAGATTGCCGAAAATTTCCTTACCAAAATTTGGTGGACAAATAGAAAAATGGAACGAATTTTTCGATTGTTTCGAAAATTCAATCCATTTAAATGAAAATCTTACAAAGATTGAAAAATTCACTTACTTGAAAACGCTTTTAACTGACAAAGCGTACAATGTTATTGAAGGGTTTTCACTTACGGAACAAAATTATGATAATTGCATAGAAATATTGAAAACACGTTTTGGGCAAAAGGATATTATCATTAATGCTCACATGAATAAATTGATAAACTTAGAAGGCGTAAAAAGTTCATCAAATATAACTGCTTTGCGAAAGTTTTATGACGCTTGTGAAGTAAATATTCGCAGTTTATCTAATTTAGGGGTGACAAAAGGCCAATATGGTCATTTACTGAATCCAATTTTATTAAAATTATTGCCAAACGATCTAGTAGTTGAATATTACAGGCAAAGTGATAAAAGGAAGGATGAGTCTGATGTGACAGACTTAATTAATTTTCTTAAAGTAGAACTTGAATCGCGTGAAAAATCACTTAGTATGATTAATTATAAAAATGCTTCGGTAATTGTAAATAAAAATAAAGCCGAAATTAATGACAGAAAATTTCCAAATAAAATGAATTCATTGAATGTAGGTGTAAAAAATATATGCATATTTTGCAAGAATTATGATCATCATTCTCTTGGATGTACTAATTTAACTGATGTTGAGAAAAGGTTAAAATTAAAGAAGGATGGCAGGTGTTATAAATGTTTTCTAAAATCTCATCTGTCATCACAGTGCAGGGTGAAATCGCAGCCTTGCGAAAAATGTAAAGCAACAGATCATAACAAATTATTTTGTTTTTCAAAAAACTTGAAACCAGAAGTAGTAGAGAACACTATAGTATCGAATTCACATTTAAAAAACAGTAATCAGGCAGCGTTATTGCAAACATGTTGCGTCATAGCCCAATCTAATTCTAGATCAAAAACTGTCAGACTCTTATTGGATTCCGGAAGTGAAAAAAGTTTTATTACTAAAGAATTGGCCCACGAATTAAAATTAACCCGTGTAAGAACAGAAAAGCTAACTGTTTTTGCCTTTGGTATAAATAAAGGTAAAGAAGAGGAATTCGAGGTTTTTAATATTGAACTGCGTAGCAAAATAAATCCTCGTCGGCTCATCCATGTTGAAGTATTAGCTACAGACTTAATAACCGCGACTCCCTTGAAAAGCCCAAGGGGCGAACCAGAAATTGAAAGTTATATTAAAAATAAAAACTGGAAATTGGCAGACAATTCATTAAGTGATTCCAAAATTAATATTTTGCTAGGAGCTGATTATTTTTGGAAAATACAGAGAGGTATCATTGAAGAAATCGGTGATAATTTATATGTTGCTAATACTATTTTCGGATATACTGTAGTGGGGAAATTGAATAATAATAGTACAGAAGTAATTAATTCGCATTTTGTATCTGTAAATAAATTTGACAGTTTTGATTTGCAGCGTTTTTGGGATTTAGAATCACTTGGAATATGTGACAGTAAGAATGATTCTATGTCACAGAGAGATATAGAAATTATTAATTCTTTTAATGAAAATTTAAATTTTGTTAAGGGAAGATATGAAATTCAATTTTTGTGGAAGGAAAATAAAAATGAATTAAAATCGAATATAGAAATAGCCAAAAATAGACTTTGGGGTTTGAGAACAAAACTGTCTAAAAATGAATGGCTTAAAAATGAATATGAAAAAATTCTTGAGGAACAAAAGAAAATGGGTATAATAGAGGAGTGTAAAATAAACAAAAATGAAACTGGTGTATATTATATGCCCCACAGACCGGTGATAAGAACAGATAAGTCCACTACAAAGGTCAGAATAGTGTTTGATGCTTCTTCCAAAGAAAAGGAAGCAAAATCTTTAAATGAATGTTTATTTGCAGGCCCCAATTTAAATCCTAATATTTTGGATATTATTTTAAAATTCCGCCTTCATAAAATTGCCTTTGTTTGTGACATTGAAAAAGCTTTTCTGCAAATACAGGTTGCAGAAAATGATAGAAACTTTTTGAGATTTCTATGGTTTGAGGATATAAATAGTAAAAATCCTCTATTAAAGGTTTTCCGCATGACTCGTGTAACTTTTGGTGTTACAACATCACCCTTTTTGCTCTCAGCTACCATTAAACATCACATAAAGGGCTATAAAAACTTGTTTGAGAAAGTCGTAAATATGCTTGATACTTCCTTATATGTTGATGATCTCTTTCATGGCGCTAATTCTGTAAATGAAGCATTTATTTTATCGTCTGGTGCTGTGAAAATACTTAAAGATGCCAATATGACATTAAGGAAATTTAAAAGTAACTCTTACGAATTAATCAAACTGTGGGAAAAATATGGAATAAACGTTGATGAAGAAATAAATGAGGGAAATATCTCTAAAGTATTGGGAATAATGTGGTCAACTAATAATGACACGTTAAGAATAGACTTTCAGTCTCTGTTAGAAGGGTTTGATAATGGAATTATCACTAAGAGAATTGTTTTACAAACTGTAGCAAAGGTGTATGACCCTGTAGGGTTTATTTCCCCTTTTATAATAAGAGTTAAATTTCTAATGCAAGAACTATGGGAGCAGGGTGTTGATTGGGATTCTGCTTTACCTGATGCTTTAACACAAAAATTTAAGAAATGGCATCGTGAAATACAGGATTTAGAAAATTTTGAAGTGCCTAGAAAATATTTTACGAATTTTGAAAAATTAACTCCTGAAACTATTCAAATTTGTGTTTTCTGCGATGCCAGTTTGAAGGGATATGGTACAGTAGCTTATTTTCGTGATCCTTGTTCCCGTGAAACTTCATTTATTATGTCAAAGACAAGAGTAGCTCCTCTCAAAAAACTTACTTTGCCTCGACTTGAATTGATGGGAGCCTTAACAGCTGCTCGATTAGCTCATTATCTTGGGCAGCTATTTTCAGTTCCCGTCAAAAACATACTATGCTTCTGTGATTCCCAAATTACCCTTTATTGGGTCAAAGGAAGTGCTAGTAACTGGAAGCCCTTTGTAGAGAACAGAGTGCGTGAAATTCAACGATTAGTAGCCCCATTTCAGTGGAGATTTTGTCCAGGGGTTAAAAATCCCGCTGATGTGCTATCTCGTGGTTGCACAGCAACTGAATTGTTGAAGAATGAAGAATGGTTAAAGGGACCAATCTGGTTGAAAGAAGAGCACTTACCGACACCACTACCGGAAAATGAAGTCAAAATACCTGAAGAAGAGATTTTGAGAGAACAACGGAAAACTACTGTTTGCTCTTTAACTCATGGCAATAATGAATTTGAATTATTATATAAGTTTTCATCTTGGTCTAAATTAAGACGTGTTACAGCCTGGTGTCTTAGATTTATAAAAAATACTAAATGTCGATCTGAGCGAAATACTGGCTTTTTAACTATACAAGAACTTGATGAGGCAACTAAAATTATTGTGAAGTTGGTTCAAAGACATGAATTTGGAGAGGAAATAAAGACTTTAAAATCTGGAAGAAACCTGAATGCTAGTAACAAACTCCTTTCTTTAAATCCTTTTCTAGACAAAAATGAAATTCTTCGTGTTGGTGGAAGATTAAGACACGCAAACCTACCTGAGAGTCAAAAACACCAAATGATACTTCCTAAAACGCACCACATTACAGACTTAATTATAAAGTACTTTCATGAAAAACATCTTCACAGTGGAACTCAGTTAACAATTTCAGTCCTGCGACAACAATATTGGATAATTAATGCAAGAGACGCCGTGAAAAGGAATCTGCGGAACTGTATGAAGTGTTTTAGAACCTCATCGAACTTAGCCTCTCAACTGATGGGTGATCTTCCAGCTGCTCGTGTAGTGCCATCGCGAGTGTTTTCGAAAGTCGGGGTTGATCTTGCAGGCCCCTTTCTCATCAAACCTCGTAAGGGCCGAGGTGTTAGATCTTATAAAAGTTATATTTGTTTATATATCTGTTTTTCCACAAAAGCAATTCATTTGGAAATACTCAGTGATCTCACCTCTGAAACATTCCTCGCATCCTTGAAGAGGTTTGTTGCTCGACGAGGAAAACCTGAAGAATTGTTTTCAGACAGAGGAACGAACTTTGTAGGTGCCGACAACGAAATGAAAAAAATGATGTCCTTGATCTCTTCTGACGAAAAGATCCACAGATATTTGTCCGAAGAAACAATCAAATGGAATTTCAATCCCCCATCGGCCCCCCATTTTGGAGGACTTTGGGAGGCTGGAATAAAACAGATGAAGGGTCATTTAAAAAGAACTATTGGCGAACAAATATTAACTTATGAACAGTTCCTTACTTTAATTACTCAAATTGAATCGTGCTTGAACTCCAGACCTCTTGTTGCGCTCTCGAATGATCCAAGTGACTTAAATGCTC
The DNA here is from genome assembly GCA_963930645.1 of Salticus scenicus. Lineage (NCBI taxonomy): Eukaryota > Metazoa > Arthropoda > Arachnida > Araneae > Salticidae > Salticus > Salticus scenicus. Next base: position 32,950 of record CAWVNO010002879.1, on the reverse strand, counting down.
TAACTCCAGGACATTTTATCATAGGCACTGCCTTGACTTCAATACCAGAACCTGACTATTCTTCAGTTAACCTAACCCCGCTAGAAAGATGGAAACTTCTACAAAAAATTTTTCAAAGTTTCTGGAACAGATGGTCTTCAGATTACCTATCAGACTTGCAAAGGCGATCAAAATGGTTAATAAATAAACCAAATTTCAAGAAAGACGATTTGGTTTTAATAAAAGATGATAATCAGCCCCCTTTGAAGTGGAAACTAGGACGCATAATCAAATTATTTCCTGGAGCAGATGGCAAGATTCGTGTTGTTCTACTGAAAACTATTTATGGAGAGTTGAAGCGTCCGATCGCCAAACTATCACCTCTACCATTTTGAACTTTGAAATTTTTATTTTATTTTTATTTTATTTTATTTTATTTTTATTTATTTTTTTATTTTTTTTTATGTTCCTGTTTTTAATCCATTTATGTTAATCATCTAGTTACAATGTTTCATATGTATATTAATCTCTTTTTTTTCTTATCTATTTGCAGTTGAAGACCAAGAAAATGAAAACCTGTAATAACACTAATGTTGTTATTGTACTTGTAGAATATTTTTATGAACCTTCGTTCATGGGGGCGGAGCATGTTTGAACGTAGCTTTTGGTTTCGTTTCGCCAGCCCCCCGACGAGTAGTTGGCTCTTTGCCAAATGAGAGGTGCTTTTTTCTCTTTTTGAGAATGTTACTTTTTTTATGTTTAGTTTTGTTTCTCGGCCTGTCTTAAACAGGAAGTATAATTTTTTCTCTTGAACATGAAAGTTATGATTTAAATATTATGATCTTGGCTCCTTTATGGAGAAACAATGTTATTCTGAAATATTACTGAATTAAGTTATAATTGTGAATTCTTCAAAGTATACTGCAAATGGTTTTTTATTGTGTGTTTAATTTCTAATAAAGAATTTATGCTCTCCCAGCTGACTTTATGACTGAAATGAACACTAGAACTATAGAGTTTGTGATTACATGATTCTGCAAATTTTCATGGTGCGAATTTTCATGGCGCAGTATATATAATAATATTTTTTCATGTATAATGTTTCAGTTGAATCGAATAAGGAATTCAGATGCTATCACACTTTAAATTATTTGAGCCCCTAGGCTATAATAATAAAGAATTTATCTTTGTGTCCCAGTAAAAAAAAAAAAAAAAAAAAAAAAACTATAAGTGCAAGATTTTTCAAGATGCATACAGTTTGTGCTACAATAACCAGTAATATATTTACTAAATTTTAGCTGATTTGAACAAAGCATTTAGACAATATTATATTCACTCATACTCAGACATACATACATCATTGTAAAAATAGTAAAAATGAACTCATGGGACCTCAAAACATGTAGATACACCAACATTACAAAGTTATGTTTTCGTCATGATTACAATACTTTCATTATCTGTATATTTTCAGAAAGTAAAAAATTCCATGAAAGATATGTGAGCCATTCAATTTTATCGTGCTTAATAACAAATTTTTAAAAGGTATTTATGACTTATGGGAGAAGAAATGACAATGTAGTTGAAAGCAGTGCACAGTGTTCAGAATTTCAAAAAAGCTGGCCAAAAGTCGAAAAATTTAGGCGCGTTTTTAGACGTAAATACCGCGGAAATACCTTCAGAGGGAGCCACTGAATGAAACTGTGAGGTGGAAAAATTTTTCTATCTACATATTTCTAAGTGTAGGCTGGCGGAAAACGTGACAATTTTTTCTTTTAATGCATTTTAACAGTTAAACAAATAGTGTTTCTCGGAAAATTTCGCAACAACAACATTCAACAAAATATGGCCGACAATTGTGGAGGTTAGTAGATAATATTTATGCTGTATTTTTTTTCATCAAGTGATCTCCTGAGCGGCTTTTTGAAGTTAACCTCAATTATAACATAACCAAAAGTTTCAAAGTATGGAAACTTTTTTATCTCGCAAGATCCCGCATTGATTCAAAGTGGAGAGTGTTAAGGGATGTCCATTTTATTCAGCCGTTAAAGAATTGGGTGCCCCCGCCTGCCCCTGTATGTGTAAAAGCGTTTTAACTTTTTAATTTAATTTTTTGGACTTTGGTCTGCCATATTGGATCCGCCATCTTGTTTTTGAGTGCAAGATCACTTTTTTTATAAAAACTGATATTAAATTTGAATTTAGCGCCCTCAAAAACCCTTAAATGTGAAAATTATCCTTCATCTATCAATTTTTTGATTTTTGATCCGCCATATTGGATCCGCCATCTTGTTTTTGAGTGTAATATCACTTTTTTTAATGAAAACTAACGTCAAATTTGAATTCAGTGCCCTCAAAAACCCCTTAATGTAAGAATTATCCATCTTATATTAATTTTTTAATTTTTTGTCTGCCATATTGGATCCGCCATCTTGTTTTTGAGTTTGCCTTTGAAGTTTTCAAGAAACCAATGTCAGATTCGGATTCAGCGACCTCCAAAACATATATATACATCACAATTTCACTTGTTTTCTTTAATTTCGACTTTTGGCCAGCTTTTTTGAAATTCCGAACACTGTGCAGTGGGGAAAGAGAGGGGAATTGAAACTATAAACTATCACGTTTGCATCCAGTCCACCATTAGAAAAATACAAATATATTTATTTATTGAATATTGTTAACTTTGCATGTCTATTTCATTCATATCTATTTTGAAGTAGTTAAATTGATTATATATGTTACCGTTAAAACGCGAAATCCGTTAATCTGCAGATTACCTAGCTAATCTGCAGACTAACTAAAACAACCCGTTAAAGTGCGGAATAAAGAGTTTTCCGCATTTTAACTAGGTAATCTGCAGATTAACGGTTTCAGTATCGTTAAAGTTCAAATGTTTGTTTTGAGCCTTAGTTTTTTTTACATTCACTATGACGTCAAACAGCCATGTGATACAGATACGCGAATGACCTTCAAACATAACTAAAACTTTTACCCCTTCCCTTCCGCACTTCCGCTATGCTATGATGATAAACCGATAAACGGCAATCGCAGAATGTGGAGGATGGAAGCCATGATTATAATTGGTTTATTATTATGACTAACACAACATTTAAAGTAACAAGTAAGTTATAATTGTTTTAATTTTGATTTTATTTCTATCTTTTTTAATTCTGTCAATATAAGTTTGATAAGGGTCTGCATTTTATTAATGAAATGCAATCTTTATTAAAAGCTGACTCTCGTGAAACTCCATTTTGAATTATGAATATTAGAATATGAATAGATTTACATTACAGTAATTATTTCCTTCCGAACTAAAACAATTAAACCATAACTTTTTAAAACTAATTTATTTTAAAATTGATTTAAATTACTATTACTTACTGGAAAAAAAAAAAAAAAAAAAAAAAAAAGGTATATTAATTATTAACTTTGAAAAATATTATGGCATTTAATAAATACTTAATATGAAATTTTTGTACATTTTTTAGCATTTCATTACATTTTTTCAAGTTTCCTGTACATATTTTATATATCATTATTATATTTTTATTTATTTATTTATTTATTTATTTTAAATTTTGTTCGCTTTTTCAGATAATTTCGTTGTAGTTTATCACATAAAAAGTGTTAATAAAGGTTTTTTTTTTTTTTTTTTTTTTTTTATTAATATATTTGCTAAACTTGTGCAGATATATGTATGCTGCAAAATATAGTTTAATAAAGCATTGAAAACTGTCATTTTAATTTTCATGCATTCTAAAAAATGTTAAAGCAGTTTTAATTATTTGAAGTACTTCTTAAATAATGCTTCTAATTTGTCTAATTTAATATTTCTAGTAATATTTTATATAATTTAATATTTCTAGTATTTAAATAGTAATAGCAATATAAGTTGTTAATAAAACTTTTTTTTTTTTTTTTTTTTTTAATTGTTAAATATTTTTATTTTGAAAAGAAATCGTTACTGTATTACAATTCTAACATTTATTTATAAAATAGAATTTATTGAAAGCTATTAAAGCTATTATATTTCATATTAAAAATGCATAACATCTTCAAACTTATATTGACAGAATAAAAAAGATGAAATAAATAAAAAATAAAACAAATATAACTTTAAAAGATATAAAAATTAAAACACATACAGATTAAAATAAGTAAAGAAAGAAATAAAAAAGAAAAGAAAACTATTTTTTTTCCGAATGAAAAAACAAATACAACACAGCGTGCTGTAAAATTACACCACCAGATATCTTATTTTCACTTTAACTAGTGCCTACTAGGTAATGTGCAGATTATCTAGGTAATTCGCAGATTACCTAGGTAATTTGAGAAATAAAACAATTTTCCTCACTTTAACGGATTACCCTAGTTAATGTGCAGATTACCTAGCTAATCTGCAGATTAACTGATTTCTGCACTTTAGCGGTAACATATACACGGTTCCAGGAATTTGTAAAAATATAGTCGCCAACAAAAATTTCTGGTAGTCCGTAAAAAATATCCTCGTCGTTTTCTTTCTTTCTTTTTTTCTTTTTTTTTTTTTTTTCCTTTTCAATTTTAAAATTTACTTGAATGTAGAAATCAAAATTCTATGCGTAAAAATCAATTATTTATTAGGCTATAATGATACATCAGGAAACACCTGTTTAAATTTAACATCATGAAACCAGTTTTATTATTTTCCTTAAAACAATGCACCATCAACATTAATACATCATTACACCGGCACAACGATTCAGCATCAGGCCAATAGCATAGGCAAACAGGAGCAGTGTAAACCAATTCCATAAAACAGTGCAATAATTTAACACCGTGTTCTGTAACATTCAAGGAGATGTGTAAATCCCCTAATGGTGTATTGATTCAATAAAGTGTCTCAAAGTGGCGAGAGAAACAGGAATGAAAACAGTAAGAGTTAGCCAACATCGAAAATAGAATCAGAGCCTAATTCTGAGACCAATTCTTTCACACACAAAAAAAAAAAAAGGGGGTTGAATTTTCAAGTTGTAAACATCGCCAGTTAAAAAATAATGGTCGCCGATGGCGATCAGGTGACTGTATTTCTTGAGCCCCACACTTATACACATATAATTAAAGAATTGTTTTATATATATATGGAAAGAATAAAGATAATTTTTAATTTAGTACTCGCAAATAATTAATAGTGGACAAAATGGTAATTTGTCCGGGATGGTTTTAACCAGGTTTTTTCCAGCGGTTATTTCGACTATGGAGAAAACCGAACAATCCTGGTTCATGTTCTAATAATATATATAATATTTGGTTTATATTTGCATGCTTATTGTAAGGTAGACAGAAGTACAATTTTAAACAAGGATTTTGAAAAAACCCTCTTGTTTTTTTTTTTTTTTTTTTTCAAGTGGGTTTTATTGGAAAAAGCCACTCGGGGTTTTTTCGGGTCGGGCAAAATCTAGCCAACCCTGAAATATTATAAAAAGTAGATAATAATTTTAAAAAATTTAAAGTTATGTTTCATTACTTTTTTTACTTCATTTTTCTTATTTCTTATTTATCTTTTCTATGAATAATATATTTCATGTTGCATTTTTTAATCTAATAGAGACATTTGAATATGTATATATATAAATAAGCAAACTGATGATTAATGAAAATTAATCCCAAAACACACAAGGGCCTTCTTCTGTGGAGCCCCTTAATGTAGGGAATGGAATATGAGAAGTTTCTGATGAAACATAAGCTATTTACCCCCCCCCCCCCCAAAAAAAAAAAAAAAAAAAAAAAAAAACTTTTCTAACCCCCGACTTCTTAAAGATGAAAGCAAGACCATACAGCAAACAAATGAATACAAAGCATTAAAAAGCAATAAAATTCAAGTACAAAAGTTATCAATATAAAAATTCTAAAATATAAGTAAATACAAGAACAAACTTAAATAGCAAGTAGATTGAAAATATTTTAAAGATTGAACGTCCCCCCCCCCCCCCCCTCCAAATCAGAAAGAGTACTGAACCTGCTTCAGTTGGTAGGACCACTTACCAGTTCTTAATGTCACCCAAGATAGAGAAAAAAACCTTAAGTTAGATCGTATTCAAGAAGATTGAAATATTTATCGAGTAGGAAAACAAGATAGTGGTTGACAGCTAAAATATTTTTGAGATTTTCAAGAGCTAAATTTAGGTCTAAATGGTTATTGCAAATCATTTTAATTATGTTAATTTGAGTAAACATAATGTTTTAAACTCTGTGACTAATATGGGAGAACTAATTCGTTAAATTACAAACTTTAAAGCTAAAATCGTGCCTTTTATCATAAATACCAATAAACCACTTTTTTAACTATTTTTCGAATTTTTAAATCCAGGAAAGAAATTTTGTCTTCAGTGTCAGTACAGTTTAAGATAAGGTCGGAGGAATAAATTTCAGCAGTATATTTCGCACAGTTTTTTGCTATTACGTCATCAATATATCTATAAAACTTAATATCTTTAAATTTTCTCTCAAGCATAAATAGAAAAATGTTAGCGAAGGCACTCGAGTGACTGGTTTCCATCAGGATACTGTGAATTTATAAAAAAAGATAATCTACACTGCTAAACAAAGCATTTTGAAATATACAAAATTTAATAAGGTTTCCAATAAACTTTTTCACAATCAATTACATGACAAAATTCATCGTACATTTTTTCAAAAATTTCAAGGAGGATCTACTTGCTATTTATGTTTGTCGTTGTATTTACTTATATTTTTGTATTTTTATATTGATGTATTTACTTTTGTACTTTATTTATGAATTTAATTGCTTTTTAATGCTTTGTATTAATTCAATTCGTTTGCTATATGGTCTTGCTTTCATCTTTGAGAAGTCGGGGGCTAGAAATGTGTCTTTTTTGGGTAAATAGCTCACCTTTCGTCAGAAACTTCCAGGGTTGTCATTTCGTCCACTTTTTCGTCAAAAGTCCGGGACGCTGGACAAAAGTGGAAAAAACCTGGACAAAACTGGAAAAAACCACATGAAACTGGACAAAATAAAATCCACTGAACTGTACATGTTCAGTGCATAAAATTATTCCGTTAAAACAATAAATTGCAATTTTACCTTTAAATTACAATTTTAGCAATAGAAATATTTTATTAAAAATTAATAATTTGATTAATGAAAAGCATAATTTTATTTTAATCACGATAAAAAAAAAAAAAAAAATCATGAAGAAAATGCTAATTACATTAGTTTACAGTTTGTAGATGTAACAAAGTAAATCTGTTGTGGTGGACTATTATAACATTATCATACTGGATATTAAGAGAAAAAAAAGTTATTTAACACTATATCTAAATCCTTAAAAACAAAAGAAATAGGCATGGCTGTTTAGCCAGAAAAAGATTTCGTGTGCAATGTTGAGTTATCTTCAGTACATAATGTTGACAATTAAAAATGAAGAATAACTTAATCCCTCCCAACACCCTATCCCCCTTCGAAAGAGACTATTTTCAATATTAAAGTTTTTCACAAACGATATGATTGATTGATTAATACATAGACGATTATAATCATAAAAATAATTTAAGTTGTTTGTTTGCTATTTTGTACTTAAAACCCGAATAAACTACTACGTCAGAAACGCCAAAGAGAAATATCTGTTTTTGAAAAATATCTATCCATTTCTGACGTAGTAGTTTATTCGGGTTTTAATATACCAACGCCAAGTCTCCTGTTATTATTTTGTACTTAACTTGGAAATATCTTATTTAATATTTCTATGCTAGGCTAAAAAAAAAAAAAAAAAAAAAAAACTCATAAATGTAGATAAAATGTTTTTTTCAATTTATGTCCACAAGTCCTTTCAAAACAAAGCTTTCATTTCTATATAACATTTTATTTGCAATACCAACATGTCACTTTTCAATCCAATAATTCAAAAAATCAAATTTACATGCTTAATTACTTAATAATTTTATATTCTTATTTATACTCTTATTAAAAAAATATTACTTGGTAATGGAAATTCCAGATGAAAAAAATACAAAATTAAATTTTACTTCCACATAGAAAAGTTATTTATTTTTCACAAAAGTAATGTCTTTAATAATATAAATGTGACATATATGTGCATGACTGTATATATATTTAATCAATTTGATAAATATGCAGAAACATAAAGAAAAATAATAAAAATGTTGAGTGACTCCAGTCGACTTTCTGAACATTAAAGTAATTCACTGTTGTTTAAATAAAATAACACAAGAGAAGTCATCAAATAAACAAACGAGAAAATTATAATAAGTGTTTGATTATTTGCTCCCAAATAATATATTGTTTAATGAAACGGAATGCATGCAAATTCTTTTGTGTGTATCTGTAAAAGAACCGATAGTGTTAGATTCACCAAAATGTATACAGTTTGTGTGACATATACTTATAATTTGTATATGAATTCAAAGCTCAATCAATGAGGCTTCAGACGCCATCACATTTTAAATAAATTCAGACTATAGGTCATAATATTATTTTTTTCATTATTTCCCTGTAAAAAAACTATAAATGCTAGATTCACCAAAATAAATCTATATGATTCATTCGACAGTGACTGATAACATGCGTATAAAAGTTTCAGCTGAACTGAATAAGGAATTCAGATGCTATCACACTTTAAATTATTTGAGCCCATAGACTATAATGATAAAGTATTTATCTTTGTGTCCTGGTTAAAAATAAATAAATAAAACTGTGCTAGATTCTCCAAGATGTATACAGTTTGTACTACGATAACCTATAACATATGCACCAACTTTTAGCTCATTTGGACAAAGCATTTAGACAATATTGTGTTCACTCTACTCAGATATACATACATTATCGTAAAATAGCAAAAATGAACTCATGGAGCCTCAAAACATGTAGATACACGATACACCAACATCACAAGTCAAATTTTTGTCATGATTGCAATACTTTCCTTACCTATGTATTTTCAGAAAGTAAAAAATTCCATGAAAGATATGTGAATCATTTATTTCATCATGCTTAATAACAAATTTTTTAAAGGTGTTTATGACTATGAGGGAGAAGATGACAATGTAGTTGAAAGCAGTGGGGGGGGGGGGGGGGAATTAAAATTTTAACTATAAACTATCACTTTTGCATCCAATTCACCCTTAGAAATAGATATATTTGTTTATTAAATATTGTTAACTTTGCATGTCTATTTCAATCATTCATGTCTATTTTGAAATATTTAAATTGATTTTATTCACATACACAGGGTTCAGGAATTTATTAAAAAATATGGCCGCCAACAAAAAATTCTGGTAGCCCATAAACAAATATTCTCCAACGTTTTCTTTTCTTTTCTTTTTTTTTTGGTTCCATTTCAAAATTTACTTGAATATAGAAATTAAGATTTTATATACCAATTATTATACCAACTAAAAACCAATTATTTATTAGGCTTGAATGATTTTTTTTTTTTTACACCAGGAAACACCTGTTTAAATTTAACATCATGAAACTGGTTTTATTATTTTCACTAAATCAATACACCATCGGCAATGATACATCATTACACAGATACAACAATTCAGCACCAGGTCGATAGCATGCGCAGACAGGAGCAGTGTAAACCAATTCCCTAAAACGGTGCAATAATTTAACACTGAGTTGTGAAACATGCACGGAGATGTGTAAATTCCCTAATTCAACACAGTGTCTCAAAAAGTGGTGAGAGAAGCAGGAATCAAATCAGCGAAAGTAGAATTGGAGGCCAATCTTGGGACCAATTCTTTCACCAAAATATATATTAAAAAAAAAAGTTTCCTTAAAGTTGAAAACATTATTACTAGTTAAAAAAAATATTGGTCGCCAATGGCAACCAGGTTACCATATTTCACGAGCTCTCACATACACATGATAAAGAACTGTTTTATATATATGGAAAGAATAAAGGTAATTTTTAATTTAGTACTCGCAAATAATTAATAGTGGACGAAAGTGGACAAAACGGTATTTTGTCCGGGACGGTTTTAACCAGGTTTTTTCCAGTGGTTTTTTCCACTATGGAAAAAACCGTTCAACCCTGGAAACTTCTCATATTCCATTTCCTACATGAGGGGGCTCCCCTGAAGAAGGCCCTTGTGTGTTTTGGGATTAATTTTCATTTATCATCAGTTTGCTTATTTTTTTATTATGGTTTTACTTATATAAAAAATTCGTTTTATTTCTTATAATTTTTAAGATTTATCTTAATGTATGTAAGGGGTGACACCACTTACGACTGCCCCATCATAGCTACACCACTGTATATATGTAATATGTTAATAAACTTTCTAGTAAAAGGAATTCCAAATGTATTTAAATAATGGAACTCAGGGATCAATCTAGGGAAAAATTGGGTCCCTTTTGTACCCCTTCACAAAATTCCATATCATAAAAAAGAGCAGTTTACAAAATTCCACATCATAAAAAGAGATCCTTTGCAAAATTCAAATTTATAAAAATGATCCTTTTTGTGAAATAATGTTTCCATGTTTTCAGTATTATTTTTAATCAATTTCTTCAAAATTCTATGAACTTGATATTTAACACTATATAGAATTACTTAAAATAGGAGGTTTTACAGTTTTTTTTTTTTTTTTTTTTCCCATAAAAATATTTTATTTTTCACAATAAATAAAAATTTCACAAAGAAAGGGCCCAAAAATTAAAACCTGGATTGAACCCTGGAACTTAAAAGAAAATCCACCACCAAAAAAAAAAAGAAAAAGCTATTTTTAGTAAATATTGCTTTTCTATTTTTATTAAATGCCTGTGTCTCATTTAAAAATTAATCACTCCTTAATTCACTTTTAGTTACAAGATATAACTTCAATATCTATTATGGAAAACAGCAAATATTCAGGAGTTTACGCAACAGTAACATTACTTGAGATTGTTGTATTTAATATATTATTCATCTTAATTTCTAAGGCATTATTAGCATGTAAATATTATTATTATTTTGCATAATTATCTTTCATATATAATTTTGTTTATTATTTTGTTAGAAATTAATAATGAATTCACTAACAGTTTTCTGTATTTTCAGATACACAGAATATATATTTTAAAAATAATTTGTGAAAATAAATTAGTTATTAATTAGAGTTGCACCAAATATTCGGTTACTTTTTGGTATTCGGCAAGTAACACCAAATGTTTGGTTTGGCCGAATATCTTAATATTCGACGACCAAATAGTGGAGTTAAATTTCAAATTAAGTTTAAATATTGAAATTGGTAAAAATATTTATTATTATATAAAATTTAAAGTTTTTTTTTTAACTGCTAATAATGTTAAACGATAACTTAAAAAATATTCTTCCCCCTTTATTTATATATATATTTGTTAATAAGGTTTTACATTGGTTAAAAAAAAAAAAAAAGAAACTATCTATTAAAAAAGAAAAGTTGGATACGTCGATAGATCATGCATTTTTTTCTGTCAAGTCAGTAGATGCCCTGAATGAGAATATACTTTTGGAAATTTTTCATTTCATTGAATTTTCATTTTATTCAATTTATTCTAGAACTTATGAAGGGGTAGAATTGTTTAATATCTCCCATTCATGTAATTTTTTCTTCCCTCCCATCCCACTCCATTTTCTACTAGTGGTGAATGATCAAATGTCCTGTGAAGCACAATCTTTTTCTATTATTATCTTTCCATAGTATTCAGTGTATAATTTACCCATTTAAGAAGCTATTTGACAATAAAGGGCAAAACTGGGAAAATTTATTAGTGGCCAGTGGCCGGTACTGACAGTTTCATTAGTAGCCACTTTTTTAAGTTAGTGGCCACATTTCACATAAGACTATTTCTTTCAGACTGCAAAAAGCATTGTCACCATTTTGTGGTATAATCACCACAAGAAAAATATGAAAATAAGAAATACATATAATAATACAATTAACACAGGGACACTGAAATTGTAATTTGTAATTACGCTCATTTTAAAAATCCTAAATTGCACATCCTAAATTAAAATCTGCTTATGGCTGTAACAATAACAGCAAAAGTTTTTATTTTTCAAATAATTCAGTAGTACTTTTTTTTTTTTTCAATTTATTTTTAAACAAATTGAAAAAAAAAAAAAAAAGCTTTCACTTAAAAGTGAAATAAGCTGTTATCATTCACAGTTCACATGGATATTTTCTAGTAAATGAATTAGCTGATTCATCATCATCACAACCTTTTACATGGTCCTGTGTAAATACAGTTAGCAGTTTTATTATTTTTTCTTATTTCTAAAGACACACTTTTTTAAATGATTTTATTTCAATAGAGTTAAAATATTTTCTCTTAAAAAGTATAGATATGGAAACTTAGCTGCTTTATTAAAAATAATTTACTTAGCTGCCAAATTTGTAGCTTTAAAAATAGGGAGATTTCTACTTTAAAATGGGAAGGAAAAAGGAAGATTTCTACTCAAAAGAAAGCAAATACAAATTTTTTTGAAAAATACACATTTAAGCCAAATCAAATTTTGATACACACATTTGTCAAATATCTTAAATGGGTTAAATATAGACTAAATACTATGGAGATAATAATGGAAAAAGATTGTGCTTTGCAGGACATTTGATCATTAACTGTTAGTTGAAATGGAGCACACATGTGTCTGTGTGTGTATGGGGGGGGGATACATCTATATACTTCTTTATAGGTTCTAGAATCTAAACATTAAATTTTAAAATAAATATTTACATTTATATTATGGATGGAGAAAGATTGTAAATCACAAGGCTTCAGTGGAGCATGTGATTGCCAATCGTTGGGGGGGGGGGGGGATTACAAGAATTATGAGTACGAGATATTAAACAATTCTACTTCTTTACAGATTCTAGAATCTAATAAAGTAAGTTTAAAATAGATATTTATATTTTTGCGGCAAATGGAGTATGATTAGAAATTATAAAGCTTTTTATAAGCTGTGTGATCACAGATCTTTAGGGGGAGGGAAAGGGGGGGTCAAAAAATTATATGAGTGAGATATATATTGAACAATTCTACTTCTTTATAGGTTGTAGAATATAATAAAGCAAGATTAACATTGACATTTATGCCATGGATGGAAAAAGATTGGAAATCACAAGGCTTCGATTGCCTATCGTCGCTCGATTTTTAAAATCTTTTAATGATCACAAAAAGTGACGACTTTAGTGGCGATCGATGGATAATTTTTAATCGCCATCTTTTTTTATTTAGTCGCCATGTGTTTGCCCTTTATTTGACAAATGTGTGCTTCAAAATTTGATCTGGCTTAAATGCATACATATATAGAGAGAGAGTTGTAAAATTCTCGAGAATAATCTTTCTGAGAAATATTCTCCTGGAAGAGAATAATCGAGAATTTTCTCACTGAAGCTATAATAATGGATAATTTTTAAATTTGTGCTCTGTATAAGTATTAATTTATGTGCAATAAGTTAAAAAATGTATGAAATTATTCTTTTAATAAAATAATCAGATTAATTAAATAATTAAATCTATTTAGCTGTATATATTAAAAAAATAATAATAAAATAAATCCTCTTCAAGGCTAAAAGGTGAAATCTTATAAATTATTGAAGATAAAATCTAGTGATATCTCAAGTAATAAAGGGACAAATCATTAAATTAGTTTTTTTTATTTCATTACAGACACTTATTTTTAAAGGGGACATTTATTGAAAAATATTTCTAATTATTTAATGTTTTTGCTTTAAAATGTTTTACACTTATCTGTATAAAATAAAAAAGGTTTTATTCAACATGTATTTAAAGGATAAACATTTTTATATGGAACTGTTCACAGTAAAAAAAAAAATTGTTTTTCTATAAAGAGAAGTGACAAATTGACATGTGTGGTGCACAATATAAATTATTAAAATAAAAACAGGAACAGTTGAATTTAAACAAAGTAATATCGATGACAAAGAACTGCATGGGTTGTCAGTATAAAGAAGGTAGCTTGAATGATCTGTTATCAAAAGATGAAACTAACTATTAACTTTGATTCTAAATTTTGTGTAACAAGTTAATTACAAAATAAAATTAATATTTTTAAGCTATTTGTTATTTTAGTTTTTAATTTAAATAGAACATACACTACCTTACCATAAATGACCCGACACTTTCGATTTCAAACTTTTTAAAAATATCTCAAAAAGTACTAAACAGATCGTCTAGAAACTTTAGGAGTGTAAAGAGCATGTTATACCTCATACGTTTCTGTTAAAGTTTTCTGCCAAAAATAAAAGGGGAACAAGTAAAAAATTAGAGAAAAATGAAAGTGTTTGGCATTACCCTGTAAAAGTATGGCTTGATATTCAATCTGGCTGCAGCATGCGGCTATGGGGCTCTTCTTTATTATCTATGGAAATTTTTATGTCTCTACCGCATGTAATCAAGGAGACATAAAGGTTTCTTTTAAAAAATAGAAAAACAATACTTTTGCTAAAATTTAAATACCTTATACAAAACTTTTCCATTTTGTTTGACTGATTAATTTCGAACACTCCATGTTCATCTTCAGAGTCGAAACACTAAACGCCGTCGTTCTTCTGCTGATGTTTACTTTGTCGGTGTATCCTGTGGTTGCCATTTCGCTTCACTTCGTATTCTTCTAGTAGCTGTTGCCATGCGGCGGGTATGATATAATGCTCTCTGTCATTCACGGTATTATAATTAGTGGTAATTTCGAGGGCCTCCCGTTTTAGTGCATAGTTTTGGTTATTGTAAGGGGCTATTTTTTTGGTGTTAATGGAGTTAATATTAATGGGGTTATTGATGTGGGTGGCGGAGAAAGCTGTGGAGGATTTTCCTAGTTTTAAGTCTGCACGATGTTCTTTTTCCCGTTCTGAAATTTTTCGTTTGGTCATCCCGATATAGCAGGCTTTATTTCCGTTTAAATGTTCAAAGTCTATTTTGTAAATTCCTGGGGTAGAGTTTTGCTGAATGAGGTCTTTTTCGTTGCGGATATGTTGAAAGATACTTTTGTTTGGTTTTATTGGGATGTTAACGTTTAAATTTTTAGCTTCATTTTTTATTTTAAGGCTAGCACCGTTACTATATGGGATGGCAGTGGTGAAGATGGGTTTAGATTTCTGGGCACTGTTGATTTTGTTTAAAGATTTTACGCGTTTTTTATATAATTTATTTACCAGATTTTTAGAGTAGTTGGCTTTCGCGGCTATTTTTTTTATGTAGTTAAGTTCGTTGTTAAGTAGTTGTTTGTTGGAACAGACAAGTATAGCGCGGATGATATAGGAACGAAGGGCTGATAATTTATAAGAGAGGGGGGGGTATTACAATTTTTATTTATGATTTCGGTGTTAGCTGTGGGTTTTCTGTGAATAGTAGTGTCAAATGTGTTATTAGGATTTTTTATGATTTTTATGTCGAGAAAGTTTAGGTTATTGTTGGATTCTTTTTCAATGGTGAATTTAATATTGTTGTCGAGATTATTAAGTTCTATTAGAATGTTGTCAGGGTTTTCGGATTCAGGAATTATGGCAAAAATGTCGTCGACATAGCGCGTCCAGAGTTTACATTTGTTAATTATGTGGTGGGCTGAGTTTTCAAGCAGTCGGAGTTTTAGTTCGGCGATGATTCCGGAGATGGGGCCGAACTAAAACTCCGACTGCTTGAAAACTCAGCCCACCACATAATTAACAAATGTAAACTCTGGACGCGCTATGTCGACGACATTTTTGCCATAATTCCTGAATCCGAAAACCCTGACAACATTCTAATAGAACTTAATAATCTCGACAACAATATTAAATTCACCATTGAAAAAGAATCCAACAATAACCTAAACTTTCTCGACATAAAAATCATAAAAAATCCTAATAACACATTTGACACTACTATTCACAGAAAACCCACAGCTAATACCGAAATCATAAATAAAAATTGTAATACCCCCCTCTCTTATAAATTATCAACCACGCTATACTTGTCTGTTCCAACAAACAACTACTTAACAACGAACTTAACTACATCAAAAAAATAGCCGCGAAAGCCAACTACTCTAAAAATCAGGTAAATAAATTATATAAAAAACACGTAGAATCTTTAAACAAAATCAACAGTGCCCAGAAATCTAAACCCATCTTCACCACTGCCATCCCATAAAGTAACGGTGCTAGCCTTAAAATAAAAAATGAAGCTAAAAATTTAAACGTTAACATCCCAATAAAACCAAACAAAAGTATCTTTCAACATATCCACAACGAAAAAGACCTCATTCAGCAAAACTCTACCCCAGGAATTTACAAAATAGACTTTGAACATTTAAACGGAAATAAAGCCTGCTATATCGGGATGACCAAACGAAAAATTTCAGAACGGGAAAAAGAACATCGTGCAGACTTAAAACTAGGAAAATCCTCCACAGCTTTCTCTGCCACCCACATCAATAACCCCATTAATATTAACTCCATTAACACCAAAAAAATAGCCCCTTACAATAACCAAAACTATGCACTAAAACGGGAGGCCCTCGAAATTACCACTAATTATAATACCGTGAATGACAGAGAGCATTATATCATACCCGCCGCATGGCAACAGCTACTAGAAGAATACGAAGTGAAGCGAAATGGCAACCACATGATACACCGACAAAGTAAACATCAGCAGAAGAACGACGGCGTTTAGTGTTTCGACTCTGAAGATGAACACGGAGTGTTCGAAATTAATCAGTCAAACAAAAGGGAAAAGTTTTGTATAAGGTATTTAAATTTTAGCAAAAGTATAATTGTGCTTTTCCTTAAAAATAAAATTAAATAGAAAAACAATTTTCACGTTTTTTGCTATAACATGCAAGGTAACCCAGAGCAAAGCTATTTTTAGGAAACTTGACATACAATATTTGACACAGCAAACTGCAATCAAAATATAAAAAAAATATTAAATATCTGATGTGATATGAGAATTTTTACAAAATTTTTAGCAATGCATGTGTGACATTTTGCGAAATTTCATTTGCATACTTTAATAACCAAACGTATTGAACTACTCATGTAAAAACCCCAGACAAGTGTTGTGTAAACTCAAGAAGTTCTACACCATAGAATAAACTGCTATCCAGTTTCTTTCTACCCCCAAAAAACTCAACTATAAGGGGTTTTACTCACTTTTTTACCTTATCAATTTTTTGGGGGGAACAGCTGACATTTAGTTCGTTAAATGCCACAGAATTTTTTAAGTTCTGTTTGGGGTTTTGTAATACTTGTTTGAGTTTTTATGTAAGTAGCTTTACATTTGGCTATTAAATTATGCGAGTAAAATTTTGCTAAATCTTACACATGTGCAGTTAAAAATTATTTAGTAAATACTTTGATATTTTATTAGATTTTTAATATTTCTTCAATTTGATTGCAGTATGCTGTGTCTAATATTGCATATCGGGTTTCCTGAAAATAGCTTTGCGCTAGGTTTAATACCTTGTATGTTATAGCTAAAAAAGTAAAAAAAAAAAAATTGCAATTTTTTAAAACCTTTATCTCCCTGATTGCATGTGGTAGAGACATAAAAATTTATACAGCTAATAAGGAAGAGCCCCGTAATCACATGCTACAGCCAGATTGCATTTCAAGCCTTACTTTTTACAGGGTGATGCCAAACACTTTCATTTTTCTACAATTTTTTATTGGTGCCTCATTAACTTTCGGCACAAAACTTAAACTGAAATGTATGAGATATAACATGTTCTTAATTTTTTAGAAAATCTTTATGAAAAGAATACTCTCTTTAAATGTCAAATTTTAGTGATGGTTTTGTTATAAATGCAAATCTATAGGCGTTAAAAAAAAATTAAATTTGTATAATTATTTATTATTTGCTACTGAATGCTTTCTGTCATGGTTAAGTATTTAAGAATATTCTCGAGTATTCTCTGAATTTGGAGCTTCAGAGAATATTCTCACCTCACATCTCTCTCTATATATATATTAAATTCCTATTTGCTTTCTGTGGGTAGAAATCTTCCTATTTTTAAAGCTGCAAAGTTGCCAGCTATGTAATGTAGGTCATCTAAAGCTTTTGTATCTATATTTTTAAAGAGGAAATACTTTAACTCTATTGAAATAAAATTATTTTAAAAATTATTTTATATTAAAATTGCTACTCTCATGATATAAAAAATAGCTATTAACTTAAAGTGGTTAGTGATAAAATTGATAGTACTGGCCACTGGCTACTAAAGAATTTTTCCAGTTTTGCCCTTTATCATTAAATATACTACCAAACTGAGTTTGAGTGATTTAAGTTCAGATGAGAGTAGCGTTGCAATAAGTGTATTTTAGTTTTTTTCTAAAGCATCCAAGATATCAAAATCAGACATGGCTTGAGACATCAAATTTGAGAATGTTATTTCAATTTAATGGTGCATACAGTTATTTATTGTTTAAAATAGTTTTATTTATTCACATAGGAAAAAATTAATATGTTATTCTTATTTAACTTGCTAAAGTAAAAAAATATTTCTTTACAGGTGTTTTCTAGGAATAAACCCAAATCAAGGGGCGAAAGTAAATCCAGAACTAAAAAAGAAAGAATGTATGAACTCTAAAATTTTGAATTCGAAGAAATCAGTGTTAGAATGGATAATTGATTGTGTTGATAATTTGTATTTTATATGACTTGATGTACTATGTTGATGTAAACTTATATGCTAATTGATTTTTTTTTTTTTTTTTTTTCCCGATCTGAATTGATGTATTCAGATGTTAATATTCATATGTTAATCAATATATTTTATTTGAATAAAAATGCTGTATTTATGAATTTGAATAAATATCTTAATTTTTATTGCTTGTTTTTTTTTTTTTTTTTTTTTTTTTTAAATTCTGAATATATTGCTGATAAAATGTAGTTAAAAAAAATATATATATATATTGGCATGTTGGATTGCAGACAAATTTTGTTTTGCTGCAGATAAATACAGGAAGTTCTGCTTCTGGGGTTTAAGTATAAGTATGTTTTGGCATACAGTGCATTTGAAAATTATCGAGACAGGTGATTTTTTAGTAGTACCAGTTAAAAAACTGTAATAATCATGAAAAAAAAAAAAAGTATATGGAATCGGTATATAAGTGTATTATAACAAAGTAATATAGTATAAGTTTTACAGAATTAAAAAAAAAAATGCTGTCTCAAAAATATGAAAACTTTTCGAGTATTTGGTATTTAAATTCAAATTTTGGATCAGTATCTTTTAATTATCTTAAAACTCTTATCAGACATGTTCAGGGTGAGAAGTTGAAGAATGTGTGGCTGTAAGAAAAAAGTTTTTGTCAGAAATTAAAATAAGTAGAGCAGAAGAATGGTGCTAATTCAGCCATGCATTCTTCAAACTCTAATTCTAAGCTTGCCTAATAAGATTTTCAAGATAATTCAAAGGAATAGATCCAAAATTTGAATTTAAATACCAAATAGCATAAAATGTCTCTATTTTTGAGACAGAATTTGTGTTTTTAATATTTTTAGAAAAATTCTATGAAACTGTACTAAATTTCTTTGCTATAATGCACTAATATTTTAATTCCATATGCTTATTATTTATTTTCTTTAGGATCTCCTTTCTCTTCATTTTTTTTTTTTTTTTTTTGACTTATTTGAAAAAAATTACCTGCCTGTGGGATTTTGAGATGCACTTTAGTTTGAGTTTGACTTCATTTTGCTTAGTTGTTATAAAACTTAGTTGTGAAACTTTTTAGGCATAAACTACAGCTAATTAATTTTTTAAAAGTTTTAGCTTATGGACTTTGTACATTTCTAGCAGTATGCCACTAAAAAAGGGGAAAAAAATGATAAGGAGTGCATGTATAATTAACCCAATTAAAATAAGGGTACTCCCATTTTTTCCCTGTCACATAAAGAATATATATTTAAAAAAAAAAAAAAAAAAATCATGTGGAAGAAATTTTAAATGTAGTGCCTATTTGCTAAGGAACACAATAGTAATTGCATGACTACTAGGTAAAATTTTCACTTTTTTTTTTTTTTTTTCCACATTTTTCTTATTTTAAATATTTTTCCATTTTAAATCCTGCACATGTTAATGCACTGGACTTCTTTAACATAAATGATAAAAATATAATATTGTATAATTTACTACTATGCACCAAATTTAAACGATAAAAATATAATGTTGTATTATTTAGTACTAACATACTATGTTAATGTACTATATAATATATGTTCAGTACTAATATATATCCAAATACAGAGTCCAAATATAAAGTCTTTTTATAATTAATAACTGTTCTTTAAATATTCTAAAATTCTGTTTATATGCCCTTTACAACAAAAAACTGGATTTTAATAATTATTTAGTGTTGTTTTATTAAATGTTTCATAGTCAATAGATTCTCATAAAATAGTTTTAATTATTGTCCCTCTACATTACTTAACAGTGTTGCAGTGTTAAAGTTTACAGAATTATTTTTTAAAATTGATTTTTATTTATATTTTACATTCCTTGAGTTCCACAGTTTTTATTATATAAACAAACAACTCTTCTTTTGCTTTTACACATATAATTTTTTATTCTGATGTTCTCTGTTTACTCTGTTCTATGTTTACTCTGATATAATAAGATAATTATAATTTTTTTCCATGGGGGATTTTTCCGGATTTTTTTTTTTCTACAGAGTAGTTTGAGAACGTCCAATATTTCTCAAAATTCTTTGTTCATGTTCTAATAATGTATATAATATTTGTTATACACCGAAGAGTCATTACATTATGACCACCTTCCATCTGTAATAATGGGCTCGTCCAGGAACAGAACTACTGCGCGTGTACAGCTGATGTTGGAGTATATAAAGCGGCTATGCATTGTCTTTCCAAATATAGTGCGATTAGCGCTATAATGAGAAAAGCAGTTGATTTATAAGACTTCGATAAAGGTCAAATCGTTATGGCTCAGCGACTGGGAACATCAAAATCGCAAGCGGTATGTTTAGTGGGCTGTTCATGTTCAGTTGTTGTGAACACATGTCAAAAGTGGTGTATGGATGGTGAAATGACAAGTCGCCGGCCAGCAGTGTGTTGTCCATGATGCATTGATTCCAGAGGAGAGCGGATATTGTTATGTATTGTTCGCTGTAACCAAAGAGCTACAACAGCCGAAATCACCACCAGCTACAACAGTGGCGACCCAGACAGTGTTTCACAACATATTGTGCAGCGTACATTGCTGTGTATGGGCCTACTTATGTCCCTGCACTGACGGAACGTCATCGCCAGTTGCGTCTGCAATGGGGCAAGAAACATCGGAATTGGACATTAGAAGAATGGATGAAAGTCGCATAGTCTGACGAATGTCGTTTTCTGGTCCATCACATTGTGTGCGAATACGCCAATTTCCAAAGGAAACCCTCACTTCCGGATGCACAGATGGACGGAGATAAACCGGTGGCAGGGGCATTATGGTGTGAGCAATGTTTTCATGGAGCACATTAGGACCCATAATCAACATAGAACAATCCCTGGTGTCTGTGCACTACGTGAACATAATTGCAGACCAGGTTCACCTATTCATGACAACAGTATTTCTGGCAGGGGATGGTGTTTACCAACAGGATAATGCACCATATCATAAGGGTCGAATCGTCATGGAGTGGTTCGAGGTACATTCTAGTGACTTTCAAGTCATGTCTTGGCCTCCAAATTCACCTGACATTAATCCAATAGAGCATTTGTGGTCCCACCTGGAAAACCTAATTTGTGCTGCCACGCTACCCCCTTGCAATGTGCAGGAATTTCAGGACCAGTTGATGCACGCTTGATACCAGATGCATCAGACTATCTATCAGCACCTTGTAGAGTCAATCCTACACTTGGGTGCTGGCAGTTTTGAAGGCTAAAGGTGATCCTACATGTTATTAACAGGGTGGTCATAATGGTGCTATATTTATATGTTTATGGGTGTATATTTATGTTTATTGTAAAGCAGCTATCACACAGAAGATCCTACCCTCTGAACTTTACGCTAATACCTCTCCGAATAATCAAGCATTAGGTAATAGGGTTATTTTGAAGACTAAAATGAATTCAAAAAGGCATTAACAATTGGCTACTAATTGCTCACTATTTCATGTTTTAAACACACTCTGATTTTCTCACACTCCAATTGGTTGAATACGAGCTAACATCTAGCGTAGGAGATTTAGTCAGTCATAAGTTCGTCATTGACAAAGGTAGGAAAGGGAAACTTATCACACGATGCATTTTCGACTGTTTGTCTCTCGAAAAACCTGTTTCAGGTGGTTTCGGGAGAGAAAGTATCTGATACTGCTGATCACATGAGAGTACGTGTGATAGCAGCTTAAGTTAGATAAAAAGTGGATTTTAAAATAAGGATTTTGATAAAAAACACTTGAGTTTTTTCAAGTGGGTTTTATTGAAAAATACCACTTAGGCCAGCTTGTTGACCTAAAAAGATTGCATACCCTTTGCTCCCACGCACACATACAAAAAAAAAAAAAAAAAAAAAAAAAACTGTCAGCCAGGATGCCAGTAAAAAATTGTATTCTTCACAGATAAAAACTATTTTTAAAACAGGTTTTCTGTTTTTAAACAATTGTTGTTATACGTTATGTTTACAGATAACAACAGTTAACCCTCTCAGCGTTTGACTCAATGTCACGTTTCTACTTCAAAAATAATCTTATTGTTAAAAGGAAGCTACCTTGAAAATTCCCTGTTATGTCCGTTGAAGTTGCACCAAAAATTTTCGAACATTTTCCCCCTCACAACTGGGGGTGTGTCCGTTCGAACAAAAGCCCTTTGTGACCGAAGATATTTCCAAACTGGGTTTAGGAAGAGAATGTACATGTAGAAGAAACTGGATTGATATTTCAAAAACCTTTTGGAAATATAGCAACAGACTTTATCATTTCTATGCAAGAAACATGAGTTCAGAAAAATTAAAGCTGTAATTTAAAATAGCTTTAGCAGCGCAAAATTTAGTCTGCATTGTATTTCCAATTCATAAATTTAAATTTCCATAACTTTTATTATCAGAAATCATAAATGATTAATTAATTATATGCAGCACAAGCTATAAACACTTTGAACGTAATATTTACTAATTTTATAGGTATTTTAAATTAAAATGGTATGCAAAAATGAATTGTAAAACTTTCTTATTTATACAAATACCATAACAATAATAATAATAATTTATAAATGTTTTAAATTATTTTTTTATTTTATTTATTTTTTTATTTATTATTATTGTTGTTGTTGTTTTTTTGAATGAATGAATTAATTTATATGATATTTTACAGCTATCTTTATTCTCTTTAATTGCACTTTCTTTTAAAATTATAATAAAAATAAAAATGCTGTTGATATAAGGAGCAGAAATAAATGTATATATTTCGATTTTATTTCTCAAAATTTTAACTATGTTAATCTACATTAATTAGTAAAATAATTTCAATGACAGCTTAATTTGGTTAATCAATAAATATATAATAAATAATGAAATATAATAAAATTAGCAAAATTATTAAGTAAAAAAAAAAAAAAAAAAATGTTTTTTTTTTTTTTTTTTTTTTTTTTACTAATAACCAATTTACAGAGAAAATTTATTCCATTATATGATTTATTTCTTAACTAGTATAACACAGCTACATACGTGATCAGACGCAGAAAGGAGCTCTCAAAAGTTCAACTACAACAAAAATAATAGTAAGGAAATGATAAAGAATTTCCTTAAAATAAATCGAAACATCAACACTTCAGTTAAATTACTAAAGGAAAAAAAATAAAATAAAATAAATAAATAAATAATAAATAGCTGTTTGGGAAAAGTATTAGACTATATTTCAACACAACTTTATTTGTTTGAAATTCATATTCCTTCGTAAAACTAACTTATGGTGTGAAACTTTTTGAGTATATAGAAAATGATTATATTATGATTTGTTAAATTCACGTTTATATTTATGAAATTCCGTAATTAATGCATTCTGCATATCATTTTGTATATTATATATTTGTAAAAAATATGTATGATAAATTGGAAACTTTTATAAAGGATATTATAGAATCAAATGAGCTATGTTTAGCACATCACTAAACGCTGAAAATCGTAATAAAAACGATTTTATTATTATTATTATTATTATTATTATTATTATTATTCATTAATTTTTTTAACTATTAATAGCAAGTACTTCAAATTTTTATGACTTCACTTTCTCATCGCAAATAATACATATATATATATATATATTTATTTTAATTACATTTTTTTTTTTCTTTTAACATGTCAAACCTATTTTTCCAATAAATAAATAAATAAATAAATAAAATTTGGAGGATTGTCTAATGAAATAGAAAATAAGCTAATGACATTTTTTATTTTTCAGTGAGTATAACAGAATTCAAAAGGACATTCTTTCATGTCACCTTTTCTGAAATCTTTTCCCAAAAATCTCATGTCTTTATAGAAAAAAAAAAAAAAAAAAAAAAAAAAAAAAAAACAATTTTTTTTGTCGTAAAAGCAAGCATAATTACAAGTGTTTTTATGCCTTTGCAATAAAATTTAGTTGAAAGATTTGAAAAAAAAAAAAAAAAATAGGAAGAAAGTAATAAGCCGGCTTAATGCGCGCATTTTGTCATTTTATTCTCGAAAAACGGTTGATTATTATAATTATTTAAATTAATTCAATTATCTATTTAAAAAAAAACAACAGATATACCTGCAAGTTTTATACGTTTACGATTAAAAATGATTTCAGAAATAAATCAGGAAAGAAGAAAAAAAAAAAAAAAAAAAAAACTCTGACATTTAGTCATGGCTAAAGAAAAATTGACCATTTTGTACTATATTTAGTTTTTACATATTTTGCTCTGACTTTGTAATTGCAAGAAATTTAGTTAATCTCTGTCAAATGATTAAAAGAAATGAAAGAAAAAAGAGTATGCGATTAACACTTAAGCTTTTGATTCTTACCGCAGTGATTCACAGTATACAGATTGTTATCTTTCTATTCAATACCTTTTAAAGCTCTGCAATGCATTTAGTTTAAATAATTCCTTCTGAAACAAATATTGGGTTACTCTGATTTTACAGGTATCATTAAGAATATATGTATATATATATATATATATATATATTTTTTTTTTTTTTTTTTCAGAATTTTTATTCAAATTTGACAAAACATTTTTTTTTTTTTTTTAAATTGGCTGTCTTTAAATTTACAGTGCAATGTGCAAAATGTTTTTACCCAGTATAATACTCCTAATCCATTTTTAAAGTGATATCACTAACAAAGTTGGTTATGTTTCTTTGTCTAATCCGATTTGTGTACGATATCAGAGGGGTGGCATTTTCACAAATTTGCAATCCTTTCAAAATCTATCTACATCCAAATCACTTTTGCTTTTTTTTTTTTTTTTCGTAGTACTATTTCTTTCAGACAATGACTATGAGTTGTCACCATATATTGTATTACACCTTCAATGAACGTGCAGATATTTTTGTTTTATTTAAAATACATAAAATTAAAAAATCGCCATCGTATCTGTTCGAATTACTAGATTTTATCAAAAATTCGAATATCTATTAATCAGGACCAAATATAGTTAATGCTGTATTTTTTTATTCAATCGGATATTCATTCGTGAGATATTAAATAAAAAGCAAGTTATAACTTTAAAAAAAAAAAAAAAAAAAAAAAAAATAGTGATTTCAAACATAAATAAATGAAGAAGTAAAAATATTTATTTTTATGTCGGGAAAAGCAAAAAGGAGGGGAGGGGGACCTGCAAGCATATTTCCTTTTTAAATAATTAAAATAAAATTGAGAAGAATCGTGCTAAAAAACTGAGACAGTATAGAATGGTACACATGCATTATTATTATTATTATTATTATTATTTATATACTAGCAGGCTACGCCCGCTTCGCTGGTCACTATTTTTAAATGAATCACAATAATTAATGAATTCTCAAAATTGCATTAATTTTTATCATGTGATAAAAAAAGAAAAAAAAAATTTCTGATCTGGAAATATGTCGTACCGGGAACCCACTGCCTTCGGCAGCGTAGACCCGTGCGCTGCGCGCACGTATTCCTTCACCATCCTTATGACTTCTCAAAAATCCGTGTTATTACTCATAAACTTTCATTCTTAAGAAAATGAATAAAAAAATATATCAATTAGCATCGGGTAAAAACTCACACCGGGACCACACTGCCTTCGGCAGCGCAGACAACACGCATATTCCTTCTCAACTCAAACTTTTATTATTAAGAAAATAAAATTAAAAAAAAAAAAAAAAAAAAAAAAATATCATCGGGTAAAAACTCGCACCGGGTCCCAAACCCATGTGCACAGTACAGAAAACACTCATAAAAATCATCCCCCCCCCCTGAATTTTATTGTATCGAAGTGATTATTTCTCATTGTGATTGTTTAGAAAAATGCACGTTAACCTTAGGACGGAAGACTATTAACTTCAATCTGGAGTTTTTGTAGATCAGCTTTGTGTAACACCAAAATAAATTAGAAATATCAGTCATATCGTTACGAATTTGGTACAAAATGAACGAAGCTATTTTTCTTAGTCCAGGTGTGCAAACAGTTTCTCGACACGACAACTAGATTTTTGTTTTAAATTAACAAAAGTATGAAATTTAGGTGATAACACCTCATTTTAATTCATTTCTGTCATTTTAAAAAGTACGTGGCCCAGTTTAACAGTCAAAAAATGAGATAAAAATAAAAAAATAAATAAATAAATAAATAAAATTTACTGATTAAAATTAACAATCCTCCGTATATAACTAAATTCTGTCTTTGACAGAATTCTTAATTTTTAATTTTTTTTATCTCATTTTTTGACCGTAAAACTGAGCGAAGTATTTTTTAAAATGACTGAAATGAATTAAAATTAAGTGTTGTCACCTAAATTTCACACTTTATTTAATTTTAAAAAATCTAACTATCGTGTCAAAAAACTGTTTGCACCCCTGGATTAAAAAAAATCTTCTTTCATTTGATACCTAATTTGTAACGATAGGACTGATATTTCTAACTTATTTTAGTGTTACACAAAACTGCTCTACAAGAGCTGGTGACAACGTTTTTACTCAGATTGAAACTAATAGTCCTTCTAGTCCTTAAAAAAAAAAAAAAAAAAAAAAAATCTCTGTCTTATGATTTTTGAATTTTTACTTCCGTTACCCGACTACAGTAGGTTATGGAAGCATTGTATTCGGTCCAAAAATTCGATATCGAGATTTCACCTGATTTACGTCTTTTAATGTCTCTTGAGTCAAAAAAGTGGTTTTTGGCAATTAATCAGTGTGTGTGTGTGTGTGTGTGGAGGGAATCTTCTATCATTTCTCCGAAACTAATAAAGATACAGCTACGAAACTTCAGAATTAAGACACAACTGGTGTACTGATGAATTTTCCAAATTTTGGTGAAAATTGGAAAACCGGAAGTGAGGTCGTAAGTTCGTATCTCAAAAACGGATCTAACCATTTTCTTCAAAGTTGCTACATAAACACTCTACTGGATGTCCTTTCAAATCATGCAGTTGGTTAGTTCAGGAAAATTGACAGGCGTCCTGTATAAATAGCTGAATTTCAGGTACTGCGAGTGGATTCCTTTCAAAACGGCTGCATGGATTTTTTTTCAAATTTTCAATATTAACCCTTTTTAAATGTAATTGTTGTCATCCGGTCAACAACGTTTTGGTAAAAATCGATGTCTCAAAAACGGCTCTAACGATTTTCTTGAAAACTGTTGCATAAACCCATTTTAGATATCCATTCTCATGCTTTACGTGGTTATTACAAGAAATTTAATAGTCATCGTGATCACATAAACCAGTTTTAGATCTCGGAAATTGGTAAAAAAAAAAAAAAAAAAAACCTGTAGCATTATTTTTTTTTCCTTCATTGCTATGTAAACTCTATTATATGCAGAAACTCTATTTACAGAAAGCATGCAGATAGCTCGACCTGCGGCTTATTTCTATCGAGCTATCTGCATGATAGACCAGATGTTTCTGCCTAAAGGTTGTCTGAGTGAGTAATGCCGACCGGTTGTTAACCTGGATAGCTCAATTGGTAGAGCCTTGACCTTGTAAGTCAAAGATCCGGGGTTCGACTCCCGGTCCAGGCATTATTTTCACTCAGTCGGAAAAATAAATTTCAATAAATATGATTCTCTTCCCAATCAATTGATTGTGTGATTTTAATATATTGTATTGCTTTCTCCCATTATTGAATGGTGTTTTCCATTACCTGCAGCTTATTTCTGTCAAGCTATCTGCATGATAGACCAGATCTTTCTGCCTAAAGGTTGTCTGAGTGAGTAATGCCGACCGGTTGTCGGCCTGGATAGCTCAATTGGTAGAGCCTTGACCTTTGAAGTCAAAGATCCGGGGTTCGACTCCCGGTCCAGGCATTATTTTCACTCAGTCGGAAAAATAAATTTCAATAAATATGATTTTCTTCGAAATCAACTGATTGTGTGATTTTAATATATTGTATTTCTTTCTCCCATTATTTAATGGTGTTTTCCATTACCTGCGGCTTGTTTCTGTCGTGCTATCTGCATGATAGACCAGATGTTTCTGCCTAAAGGTTGTCTGAGTGAGTAATGCCGACCGGTTGTCGGCCTGGATAGCTCAATTGGTAGAGTCTTGACCTTGGAAGTCAAAGATCCGGGGTTAGACTCCCGGTCCACGCATTATTTTCACTCAGTCGCAAAAATAAATTTCAATAAATATGATTTTCTTCCCAATCAATTGATTGTGTGATTTTAATATATTGTAATGTTTATAGAGTCCAACGAGCTATTTTTGGCCCTTTATTCAAAGTATTTTTAATCTTTCACATGTGAAATTTGAAGATTTCATAGTATTCTAGAAAACCAAATAACGCTTTTCTATATATTTTTTAAATAATAGCATAGGTCTTTTATAAAAAGCTATTAAAAAATCACTTTGTGCATATTTTTGTAATATGATTTTCTTTTCTTTTTTTTTTTTTTTTTTTTTTTTTCTGAAACTATTTCTAAACAACCTTGAATTATTTATAGCAAATGTATTATGATTTGTAGATACTGAAATGTTTTCATTTTACTTGAGATTTTGAAAAAAAAAAATAATAATAATAATAATAATAAAAATAAATTTTGAAAATTTTGTAAAATTTTATTATTCAAATGTAAAAGTATTTTTTTTTTAATAAATTGTTAACGCATTTGTATTGTAATATTCAAATAGATTCATAGTATATTTGAACTAGAATAACAAAAAAAGAAAAACAAAATAAAAGAAGAAGAATTAGCGAAGCTCGAGCATTTAAAATAATTAAAGATATTAAAATTTTTAAATTTACTTTTTTGCTTTTGATAAGTTCGAAGACATTTTATTATACTTATTACTATTACATTTTATTACACATAACATGCAATCATACCCTCAAAACAAAAACAGAAGAGGTTAAAAAGTTGATTGTCCAAAAAGCTGATAGGTTTCTAAACCTTATAAAATATTTTTATTTCTAAAAAGTTTAATTTCTTTTTATTCATTGTAATCCCCCCCCCTCCCCCCCCAAAAAAAAGAACCGCTTTTAAATTGTTATTAGATTTTGGAAATATAATGAAGAAAATTGCGGAAATTCTTGAATTACTTAAAAATTTTACTATTCGAGACTTGAACCAGAATGTCCGCTTCCATTTTTCTTTTAGCTCTAAGTATTTAAATATTTTTAAACTTGGGTTATCCACAAAAGAAAAATTAAATTTTATGTCAAATTTTTCCATCGTAAAACTGGCGTCAACGTTTTATTCGTAGATTGATTCGTAGATGAATAATAGCGCAATTAAAAGCAGACGAAAAAAATGCAATATAAATACTATTTTTCGTTGCACTGTTCATTTAAATTTTTTTTTTTTTTTTTTTTTTTTTTTCACTTGAAATAAAATGTTTTAACAATTTAACAGGATATTTATTTTTATGTTATGTATAAAAAATAACAAAATTAAAAGCAGATGATAAGCATTTCTTACTAGTGGCTTTGGTGTAAAATATTAATAAAATATAAACATTTCGACCTTCTCAACCTTCCCCCCTCCAAAAAAATAAAAAATAAATAAAACTTTTACAATACTGTCCGTTTTGATGCTGATTATGATTAATTTTCTTTTCTTTTTCCTTTAAGAAAAAAAAAAAAAAAATGATTTTCATGAAATTTTGGCAAAAGCAGAATTTAGTTTAGTATGGATGATTATAATTTTTTCATTTTATTTTATTTATTTATTCATTTTTTTTTTTTTTCAAATTTTAACATTGCTTTTAAATTATTAGGAGAGAAGACTGTTAGTCTCAATCTACGGATTTTTAAGATACCAGTTTTACGGTAGTTGGACATTTATCGAAATTGAAAATTTATCGAAAATATAATTGAATACAGTCGAACCTCGTTAACATGAACACTGTTAACGTGAATTACTTTTAACATAAACTGTTTCCACCATCCCCGTCAAAATGAAGATTTGTTTAGTTATATGAAGATTAGTTACTGATAATATGAAAAAAATTTTCATCCCCTTTGAGATTCACGTTAACGAGGTTTGACTAATTGGAAAGCTGTGGTATAATTTGGAAAAAAAAAAAAAAAAAAAAAAAAAAAAAACTAACAGTCCTCCGTACTAAACTAAATTCTGCTTTTGACAGAATTTCATCAAAATCGTTGTTTCTTTTTCTTTCTTTTCTTAGAAAGGAAAAGAAAAGAAAATAACAGGCACTTTTGAAATAGACTTTATCGAAAAAGTTCTTTTTTCATTTTTTTCAAAAACATTTTTTTTTAATTATTGGCTTTAAAATATATTTTTCTATACGTCGAAAAATAAATTAACTCGTAAATTTTTTTGGTAACAATTATAAATTAAAATAAATAATTTAAAAGTTTAGAAGTTGGATTTTCTAATTTTATTATTATTTTTTAACTCGCTATGTAAACTCTGTTTTGCATGTCTTTATATTCATATCAGCTTTCTCTTATAGGAAATTTGATAGGTGTCTACTTCGTTAGGTCAGTTTTATGTCTTCTAATCACATTATTTCTAAAAAAATTTGGATTTGTTGGAAATCGCTAGAACAATTTAAGTAAATATATATATATATATATAATATATAGATAGTGTTAGAAATTTTTTTAAGACGTAAAATATATCTGATTATTAGGTAACAGATTTAAATATTAGTAAACGCAAAACCTAGAAGAATATTTTCTAGAAAATTACTAGATTTAGGGGTTACCGATGATAGTTCGATTTGAATTTGACTTA
Source organism: Salticus scenicus (assembly GCA_963930645.1). NCBI lineage: Eukaryota > Metazoa > Arthropoda > Arachnida > Araneae > Salticidae > Salticus > Salticus scenicus. The sequence continues at coordinate 1,629 of CAWVNO010002879.1, read as the reverse complement.
TCTCCATGAAAATTAGATTTCACTGGTAGCCAGCGCTCCCCCGAAACAAATATATATATATATATATATATATATATATATATATTGGGGGGGAGAGGGGGTTGGGGGTTTTATTTAATTTTATTCATTGATAATTTATTCCTATATTTAAGTTTTGCATTTCCTTTTGTAGCAATTCTGCGCATTGGCTTGCAATTCTCTTTTTTTGTTTTTCTTATCTGTAAACTCATAAATTCGTTAAAATAGTTACCTTTACATATATAATACACTTTCGAAAACGAATCATTGTATTACACTATGAATAATTTTTACAATGAAACCAAGTAAACTGTAATTCAGGTACTGAATATAAAAAGAGAAAAACCTGTTTCAGGATATTAAAATGCTTTACATTAATATTTAATTAAAACACTGTTTTATGCAGAATATTCGGTTAGTTCATAAATAATAACAATAATAACAATAATAATAAAGCTGCTGATTTAACAAATAATTGTCATTATTTTATTCTAACAATAATGTCTTTTATTATTAATTTTAAGATTCCTATGAAAAAAAATCGTCATCTAAAAGATATAATTTAAATTGAAAAAATAAAAAGTTTTTATGCGAAGTTCTGTTTAGCCAAGCAGTATTTTAACTGATTTTACAAATTATCAACAGCTCTTCTTGAACATTTTTCACAATTCTATTCTTTTGTTATCAACCCTCTCTTTCAACAAAGAAGCACATCAACTGTCAGCTTACCTTATCGTCATTGTCCGCCCCTTGTAAATCCGTGTTGGTAAAAGGGGGAAGGGTCAGTTACAAGTTTCCGTCTCTAACGATTTTGGAGTAGTTATTTAGAGTTACAAGAATCAGGTTCGCACGATTTAGAGAGAGATTTCTTACATTACAAGAATCAGTCTCAAACCGTTTCGAGGGAGTTTGTTCGTGTTACAAAATTCCGGTTCAAACGCTGAGAGGGTTAAACTAATGAATATATTCTGTAAATGTACGGAAAAAAAAATCTATATTTATTACATGATTTCTCTGTAACATTACAGAATATGACTCATTTTTACAAACAGTTTTTTCTGTGATGCAAACAGATTTTTTTTTTTTTTTTAAATAGTGAAATTCTGTTATTTTAGCAGAAATACTCTGTAAGTTTACGAAAAATCCTCTTTTTTTTTCTGTAAAAAATACATGTTTTCTCTGCAAAAAATTTAAAATAATTCTGTTATAGTAACATTTTTTTCTGCAAATATAACAGAATGTCACAGTTTAAAAGACAAAAGAGATCTGTTTACATCACAGGAAAAAAATGTTTTAAAAATGAGTTTTCTGTTTTTTTAAACAGTCAAATTTCGTTGAATTCACAGACGAATTACATTGTTTTAATAGAAGAATTACGTTGCTTTAACAGAAGTATTTACGGAAATATTTACAGATTTTCCCAATTTTTTTTTAAACGCTTTTTCTCTGTGAAGAAAACGGGTTATGATTGGCGTCCTGGCTGACAATTTTTTTCCGTTTTTTCGACAGTTTTTTTTTTACAGTGTGTAAGACATGATATTCACCTACCGATATTGACGCCTATCAATTTTCCAGAACGAATCAGATAATGTATACGAAAGAACATCTAAT
>CAWVNO010002878.1:0-18175 GCA_963930645.1 Salticus scenicus | reverse complement strand
GGGCATGTGAAACTGCGAAAAAAATTTTGAGAGCGCAGGACGGCTGACGAAAGTCCGCGTAAAAACGCCCCCCGGGCCTAAAGTTTCACCGTGCAAAATTCCCGGGTGAAGTTATTATGAAACTAGAATATATTCCGCAGATTCTGAAAGTTATTGCGATAGTTAGACTCTTTTAGTTGCTTGGGAATCGTCGTTTGAAGATGGGCATGTGAAACTGCGAAAAAAATTTTGAGAGCGCAGGACGGCTGCCGAAAGTCCGCGTAAAAACGCCCCCCGGGCCTAAAGTTTCACCGTGCAAAATTCCCGGTGAAGTTATTATGAAACTAGAATATATTCCGCAGATTCTGAAAGTTATTGCGATAGTTAGACTCTTTTAGTTGCTTGGGAATCGTCGTTTGAAGATGGGCATGTGAAACTGCGAAAAAAATTTTGAGAGCGCAGGACGGCTGCCGAAAGTCCGCGTAAAAACGCCCCCCGGGCCTAAAGTTTCACCGTGCAAAATTCCCGGTGAAGTTATTATGAAACTAGAATATATTCCACAGATTCTGAAAGTTATTGCGATAGTTAGACTCTTTTAGTTGCTTGGGAATCGTCGTTTGAAGATGGGCATGTGAAACTGCGAAAAAAATTTTGAGAGCGCAGGACGGCTGACGAAAGTCCGCGTAAAAACGCCCCCCGGGCCTAAAGTTTCACCGTGCAAAATTCCCGGTGAAGTTATTATGAAACTAGAATATATTCCGCAGATTCTGAAAGTTATTGCGATAGTTAGACTCTTTTAGTTGCTTGGGAATCGTCGTTTGAAGATGGGCATGTGAAACTGCGAAAAAAATTTTGAGAGCGCAGGACGGCTGACGAAAGTCCGCGTAAAAACGCCCCCCGGGCCTAAAGTTTCACCGTGCAAAATTCCCGGTGAAGTTATTATGAAACTAGAATATATTCCGCAGATTCTGAAAGTTATTGCGATAGTTAGACTCTTTTAGTTGCTTGGGAATCGTCGTTTGAAGATGGGCATGTGAAACTGCGAAAAAAATTTTGAGAGCGCAGGACGGCTGCCGAAAGTCCGCGTAAAAACGCCCCCCGGGCCTAAAGTTTCACCGTGCAAAATTCCCGGTGAAGTTATTATGAAACTAGAATATATTCCACAGATTCTGAAAGTTATTGCGATAGTTAGACTCTTTTAGTTGCTTGGGAATCGTCGTTTGAAGATGGGCATGTGAAACTGCGAAAAAAATTTTGAGAGCGCAGGACGGCTGACGAAAGTCCGCGTAAAAACGCCCCCCGGGCCTAAAGTTTCACCGTGCAAAATTCCCGGTGAAGTTATTATGAAACTAGAATATATTCCGCAGATTCTGAAAGTTATTGCGATAGTTAGACTCTTTTAGTTGCTTGGGAATCGTCGTTTGAAGATGGGCATGTGAAACTGCGAAAAAAATTTTGAGAGCGCAGGACGGCTGCCGAAAGTCCGCGTAAAAACGCCCCCCGGGCCTAAAGTTTCACCGTGCAAAATTCCCGGTGAAGTTATTATGAAACTAGAATATATTCCGCAGATTCTGAAAGTTATTGCGATAGTTAGACTCTTTTAGTTGCTTGGGAATCGTCGTTTGAAGATGGGCATGTGAAACTGCGAAAAAAATTTTGAGAGCGCAGGACGGCTGCCGAAAGTCCGCGTAAAAACGCCCCCCGGGCCTAAAGTTTCACCGTGCAAAATTCCCGGTGAAGTTATTATGAAACTAGAATATATTCCACAGATTCTGAAAGTTATTGCGATAGTTAGACTCTTTTAGTTGCTTGGGAATCGTCGTTTGAAGATGGGCATGTGAAACTGCGAAAAAAATTTTGAGAGCGCAGGACGGCTGACGAAAGTCCGCGTAAAAACGCCCCCCGGGCCTAAAGTTTCACCGTGCAAAATTCCCGGTGAAGTTATTATGAAACTAGAATATATTCCGCAGATTCTGAAAGTTATTGCGATAGTTAGACTCTTTTAGTTGCTTGGGAATCGTCGTTTGAAGATGGGCATGTGAAACTGCGAAAAAAATTTTGAGAGCGCAGGACGGCTGCCGAAAGTCCGCGTAAAAACGCCCCCCGGGCCTAAAGTTTCACCGTGCAAAATTCCCGGTGAAGTTATTATGAAACTAGAATATATTCCGCAGATTCTGAAAGTTATTGCGATAGTTAGACTCTTTTAGTTGCTTGGGAATCGTCGTTTGAAGATGGGCATGTGAAACTGCGAAAAAAATTTTGAGAGCGCAGGACGGCTGCCGAAAGTCCGCGTAAAAACGCCCCCCGGGCCTAAAGTTTCACCGTGCAAAATTCCCGGTGAAGTTATTATGAAACTAGAATATATTCCACAGATTCTGAAAGTTATTGCGATAGTTAGACTCTTTTAGTTGCTTGGGAATCGTCGTTTGAAGATGGGCATGTGAAACTGCGAAAAAAATTTTGAGAGCGCAGGACGGCTGACGAAAGTCCGCGTAAAAACGCCCCCCGGGCCTAAAGTTTCACCGTGCAAAATTCCCGGTGAAGTTATTATGAAACTAGAATATATTCCGCAGATTCTGAAAGTTATTGCGATAGTTAGACTCTTTTAGTTGCTTGGGAATCGTCGTTTGAAGATGGGCATGTGAAACTGCGAAAAAAATTTTGAGAGCGCAGGACGGCTGCCGAAAGTCCGCGTAAAAACGCCCCCCGGGCCTAAAGTTTCACCGTGCAAAATTCCCGGTGAAGTTATTATGAAACTAGAATATATTCCGCAGATTCTGAAAGTTATTGCGATAGTTAGACTCTTTTAGTTGCTTGGGAATCGTCGTTTGAAGATGGGCATGTGAAACTGCGAAAAAAATTTTGAGAGCGCAGGACGGCTGCCGAAAGTCCGCGTAAAAACGCCCCCCGGGCCTAAAGTTTCACCGTGCAAAATTCCCGGTGAAGTTATTATGAAACTAGAATATATTCCACAGATTCTGAAAGTTATTGCGATAGTTAGACTCTTTTAGTTGCTTGGGAATCGTCGTTTGAAGATGGGCATGTGAAACTGCGAAAAAAATTTTGAGAGCGCAGGACGGCTGACGAAAGTCCGCGTAAAAACGCCCCCCGGGCCTAAAGTTTCACCGTGCAAAATTCCCGGTGAAGTTATTATGAAACTAGAATATATTCCGCAGATTCTGAAAGTTATTGCGATAGTTAGACTCTTTTAGTTGCTTGGGAATCGTCGTTTGAAGATGGGCATGTGAAACTGCGAAAAAAATTTTGAGAGCGCAGGACGGCTGCCGAAAGTCCGCGTAAAAACGCCCCCCGGGCCTAAAGTTTCACCGTGCAAAATTCCCGGTGAAGTTATTATGAAACTAGAATATATTCCGCAGATTCTGAAAGTTATTGCGATAGTTAGACTCTTTTAGTTGCTTGGGAATCGTCGTTTGAAGATGGGCATGTGAAACTGCGAAAAAAATTTTGAGAGCGCAGGACGGCTGCCGAAAGTCCGCGTAAAAACGCCCCCCGGGCCTAAAGTTTCACCGTGCAAAATTCCCGGTGAAGTTATTATGAAACTAGAATATATTCCACAGATTCTGAAAGTTATTGCGATAGTTAGACTCTTTTAGTTGCTTGGGAATCGTCGTTTGAAGATGGGCATGTGAAACTGCGAAAAAAATTTTGAGAGCGCAGGACGGCTGACGAAAGTCCGCGTAAAAACGCCCCCCGGGCCTAAAGTTTCACCGTGCAAAATTCCCGGTGAAGTTATTATGAAACTAGAATATATTCCGCAGATTCTGAAAGTTATTGCGATAGTTAGACTCTTTTAGTTGCTTGGGAATCGTCGTTTGAAGATGGGCATGTGAAACTGCGAAAAAAATTTTGAGAGCGCAGGACGGCTGACGAAAGTCCGCGTAAAAACGCCCCCCGGGCCTAAAGTTTCACCGTGCAAAATTCCCGGTGAAGTTATTATGAAACTAGAATATATTCCGCAGATTCTGAAAGTTATTGCGATAGTTAGACTCTTTTAGTTGCTTGGGAATCGTCGTTTGAAGATGGGCATGTGAAACTGCGAAAAAAATTTTGAGAGCGCAGGACGGCTGCCGAAAGTCCGCGTAAAAACGCCCCCCGGGCCTAAAGTTTCACCGTGCAAAATTCCCGGTGAAGTTATTATGAAACTAGAATATATTCCACAGATTCTGAAAGTTATTGCGATAGTTAGACTCTTTTAGTTGCTTGGGAATCGTCGTTTGAAGATGGGCATGTGAAACTGCGAAAAAAATTTTGAGAGCGCAGGACGGCTGACGAAAGTCCGCGTAAAAACGCCCCCCGGGCCTAAAGTTTCACCGTGCAAAATTCCCGGTGAAGTTATTATGAAACTAGAATATATTCCGCAGATTCTGAAAGTTATTGCGATAGTTAGACTCTTTTAGTTGCTTGGGAATCGTCGTTTGAAGATGGGCATGTGAAACTGCGAAAAAAATTTTGAGAGCGCAGGACGGCTGCCGAAAGTCCGCGTAAAAACGCCCCCCGGGCCTAAAGTTTCACCGTGCAAAATTCCCGGTGAAGTTATTATGAAACTAGAATATATTCCGCAGATTCTGAAAGTTATTGCGATAGTTAGACTCTTTTAGTTGCTTGGGAATCGTCGTTTGAAGATGGGCATGTGAAACTGCGAAAAAAATTTTGAGAGCGCAGGACGGCTGCCGAAAGTCCGCGTAAAAACGCCCCCCGGGCCTAAAGTTTCACCGTGCAAAATTCCCGGTGAAGTTATTATGAAACTAGAATATATTCCACAGATTCTGAAAGTTATTGCGATAGTTAGACTCTTTTAGTTGCTTGGGAATCGTCGTTTGAAGATGGGCATGTGAAACTGCGAAAAAAATTTTGAGAGCGCAGGACGGCTGACGAAAGTCCGCGTAAAAACGCCCCCCGGGCCTAAAGTTTCACCGTGCAAAATTCCCGGTGAAGTTATTATGAAACTAGAATATATTCCGCAGATTCTGAAAGTTATTGCGATAGTTAGACTCTTTTAGTTGCTTGGGAATCGTCGTTTGAAGATGGGCATGTGAAACTGCGAAAAAAATTTTGAGAGCGCAGGACGGCTGCCGAAAGTCCGCGTAAAAACGCCCCCCGGGCCTAAAGTTTCACCGTGCAAAATTCCCGGTGAAGTTATTATGAAACTAGAATATATTCCGCAGATTCTGAAAGTTATTGCGATAGTTAGACTCTTTTAGTTGCTTGGGAATCGTCGTTTGAAGATGGGCATGTGAAACTGCGAAAAAAATTTTGAGAGCGCAGGACGGCTGCCGAAAGTCCGCGTAAAAACGCCCCCCGGGCCTAAAGTTTCACCGTGCAAAATTCCCGGTGAAGTTATTATGAAACTAGAATATATTCCACAGATTCTGAAAGTTATTGCGATAGTTAGACTCTTTTAGTTGCTTGGGAATCGTCGTTTGAAGATGGGCATGTGAAACTGCGAAAAAAATTTTGAGAGCGCAGGACGGCTGACGAAAGTCCGCGTAAAAACGCCCCCCGGGCCTAAAGTTTCACCGTGCAAAATTCCCGGTGAAGTTATTATGAAACTAGAATATATTCCGCAGATTCTGAAAGTTATTGCGATAGTTAGACTCTTTTAGTTGCTTGGGAATCGTCGTTTGAAGATGGGCATGTGAAACTGCGAAAAAAATTTTGAGAGCGCAGGACGGCTGCCGAAAGTCCGCGTAAAAACGCCCCCCGGGCCTAAAGTTTCACCGTGCAAAATTCCCGGTGAAGTTATTATGAAACTAGAATATATTCCGCAGATTCTGAAAGTTATTGCGATAGTTAGACTCTTTTAGTTGCTTGGGAATCGTCGTTTGAAGATGGGCATGTGAAACTGCGAAAAAAATTTTGAGAGCGCAGGACGGCTGCCGAAAGTCCGCGTAAAAACGCCCCCCGGGCCTAAAGTTTCACCGTGCAAAATTCCCGGTGAAGTTATTATGAAACTAGAATATATTCCACAGATTCTGAAAGTTATTGCGATAGTTAGACTCTTTTAGTTGCTTGGGAATCGTCGTTTGAAGATGGGCATGTGAAACTGCGAAAAAAATTTTGAGAGCGCAGGACGGCTGACGAAAGTCCGCGTAAAAACGCCCCCCGGGCCTAAAGTTTCACCGTGCAAAATTCCCGGTGAAGTTATTATGAAACTAGAATATATTCCGCAGATTCTGAAAGTTATTGCGATAGTTAGACTCTTTTAGTTGCTTGGGAATCGTCGTTTGAAGATGGGCATGTGAAACTGCGAAAAAAATTTTGAGAGCGCAGGACGGCTGACGAAAGTCCGCGTAAAAACGCCCCCCGGGCCTAAAGTTTCACCGTGCAAAATTCCCGGTGAAGTTATTATGAAACTAGAATATATTCCGCAGATTCTGAAAGTTATTGCGATAGTTAGACTCTTTTAGTTGCTTGGGAATCGTCGTTTGAAGATGGGCATGTGAAACTGCGAAAAAAATTTTGAGAGCGCAGGACGGCTGCCGAAAGTCCGCGTAAAAACGCCCCCCGGGCCTAAAGTTTCACCGTGCAAAATTCCCGGTGAAGTTATTATGAAACTAGAATATATTCCACAGATTCTGAAAGTTATTGCGATAGTTAGACTCTTTTAGTTGCTTGGGAATCGTCGTTTGAAGATGGGCATGTGAAACTGCGAAAAAAATTTTGAGAGCGCAGGACGGCTGACGAAAGTCCGCGTAAAAACGAACTGCGAAAAAAATTTTGAGAGCGCAGGACGGCTGCCGAAAGTCCGCGTAAAAACGCCCCCCGGGCCTAAAGTTTCACCGTGCAAAATTCCCGGTGAAGTTATTATGAAACTAGAATATATTCCACAGATTCTGAAAGTTATTGCGATAGTTAGACTCTTTTAGTTGCTTGGGAATCGTCGTTTGAAGATGGGCATGTGAAACTGCGAAAAAAATTTTGAGAGCGCAGGACGGCTGACGAAAGTCCGCGTAAAAACGCCCCCCGGGCCTAAAGTTTCACCGTGCAAAATTCCCGGTGAAGTTATTATGAAACTAGAATATATTCCGCAGATTCTGAAAGTTATTGCGATAGTTAGACTCTTTTAGTTGCTTGGGAATCGTCGTTTGAAGATGGGCATGTGAAACTGCGAAAAAAATTTTGAGAGCGCAGGACGGCTGCCGAAAGTCCGCGTAAAAACGCCCCCCGGGCCTAAAGTTTCACCGTGCAAAATTCCCGGTGAAGTTATTATGAAACTAGAATATATTCCGCAGATTCTGAAAGTTATTGCGATAGTTAGACTCTTTTAGTTGCTTGGGAATCGTCGTTTGAAGATGGGCATGTGAAACTGCGAAAAAAATTTTGAGAGCGCAGGACGGCTGCCGAAAGTCCGCGTAAAAACGCCCCCCGGGCCTAAAGTTTCACCGTGCAAAATTCCCGGTGAAGTTATTATGAAACTAGAATATATTCCACAGATTCTGAAAGTTATTGCGATAGTTAGACTCTTTTAGTTGCTTGGGAATCGTCGTTTGAAGATGGGCATGTGAAACTGCGAAAAAAATTTTGAGAGCGCAGGACGGCTGACGAAAGTCCGCGTAAAAACGCCCCCCGGGCCTAAAGTTTCACCGTGCAAAATTCCCGGTGAAGTTATTATGAAACTAGAATATATTCCGCAGATTCTGAAAGTTATTGCGATAGTTAGACTCTTTTAGTTGCTTGGGAATCGTCGTTTGAAGATGGGCATGTGAAACTGCGAAAAAAATTTTGAGAGCGCAGGACGGCTGCCGAAAGTCCGCGTAAAAACGCCCCCCGGGCCTAAAGTTTCACCGTGCAAAATTCCCGGTGAAGTTATTATGAAACTAGAATATATTCCGCAGATTCTGAAAGTTATTGCGATAGTTAGACTCTTTTAGTTGCTTGGGAATCGTCGTTTGAAGATGGGCATGTGAAACTGCGAAAAAAATTTTGAGAGCGCAGGACGGCTGCCGAAAGTCCGCGTAAAAACGCCCCCCGGGCCTAAAGTTTCACCGTGCAAAATTCCCGGTGAAGTTATTATGAAACTAGAATATATTCCACAGATTCTGAAAGTTATTGCGATAGTTAGACTCTTTTAGTTGCTTGGGAATCGTCGTTTGAAGATGGGCATGTGAAACTGCGAAAAAAATTTTGAGAGCGCAGGACGGCTGACGAAAGTCCGCGTAAAAACGCCCCCCGGGCCTAAAGTTTCACCGTGCAAAATTCCCGGTGAAGTTATTATGAAACTAGAATATATTCCGCAGATTCTGAAAGTTATTGCGATAGTTAGACTCTTTTAGTTGCTTGGGAATCGTCGTTTGAAGATGGGCATGTGAAACTGCGAAAAAAATTTTGAGAGCGCAGGACGGCTGCCGAAAGTCCGCGTAAAAACGCCCCCCGGGCCTAAAGTTTCACCGTGCAAAATTCCCGGTGAAGTTATTATGAAACTAGAATATATTCCACAGATTCTGAAAGTTATTGCGATAGTTAGACTCTTTTAGTTGCTTGGGAATCGTCGTTTGAAGATGGGCATGTGAAACTGCGAAAAAAATTTTGAGAGCGCAGGACGGCTGCCGAAAGTCCGCGTAAAAACGCCCCCCGGGCCTAAAGTTTCACCGTGCAAAATTCCCGGTGAAGTTATTATGAAACTAGAATATATTCCGCAGATTCTGAAAGTTATTGCGATAGTTAGACTCTTTTAGTTGCTTGGGAATCGTCGTTTGAAGATGGGCATGTGAAACTGCGAAAAAAATTTTGAGAGCGCAGGACGGCTGCCGAAAGTCCGCGTAAAAACGCCCCCCGGGCCTAAAGTTTCACCGTGCAAAATTCCCGGTGAAGTTATTATGAAACTAGAATATATTCCACAGATTCTGAAAGTTATTGCGATAGTTAGACTCTTTTAGTTGCTTGGGAATCGTCGTTTGAAGATGGGCATGTGAAACTGCGAAAAAAATTTTGAGAGCGCAGGACGGCTGACGAAAGTCCGCGTAAAAACGCCCCCCGGGCCTAAAGTTTCACCGTGCAAAATTCCCGGTGAAGTTATTATGAAACTAGAATATATTCCGCAGATTCTGAAAGTTATTGCGATAGTTAGACTCTTTTAGTTGCTTGGGAATCGTCGTTTGAAGATGGGCATGTGAAACTGCGAAAAAAATTTTGAGAGCGCAGGACGGCTGCCGAAAGTCCGCGTAAAAACGCCCCCCGGGCCTAAAGTTTCACCGTGCAAAATTCCCGGTGAAGTTATTATGAAACTAGAATATATTCCGCAGATTCTGAAAGTTATTGCGATAGTTAGACTCTTTTAGTTGCTTGGGAATCGTCGTTTGAAGATGGGCATGTGAAACTGCGAAAAAAATTTTGAGAGCGCAGGACGGCTGCCGAAAGTCCGCGTAAAAACGCCCCCCGGGCCTAAAGTTTCACCGTGCAAAATTCCCGGTGAAGTTATTATGAAACTAGAATATATTCCACAGATTCTGAAAGTTATTGCGATAGTTAGACTCTTTTAGTTGCTTAGGAATCGTCGTTTGAAGATGGGCATGTGAAACTGCGAAAAAAATTTTGAGAGCGCAGGACGGCTGACGAAAGTCCGCGTAAAAACGCCCCCCGGGCCTAAAGTTTCACCGTGCAAAATTCCCGGTGAAGTTATTATGAAACTAGAATATATTCCGCAGATTCTGAAAGTTATTGCGATAGTTAGACTCTTTTAGTTGCTTGGGAATCGTCGTTTGAAGATGGGCATGTGAAACTGCGAAAAAAATTTTGAGAGCGCAGGACGGCTGACGAAAGTCCGCGTAAAAACGCCCCCCGGGCCTAAAGTTTCACCGTGCAAAATTCCCGGTGAAGTTATTATGAAACTAGAATATATTCCGCAGATTCTGAAAGTTATTGCGATAGTTAGACTCTTTTAGTTGCTTGGGAATCGTCGTTTGAAGATGGGCATGTGAAACTGCGAAAAAAATTTTGAGAGCGCAGGACGGCTGCCGAAAGTCCGCGTAAAAACGCCCCCCGGGCCTAAAGTTTCACCGTGCAAAATTCCCGGTGAAGTTATTATGAAACTAGAATATATTCCACAGATTCTGAAAGTTATTGCGATAGTTAGACTCTTTTAGTTGCTTGGGAATCGTCGTTTGAAGATGGGCATGTGAAACTGCGAAAAAAATTTTGAGAGCGCAGGACGGCTGACGAAAGTCCGCGTAAAAACGAACTGCGAAAAAAATTTTGAGAGCGCAGGACGGCTGCCGAAAGTCCGCGTAAAAACGCCCCCCGGGCCTAAAGTTTCACCGTGCAAAATTCCCGGTGAAGTTATTATGAAACTAGAATATATTCCACAGATTCTGAAAGTTATTGCGATAGTTAGACTCTTTTAGTTGCTTGGGAATCGTCGTTTGAAGATGGGCATGTGAAACTGCGAAAAAAATTTTGAGAGCGCAGGACGGCTGACGAAAGTCCGCGTAAAAACGCCCCCCGGGCCTAAAGTTTCACCGTGCAAAATTCCCGGTGAAGTTATTATGAAACTAGAATATATTCCGCAGATTCTGAAAGTTATTGCGATAGTTAGACTCTTTTAGTTGCTTGGGAATCGTCGTTTGAAGATGGGCATGTGAAACTGCGAAAAAAATTTTGAGAGCGCAGGACGGCTGCCGAAAGTCCGCGTAAAAACGCCCCCCGGGCCTAAAGTTTCACCGTGCAAAATTCCCGGTGAAGTTATTATGAAACTAGAATATATTCCGCAGATTCTGAAAGTTATTGCGATAGTTAGACTCTTTTAGTTGCTTGGGAATCGTCGTTTGAAGATGGGCATGTGAAACTGCGAAAAAAATTTTGAGAGCGCAGGACGGCTGCCGAAAGTCCGCGTAAAAACGCCCCCCGGGCCTAAAGTTTCACCGTGCAAAATTCCCGGTGAAGTTATTATGAAACTAGAATATATTCCACAGATTCTGAAAGTTATTGCGATAGTTAGACTCTTTTAGTTGCTTGGGAATCGTCGTTTGAAGATGGGCATGTGAAACTGCGAAAAAAATTTTGAGAGCGCAGGACGGCTGACGAAAGTCCGCGTAAAAACGCCCCCCGGGCCTAAAGTTTCACCGTGCAAAATTCCCGGTGAAGTTATTATGAAACTAGAATATATTCCGCAGATTCTGAAAGTTATTGCGATAGTTAGACTCTTTTAGTTGCTTGGGAATCGTCGTTTGAAGATGGGCATGTGAAACTGCGAAAAAAATTTTGAGAGCGCAGGACGGCTGCCGAAAGTCCGCGTAAAAACGCCCCCCGGGCCTAAAGTTTCACCGTGCAAAATTCCCGGTGAAGTTATTATGAAACTAGAATATATTCCGCAGATTCTGAAAGTTATTGCGATAGTTAGACTCTTTTAGTTGCTTGGGAATCGTCGTTTGAAGATGGGCATGTGAAACTGCGAAAAAAATTTTGAGAGCGCAGGACGGCTGCCGAAAGTCCGCGTAAAAACGCCCCCCGGGCCTAAAGTTTCACCGTGCAAAATTCCCGGTGAAGTTATTATGAAACTAGAATATATTCCACAGATTCTGAAAGTTATTGCGATAGTTAGACTCTTTTAGTTGCTTGGGAATCGTCGTTTGAAGATGGGCATGTGAAACTGCGAAAAAAATTTTGAGAGCGCAGGACGGCTGACGAAAGTCCGCGTAAAAACGCCCCCCGGGCCTAAAGTTTCACCGTGCAAAATTCCCGGTGAAGTTATTATGAAACTAGAATATATTCCGCAGATTCTGAAAGTTATTGCGATAGTTAGACTCTTTTAGTTGCTTGGGAATCGTCGTTTGAAGATGGGCATGTGAAACTGCGAAAAAAATTTTGAGAGCGCAGGACGGCTGCCGAAAGTCCGCGTAAAAACGCCCCCCGGGCCTAAAGTTTCACCGTGCAAAATTCCCGGTGAAGTTATTATGAAACTAGAATATATTCCGCAGATTCTGAAAGTTATTGCGATAGTTAGACTCTTTTAGTTGCTTGGGAATCGTCGTTTGAAGATGGGCATGTGAAACTGCGAAAAAAATTTTGAGAGCGCAGGACGGCTGCCGAAAGTCCGCGTAAAAACGCCCCCCGGGCCTAAAGTTTCACCGTGCAAAATTCCCGGTGAAGTTATTATGAAACTAGAATATATTCCACAGATTCTGAAAGTTATTGCGATAGTTAGACTCTTTTAGTTGCTTGGGAATCGTCGTTTGAAGATGGGCATGTGAAACTGCGAAAAAAATTTTGAGAGCGCAGGACGGCTGACGAAAGTCCGCGTAAAAACGCCCCCCGGGCCTAAAGTTTCACCGTGCAAAATTCCCGGTGAAGTTATTATGAAACTAGAATATATTCCGCAGATTCTGAAAGTTATTGCGATAGTTAGACTCTTTTAGTTGCTTGGGAATCGTCGTTTGAAGATGGGCATGTGAAACTGCGAAAAAAATTTTGAGAGCGCAGGACGGCTGCCGAAAGTCCGCGTAAAAACGCCCCCCGGGCCTAAAGTTTCACCGTGCAAAATTCCCGGTGAAGTTATTATGAAACTAGAATATATTCCGCAGATTCTGAAAGTTATTGCGATAGTTAGACTCTTTTAGTTGCTTGGGAATCGTCGTTTGAAGATGGGCATGTGAAACTGCGAAAAAAATTTTGAGAGCGCAGGACGGCTGCCGAAAGTCCGCGTAAAAACGCCCCCCGGGCCTAAAGTTTCACCGTGCAAAATTCCCGGTGAAGTTATTATGAAACTAGAATATATTCCACAGATTCTGAAAGTTATTGCGATAGTTAGACTCTTTTAGTTGCTTGGGAATCGTCGTTTGAAGATGGGCATGTGAAACTGCGAAAAAAATTTTGAGAGCGCAGGACGGCTGACGAAAGTCCGCGTAAAAACGCCCCCCGGGCCTAAAGTTTCACCGTGCAAAATTCCCGGTGAAGTTATTATGAAACTAGAATATATTCCGCAGATTCTGAAAGTTATTGCGATAGTTAGACTCTTTTAGTTGCTTGGGAATCGTCGTTTGAAGATGGGCATGTGAAACTGCGAAAAAAATTTTGAGAGCGCAGGACGGCTGACGAAAGTCCGCGTAAAAACGCCCCCCGGGCCTAAAGTTTCACCGTGCAAAATTCCCGGTGAAGTTATTATGAAACTAGAATATATTCCGCAGATTCTGAAAGTTATTGCGATAGTTAGACTCTTTTAGTTGCTTGGGAATCGTCGTTTGAAGATGGGCATGTGAAACTGCGAAAAAAATTTTGAGAGCGCAGGACGGCTGCCGAAAGTCCGCGTAAAAACGCCCCCCGGGCCTAAAGTTTCACCGTGCAAAATTCCCGGTGAAGTTATTATGAAACTAGAATATATTCCACAGATTCTGAAAGTTATTGCGATAGTTAGACTCTTTTAGTTGCTTGGGAATCGTCGTTTGAAGATGGGCATGTGAAACTGCGAAAAAAATTTTGAGAGCGCAGGACGGCTGACGAAAGTCCGCGTAAAAACGCCCCCCGGGCCTAAAGTTTCACCGTGCAAAATTCCCGGTGAAGTTATTATGAAACTAGAATATATTCCGCAGATTCTGAAAGTTATTGCGATAGTTAGACTCTTTTAGTTGCTTGGGAATCGTCGTTTGAAGATGGGCATGTGAAACTGCGAAAAAAATTTTGAGAGCGCAGGACGGCTGCCGAAAGTCCGCGTAAAAACGCCCCCCGGGCCTAAAGTTTCACCGTGCAAAATTCCCGGTGAAGTTATTATGAAACTAGAATATATTCCGCAGATTCTGAAAGTTATTGCGATAGTTAGACTCTTTTAGTTGCTTGGGAATCGTCGTTTGAAGATGGGCATGTGAAACTGCGAAAAAAATTTTGAGAGCGCAGGACGGCTGCCGAAAGTCCGCGTAAAAACGCCCCCCGGGCCTAAAGTTTCACCGTGCAAAATTCCCGGTGAAGTTATTATGAAACTAGAATATATTCCACAGATTCTGAAAGTTATTGCGATAGTTAGACTCTTTTAGTTGCTTGGGAATCGTCGTTTGAAGATGGGCATGTGAAACTGCGAAAAAAATTTTGAGAGCGCAGGACGGCTGACGAAAGTCCGCGTAAAAACGCCCCCCGGGCCTAAAGTTTCACCGTGCAAAATTCCCGGTGAAGTTATTATGAAACTAGAATATATTCCGCAGATTCTGAAAGTTATTGCGATAGTTAGACTCTTTTAGTTGCTTGGGAATCGTCGTTTGAAGATGGGCATGTGAAACTGCGAAAAAAATTTTGAGAGCGCAGGACGGCTGCCGAAAGTCCGCGTAAAAACGCCCCCCGGGCCTAAAGTTTCACCGTGCAAATTCCCGGTGAAGTTATTATGAAACTAGAATATATTCCGCAGATTCTGAAAGTTATTGCGATAGTTAGACTCTTTTAGTTGCTTGGGAATCGTCGTTTGAAGATGGGCATGTGAAACTGCGAAAAAAATTTTGAGAGCGCAGGACGGCTGCCGAAAGTCCGCGTAAAAACGCCCCCCGGGCCTAAAGTTTCACCGTGCAAAATTCCCGGTGAAGTTATTATGAAACTAGAATATATTCCACAGATTCTGAAAGTTATTGCGATAGTTAGACTCTTTTAGTTGCTTGGGAATCGTCGTTTGAAGATGGGCATGTGAAACTGCGAAAAAAATTTTGAGAGCGCAGGACGGCTGACGAAAGTCCGCGTAAAAACGCCCCCGGGCCTAAAGTTTCACCGTGCAAAATTCCCGGTGAAGTTATTATGAAACTAGAATATATTCCGCAGATTCTGAAAGTTATTGCGATAGTTAGACTCTTTTAGTTGCTTGGGAATCGTCGTTTGAAGATGGGCATGTGAAACTGCGAAAAAATTTTGAGAGCGCAGGACGGCTGACGAAAGTCCGCGTAAAAACGCCCCCCGGGCCTAAAGTTTCACCGTGCAAAATTCCCGGTGAAGTTATTATGAAACTAGAATATATTCCGCAGATTCTGAAAGTTATTGCGATAGTTAGACTCTTTTAGTTGCTTGGGAATCGTCGTTTGAAGATGGGCATGTGAAACTGCGAAAAAAATTTTGAGAGCGCAGGACGGCTGCCGAAAGTCCGCGTAAAAACGCCCCCCGGGCCTAAAGTTTCACCGTGCAAATTCCCGGTGAAGTTATTATGAAACTAGAATATATTCCACAGATTCTGAAAGTTATTGCGATAGTTAGACTCTTTTAGTTGCTTGGGAATCGTCGTTTGAAGATGGGCATGTGAAACTGCGAAAAAAATTTTGAGAGCGCAGGACGGCTGACGAAAGTCCGCGTAAAAACGCCCCCCGGGCCTAAAGTTTCACCGTGCAAAATTCCCGGTGAAGTTATTATGAAACTAGAATATATTCCGCAGATTCTGAAAGTTA
Organism: Salticus scenicus; assembly: GCA_963930645.1. Taxonomy (NCBI): domain Eukaryota; kingdom Metazoa; phylum Arthropoda; class Arachnida; order Araneae; family Salticidae; genus Salticus; species Salticus scenicus. The sequence goes on along the minus strand of CAWVNO010002878.1, from coordinate 2,837 downwards.
TTGCGATAGTTAGACTCTTTTAGTTGCTTGGGAATCGTCGTTTGAAGATGGGCATGTGAAACTGCGAAAAAAATTTTGAGAGCGCAGGACGGCTGCCGAAAGTCCGCGTAAAAACGCCCCCCGGGCCTAAAGTTTCACCGTGCAAAATTCCCGGTGAAGTTATTATGAAACTAGAATATATTCCTCAGATTCTGAAAGTTATTGCGATAGTTAGACTCTTTTAGTTGCTTGGGAATCGTCGTTTGAAGATGGGCATGTGAAACTGCGAAAAAAATTTTGAGAGCGCAGGACGGCTGCCGAAAGTCCGCGTAAAAACGCCCCCCGGGCCTAAAGTTTCACCGTGCAAAATTCCCGGTGAAGTTATTATGAAACTAGAATATATTCCACAGATTCTGAAAGTTATTGCGATAGTTAGACTCTTTTAGTTGCTTGGGAATCGTCGTTTGAAGATGGGCATGTGAAACTGCGAAAAAATTTTGAGAGCGCAGGACGGCTGACGAAAGTCCGCGTAAAAACGCCCCCCGGGCCTAAAGTTTCACCGTGCAAAATTCCCGGTGAAGTTATTATGAAACTAGAATATATTCCGCAGATTCTGAAAGTTATTGCGATAGTTAGACTCTTTTAGTTGCTTGGGAATCGTCGTTTGAAGATGGGCATGTGAAACTGCGAAAAAAATTTTGAGAGCGCAGGACGGCTGCCGAAAGTCCGCGTAAAAACGCCCCCCGGGCCTAAAGTTTCACCGTGCAAAATTCCCGGTGAAGTTATTATGAAACTAGAATATATTCCGCAGATTCTGAAAGTTATTGCGATAGTTAGACTCTTTTAGTTGCTTGGGAATCGTCGTTTGAAGATGGGCATGTGAAACTGCGAAAAAAATTTTGAGAGCGCAGGACGGCTGCCGAAAGTCCGCGTAAAAACGCCCCCCGGCCTAAAGTTTCACCGTGCAAAATTCCCGGTGAAGTTATTATGAAACTAGAATATATTCCACAGATTCTGAAAGTTATTGCGATAGTTAGACTCTTTTAGTTGCTTGGGAATCGTCGTTTGAAGATGGGCATGTGAAACTGCGAAAAAATTTTGAGAGCGCAGGACGGCTGACGAAAGTCCGCGTAAAACGCCCCCCGGGCCTAAAGTTTCACCGTGCAAAATTCCCGGTGAAGTTATTATGAACTAGAATATATTCCGCAGATTCTGAAAGTTATTGCGATAGTTAGACTCTTTTAGTTGCTTGGGAATCGTCGTTTGAAGATGGGCATGTGAAACTGCGAAAAAAATTTTGAGAGCGCAGGACGGCTGCCGAAAGTCCGCGTAAAAACGCCCCCCGGGCCTAAAGTTTCACCGTGCAAATTCCCGGTGAAGTTATTATGAAACTAGAATATATTCCGCAGATTCTGAAAGTTATTGCGATAGTTAGACTCTTTTAGTTGCTTGGGAATCGTCGTTTGAAGATGGGCATGTGAAACTGCGAAAAAAATTTTGAGAGCGCAGGACGGCTGCCGAAAGTCCGCGTAAAAACGCCCCCCGGGCCTAAAGTTTCACCGTGCAAAATTCCCGGTGAAGTTATTATGAAACTAGAATATATTCCACAGATTCTGAAAGTTATTGCGATAGTTAGACTCTTTTAGTTGCTTGGGAATCGTCGTTTGAAGATGGGCATGTGAAACTGCGAAAAAAATTTTGAGAGCGCAGGACGGCTGACGAAAGTCCGCGTAAAAACGCCCCCCGGGCCTAAAGTTTCACCGTGCAAAATTCCCGGTGAAGTTATTATGAAACTAGAATATATTCCGCAGATTCTGAAAGTTATTGCGATAGTTAGACTCTTTTAGTTGCTTGGGAATCGTCGTTTGAAGATGGGCATGTGAAACTGCGAAAAAAATTTGAGAGCGCAGGACGGCTGCCGAAAGTCCGCGTAAAAACGCCCCCGGGCCTAAAGTTTCACCGTGCCAAATTCCCGGTGAAGTTATTATGAAACTAGAATATATTCCGCAGATTCTGAAAGTTATTGCGATAGTTAGACTCTTTTAGTTGCTTGGGAATCGTCGTTTGAAGATGGGCATGTGAAACTGCGAAAAAAATTTTGAGAGCGCAGGACGGCTGCCGAAAGTCCGCGTAAAAACGCCCCCCGGGCCTAAAGTTTCACCGTGCAAAATTCCCGGTGAAGTTATTATGAAACTAGAATATATTCCACAGATTCTGAAAGTTATTGCGATAGTTAGACTCTTTTAGTTGCTTGGGAATCGTCGTTTGAAGATGGGCATGTGAAACTGCGAAAAAAATTTTGAGAGCGCAGGACGGCTGACGAAAGTCCGCGTAAAAACGCCCCCGGGCCTAAAGTTTCACCGTGCAAAATTCCCGGTGAAGTTATTATGAAACTAGAATATATTCCGCAGATTCTGAAAGTTATTGCGATAGTTAGACTCTTTTAGTTGCTTGGGAATCGTCGTTGAAGATGGGCATGTGAAACTGCGAAAAAAATTTTGAGAGCGCAGGACGGCTGCCGAAAGTCCGCGTAAAAACGCCCCCCGGGCCTAAAGTTTCACCGTGCAAAATTCCCGGTGAAGTTATTATGAAACTAGAATATATTCCGCAGATTCTGAAAGTTATTGCGATAGTTAGACTCTTTTAGTTGCTTGGGAATCGTCGTTTGAAGATGGGCATGTGAAACTGCGAAAAAAATTTTGAGAGCGCAGGACGGCTGCCGAAAGTCCGCGTAAAAACGCCCCCCGGGCCTAAAGTTTCACCGTGCAAAATTCCCGGTGAAGTTATTATGAAACTAGAATATATTCCACAGATTCTGAAGTTATTGCGATAGTTAGACTCTTTTAGTTGCTGGGAAT
>CAWVNO010002877.1:0-25728 GCA_963930645.1 Salticus scenicus | reverse complement strand
GCTCTCCTGGCCAAATGGTTTAACTTTGGCAGGTCCCTGCTGGTCTGTTATGAAACTAGAATATCTTTTGCACATTCTGGAAGTGATTGCGATCGCAAAGCTCTATTAGTAGCTGTGGAATCGACTTTTAAAAATGAGATGTCGTAAAATTCGCCAAAAAAATTTCGCGACGAAATCGAGCACATGCCTTCAAAAAAGGGCTCTCCTGGCCAAATGGTTTAACTTTGGCAGGTCCCTCGTGCTTTATCATGAAAGTAGACTTCGTGGGGCAGATTCTGGAAGTGATTGCGATCGCAAAGCTCTATTAGTTGCTTTGGAATCGGCTTTTGAAAAAAATTCTGCGAAAATCGCAAAAATTTTGGGTATCGAAATCTGGCAAAAGTCTGCATAAAAGGGCTCTCCTGGCCAAATGGTTTAACTTTGGCAGGTCCCTGCTGGTCTGTTATGAAACTAGAATATCTTTTGCACATTCTGGAAGTGATTGCGATCGCAAAGCTCTATTAGTAGCTGTGGAATCGACTTTTAAAAATGAGATGTCGTAAAATTCGCCAAAAAAATTTCGCGACGAAATCGAGCACATGCCTTCAAAAAAGGGCTCTCCTGGCCAAATGGTTTAACTTTGGCAGGTCCCTCGTGCTTTATCATGAAAGTAGACTTCGTGGGGCAGATTCTGGAAGTGATTGCGATCGCAAAGCTCTATTAGTTGCTTTGGAATCGGCTTTTGAAAAAAATTCTGCGAAAATCGCAAAAATTTTGGGTATCGAAATCTGGCAAAAGTCTGCATAAAAGGGCTCTCCTGGCCAAATGGTTTAACTTTGGCAGGTCCCTGCTGGTCTGTTATGAAACTAGAATATCTTTTGCACATTCTGGAAGTGATTGCGATCGCAAAGCTCTATTAGTAGCTGTGGAATCGACTTTTAAAAATGAGATGTCGTAAAATTCGCCAAAAAAATTTCGCGACGAAATCGAGCACATGCCTTCAAAAAAGGGCTCTCCTGGCCAAATGGTTTAACTTTGGCAGGTCCCTCGTGCTTTATCATGAAAGTAGACTTCGTGGGGCAGATTCTGGAAGTGATTGCGATCGCAAAGCTCTATTAGTTGCTTTGGAATCGGCTTTTGAAAAAAATTCTGCGAAAATCGCAAAAATTTTGGGTATCGAAATCTGGCAAAAGTCTGCATAAAAGGGCTCTCCTGGCCAAATGGTTTAACTTTGGCAGGTCCCTGCTGGTCTGTTATGAAACTAGAATATCTTTTGCACATTCTGGAAGTGATTGCGATCGCAAAGCTCTATTAGTAGCTGTGGAATCGACTTTTAAAAATGAGATGTCGTAAAATTCGCCAAAAAAATTTCGCGACGAAATCGAGCACATGCCTTCAAAAAAGGGCTCTCCTGGCCAAATGGTTTAACTTTGGCAGGTCCCTCGTGCTTTATCATGAAAGTAGACTTCGTGGGGCAGATTCTGGAAGTGATTGCGATCGCAAAGCTCTATTAGTTGCTTTGGAATCGGCTTTTGAAAAAAATTCTGCGAAAATCGCAAAAATTTTGGGTATCGAAATCTGGCAAAAGTCTGCATAAAAGGGCTCTCCTGGCCAAATGGTTTAACTTTGGCAGGTCCCTGCTGGTCTGTTATGAAACTAGAATATCTTTTGCACATTCTGGAAGTGATTGCGATCGCAAAGCTCTATTAGTAGCTGTGGAATCGACTTTTAAAAATGAGATGTCGTAAAATTCGCCAAAAAAATTTCGCGACGAAATCGAGCACATGCCTTCAAAAAAGGGCTCTCCTGGCCAAATGGTTTAACTTTGGCAGGTCCCTCGTGCTTTATCATGAAAGTAGACTTCGTGGGGCAGATTCTGGAAGTGATTGCGATCGCAAAGCTCTATTAGTTGCTTTGGAATCGGCTTTTGAAAAAAATTCTGCGAAAATCGCAAAAATTTTGGGTATCGAAATCTGGCAAAAGTCTGCATAAAAGGGCTCTCCTGGCCAAATGGTTTAACTTTGGCAGGTCCCTGCTGGTCTGTTATGAAACTAGAATATCTTTTGCACATTCTGGAAGTGATTGCGATCGCAAAGCTCTATTAGTAGCTGTGGAATCGACTTTTAAAAATGAGATGTCGTAAAATTCGCCAAAAAAATTTCGCGACGAAATCGAGCACATGCCTTCAAAAAAGGGCTCTCCTGGCCAAATGGTTTAACTTTGGCAGGTCCCTCGTGCTTTATCATGAAAGTAGACTTCGTGGGGCAGATTCTGGAAGTGATTGCGATCGCAAAGCTCTATTAGTTGCTTTGGAATCGGCTTTTGAAAAAAATTCTGCGAAAATCGCAAAAATTTTGGGTATCGAAATCTGGCAAAAGTCTGCATAAAAGGGCTCTCCTGGCCAAATGGTTTAACTTTGGCAGGTCCCTGCTGGTCTGTTATGAAACTAGAATATCTTTTGCACATTCTGGAAGTGATTGCGATCGCAAAGCTCTATTAGTAGCTGTGGAATCGACTTTTAAAAATGAGATGTCGTAAAATTCGCCAAAAAAATTTCGCGACGAAATCGAGCACATGCCTTCAAAAAAGGGCTCTCCTGGCCAAATGGTTTAACTTTGGCAGGTCCCTCGTGCTTTATCATGAAAGTAGACTTCGTGGGGCAGATTCTGGAAGTGATTGCGATCGCAAAGCTCTATTAGTTGCTTTGGAATCGGCTTTTGAAAAAAATTCTGCGAAAATCGCAAAAATTTTGGGTATCGAAATCTGGCAAAAGTCTGCATAAAAGGGCTCTCCTGGCCAAATGGTTTAACTTTGGCAGGTCCCTGCTGGTCTGTTATGAAACTAGAATATCTTTTGCACATTCTGGAAGTGATTGCGATCGCAAAGCTCTATTAGTAGCTGTGGAATCGACTTTTAAAAATGAGATGTCGTAAAATTCGCCAAAAAAATTTCGCGACGAAATCGAGCACATGCCTTCAAAAAAGGGCTCTCCTGGCCAAATGGTTTAACTTTGGCAGGTCCCTCGTGCTTTATCATGAAAGTAGACTTCGTGGGGCAGATTCTGGAAGTGATTGCGATCGCAAAGCTCTATTAGTTGCTTTGGAATCGGCTTTTGAAAAAAATTCTGCGAAAATCGCAAAAATTTTGGGTATCGAAATCTGGCAAAAGTCTGCATAAAAGGGCTCTCCTGGCCAAATGGTTTAACTTTGGCAGGTCCCTGCTGGTCTGTTATGAAACTAGAATATCTTTTGCACATTCTGGAAGTGATTGCGATCGCAAAGCTCTATTAGTAGCTGTGGAATCGACTTTTAAAAATGAGATGTCGTAAAATTCGCCAAAAAAATTTCGCGACGAAATCGAGCACATGCCTTCAAAAAAGGGCTCTCCTGGCCAAATGGTTTAACTTTGGCAGGTCCCTCGTGCTTTATCATGAAAGTAGACTTCGTGGGGCAGATTCTGGAAGTGATTGCGATCGCAAAGCTCTATTAGTTGCTTTGGAATCGGCTTTTGAAAAAAATTCTGCGAAAATCGCAAAAATTTTGGGTATCGAAATCTGGCAAAAGTCTGCATAAAAGGGCTCTCCTGGCCAAATGGTTTAACTTTGGCAGGTCCCTGCTGGTCTGTTATGAAACTAGAATATCTTTTGCACATTCTGGAAGTGATTGCGATCGCAAAGCTCTATTAGTAGCTGTGGAATCGACTTTTAAAAATGAGATGTCGTAAAATTCGCCAAAAAAATTTCGCGACGAAATCGAGCACATGCCTTCAAAAAAGGGCTCTCCTGGCCAAATGGTTTAACTTTGGCAGGTCCCTCGTGCTTTATCATGAAAGTAGACTTCGTGGGGCAGATTCTGGAAGTGATTGCGATCGCAAAGCTCTATTAGTTGCTTTGGAATCGGCTTTTGAAAAAAATTCTGCGAAAATCGCAAAAATTTTGGGTATCGAAATCTGGCAAAAGTCTGCATAAAAGGGCTCTCCTGGCCAAATGGTTTAACTTTGGCAGGTCCCTGCTGGTCTGTTATGAAACTAGAATATCTTTTGCACATTCTGGAAGTGATTGCGATCGCAAAGCTCTATTAGTAGCTGTGGAATCGACTTTTAAAAATGAGATGTCGTAAAATTCGCCAAAAAAATTTCGCGACGAAATCGAGCACATGCCTTCAAAAAAGGGCTCTCCTGGCCAAATGGTTTAACTTTGGCAGGTCCCTCGTGCTTTATCATGAAAGTAGACTTCGTGGGGCAGATTCTGGAAGTGATTGCGATCGCAAAGCTCTATTAGTTGCTTTGGAATCGGCTTTTGAAAAAAATTCTGCGAAAATCGCAAAAATTTTGGGTATCGAAATCTGGCAAAAGTCTGCATAAAAGGGCTCTCCTGGCCAAATGGTTTAACTTTGGCAGGTCCCTGCTGGTCTGTTATGAAACTAGAATATCTTTTGCACATTCTGGAAGTGATTGCGATCGCAAAGCTCTATTAGTAGCTGTGGAATCGACTTTTAAAAATGAGATGTCGTAAAATTCGCCAAAAAAATTTCGCGACGAAATCGAGCACATGCCTTCAAAAAAGGGCTCTCCTGGCCAAATGGTTTAACTTTGGCAGGTCCCTCGTGCTTTATCATGAAAGTAGACTTCGTGGGGCAGATTCTGGAAGTGATTGCGATCGCAAAGCTCTATTAGTTGCTTTGGAATCGGCTTTTGAAAAAAATTCTGCGAAAATCGCAAAAATTTTGGGTATCGAAATCTGGCAAAAGTCTGCATAAAAGGGCTCTCCTGGCCAAATGGTTTAACTTTGGCAGGTCCCTGCTGGTCTGTTATGAAACTAGAATATCTTTTGCACATTCTGGAAGTGATTGCGATCGCAAAGCTCTATTAGTAGCTGTGGAATCGACTTTTAAAAATGAGATGTCGTAAAATTCGCCAAAAAAATTTCGCGACGAAATCGAGCACATGCCTTCAAAAAAGGGCTCTCCTGGCCAAATGGTTTAACTTTGGCAGGTCCCTCGTGCTTTATCATGAAAGTAGACTTCGTGGGGCAGATTCTGGAAGTGATTGCGATCGCAAAGCTCTATTAGTTGCTTTGGAATCGGCTTTTGAAAAAAATTCTGCGAAAATCGCAAAAATTTTGGGTATCGAAATCTGGCAAAAGTCTGCATAAAAGGGCTCTCCTGGCCAAATGGTTTAACTTTGGCAGGTCCCTGCTGGTCTGTTATGAAACTAGAATATCTTTTGCACATTCTGGAAGTGATTGCGATCGCAAAGCTCTATTAGTAGCTGTGGAATCGACTTTTAAAAATGAGATGTCGTAAAATTCGCCAAAAAAATTTCGCGACGAAATCGAGCACATGCCTTCAAAAAAGGGCTCTCCTGGCCAAATGGTTTAACTTTGGCAGGTCCCTCGTGCTTTATCATGAAAGTAGACTTCGTGGGGCAGATTCTGGAAGTGATTGCGATCGCAAAGCTCTATTAGTTGCTTTGGAATCGGCTTTTGAAAAAAATTCTGCGAAAATCGCAAAAATTTTGGGTATCGAAATCTGGCAAAAGTCTGCATAAAAGGGCTCTCCTGGCCAAATGGTTTAACTTTGGCAGGTCCCTGCTGGTCTGTTATGAAACTAGAATATCTTTTGCACATTCTGGAAGTGATTGCGATCGCAAAGCTCTATTAGTAGCTGTGGAATCGACTTTTAAAAATGAGATGTCGTAAAATTCGCCAAAAAAATTTCGCGACGAAATCGAGCACATGCCTTCAAAAAAGGGCTCTCCTGGCCAAATGGTTTAACTTTGGCAGGTCCCTCGTGCTTTATCATGAAAGTAGACTTCGTGGGGCAGATTCTGGAAGTGATTGCGATCGCAAAGCTCTATTAGTTGCTTTGGAATCGGCTTTTGAAAAAAATTCTGCGAAAATCGCAAAAATTTTGGGTATCGAAATCTGGCAAAAGTCTGCATAAAAGGGCTCTCCTGGCCAAATGGTTTAACTTTGGCAGGTCCCTGCTGGTCTGTTATGAAACTAGAATATCTTTTGCACATTCTGGAAGTGATTGCGATCGCAAAGCTCTATTAGTAGCTGTGGAATCGACTTTTAAAAATGAGATGTCGTAAAATTCGCCAAAAAAATTTCGCGACGAAATCGAGCACATGCCTTCAAAAAAGGGCTCTCCTGGCCAAATGGTTTAACTTTGGCAGGTCCCTCGTGCTTTATCATGAAAGTAGACTTCGTGGGGCAGATTCTGGAAGTGATTGCGATCGCAAAGCTCTATTAGTTGCTTTGGAATCGGCTTTTGAAAAAAATTCTGCGAAAATCGCAAAAATTTTGGGTATCGAAATCTGGCAAAAGTCTGCATAAAAGGGCTCTCCTGGCCAAATGGTTTAACTTTGGCAGGTCCCTGCTGGTCTGTTATGAAACTAGAATATCTTTTGCACATTCTGGAAGTGATTGCGATCGCAAAGCTCTATTAGTAGCTGTGGAATCGACTTTTAAAAATGAGATGTCGTAAAATTCGCCAAAAAAATTTCGCGACGAAATCGAGCACATGCCTTCAAAAAAGGGCTCTCCTGGCCAAATGGTTTAACTTTGGCAGGTCCCTCGTGCTTTATCATGAAAGTAGACTTCGTGGGGCAGATTCTGGAAGTGATTGCGATCGCAAAGCTCTATTAGTTGCTTTGGAATCGGCTTTTGAAAAAAATTCTGCGAAAATCGCAAAAATTTTGGGTATCGAAATCTGGCAAAAGTCTGCATAAAAGGGCTCTCCTGGCCAAATGGTTTAACTTTGGCAGGTCCCTGCTGGTCTGTTATGAAACTAGAATATCTTTTGCACATTCTGGAAGTGATTGCGATCGCAAAGCTCTATTAGTAGCTGTGGAATCGACTTTTAAAAATGAGATGTCGTAAAATTCGCCAAAAAAATTTCGCGACGAAATCGAGCACATGCCTTCAAAAAAGGGCTCTCCTGGCCAAATGGTTTAACTTTGGCAGGTCCCTCGTGCTTTATCATGAAAGTAGACTTCGTGGGGCAGATTCTGGAAGTGATTGCGATCGCAAAGCTCTATTAGTTGCTTTGGAATCGGCTTTTGAAAAAAATTCTGCGAAAATCGCAAAAATTTTGGGTATCGAAATCTGGCAAAAGTCTGCATAAAAGGGCTCTCCTGGCCAAATGGTTTAACTTTGGCAGGTCCCTGCTGGTCTGTTATGAAACTAGAATATCTTTTGCACATTCTGGAAGTGATTGCGATCGCAAAGCTCTATTAGTAGCTGTGGAATCGACTTTTAAAAATGAGATGTCGTAAAATTCGCCAAAAAAATTTCGCGACGAAATCGAGCACATGCCTTCAAAAAAGGGCTCTCCTGGCCAAATGGTTTAACTTTGGCAGGTCCCTCGTGCTTTATCATGAAAGTAGACTTCGTGGGGCAGATTCTGGAAGTGATTGCGATCGCAAAGCTCTATTAGTTGCTTTGGAATCGGCTTTTGAAAAAAATTCTGCGAAAATCGCAAAAATTTTGGGTATCGAAATCTGGCAAAAGTCTGCATAAAAGGGCTCTCCTGGCCAAATGGTTTAACTTTGGCAGGTCCCTGCTGGTCTGTTATGAAACTAGAATATCTTTTGCACATTCTGGAAGTGATTGCGATCGCAAAGCTCTATTAGTAGCTGTGGAATCGACTTTTAAAAATGAGATGTCGTAAAATTCGCCAAAAAAATTTCGCGACGAAATCGAGCACATGCCTTCAAAAAAGGGCTCTCCTGGCCAAATGGTTTAACTTTGGCAGGTCCCTCGTGCTTTATCATGAAAGTAGACTTCGTGGGGCAGATTCTGGAAGTGATTGCGATCGCAAAGCTCTATTAGTTGCTTTGGAATCGGCTTTTGAAAAAAATTCTGCGAAAATCGCAAAAATTTTGGGTATCGAAATCTGGCAAAAGTCTGCATAAAAGGGCTCTCCTGGCCAAATGGTTTAACTTTGGCAGGTCCCTGCTGGTCTGTTATGAAACTAGAATATCTTTTGCACATTCTGGAAGTGATTGCGATCGCAAAGCTCTATTAGTAGCTGTGGAATCGACTTTTAAAAATGAGATGTCGTAAAATTCGCCAAAAAAATTTCGCGACGAAATCGAGCACATGCCTTCAAAAAAGGGCTCTCCTGGCCAAATGGTTTAACTTTGGCAGGTCCCTCGTGCTTTATCATGAAAGTAGACTTCGTGGGGCAGATTCTGGAAGTGATTGCGATCGCAAAGCTCTATTAGTTGCTTTGGAATCGGCTTTTGAAAAAAATTCTGCGAAAATCGCAAAAATTTTGGGTATCGAAATCTGGCAAAAGTCTGCATAAAAGGGCTCTCCTGGCCAAATGGTTTAACTTTGGCAGGTCCCTGCTGGTCTGTTATGAAACTAGAATATCTTTTGCACATTCTGGAAGTGATTGCGATCGCAAAGCTCTATTAGTAGCTGTGGAATCGACTTTTAAAAATGAGATGTCGTAAAATTCGCCAAAAAAATTTCGCGACGAAATCGAGCACATGCCTTCAAAAAAGGGCTCTCCTGGCCAAATGGTTTAACTTTGGCAGGTCCCTCGTGCTTTATCATGAAAGTAGACTTCGTGGGGCAGATTCTGGAAGTGATTGCGATCGCAAAGCTCTATTAGTTGCTTTGGAATCGGCTTTTGAAAAAAATTCTGCGAAAATCGCAAAAATTTTGGGTATCGAAATCTGGCAAAAGTCTGCATAAAAGGGCTCTCCTGGCCAAATGGTTTAACTTTGGCAGGTCCCTGCTGGTCTGTTATGAAACTAGAATATCTTTTGCACATTCTGGAAGTGATTGCGATCGCAAAGCTCTATTAGTAGCTGTGGAATCGACTTTTAAAAATGAGATGTCGTAAAATTCGCCAAAAAAATTTCGCGACGAAATCGAGCACATGCCTTCAAAAAAGGGCTCTCCTGGCCAAATGGTTTAACTTTGGCAGGTCCCTCGTGCTTTATCATGAAAGTAGACTTCGTGGGGCAGATTCTGGAAGTGATTGCGATCGCAAAGCTCTATTAGTTGCTTTGGAATCGGCTTTTGAAAAAAATTCTGCGAAAATCGCAAAAATTTTGGGTATCGAAATCTGGCAAAAGTCTGCATAAAAGGGCTCTCCTGGCCAAATGGTTTAACTTTGGCAGGTCCCTGCTGGTCTGTTATGAAACTAGAATATCTTTTGCACATTCTGGAAGTGATTGCGATCGCAAAGCTCTATTAGTAGCTGTGGAATCGACTTTTAAAAATGAGATGTCGTAAAATTCGCCAAAAAAATTTCGCGACGAAATCGAGCACATGCCTTCAAAAAAGGGCTCTCCTGGCCAAATGGTTTAACTTTGGCAGGTCCCTCGTGCTTTATCATGAAAGTAGACTTCGTGGGGCAGATTCTGGAAGTGATTGCGATCGCAAAGCTCTATTAGTTGCTTTGGAATCGGCTTTTGAAAAAAATTCTGCGAAAATCGCAAAAATTTTGGGTATCGAAATCTGGCAAAAGTCTGCATAAAAGGGCTCTCCTGGCCAAATGGTTTAACTTTGGCAGGTCCCTGCTGGTCTGTTATGAAACTAGAATATCTTTTGCACATTCTGGAAGTGATTGCGATCGCAAAGCTCTATTAGTAGCTGTGGAATCGACTTTTAAAAATGAGATGTCGTAAAATTCGCCAAAAAAATTTCGCGACGAAATCGAGCACATGCCTTCAAAAAAGGGCTCTCCTGGCCAAATGGTTTAACTTTGGCAGGTCCCTCGTGCTTTATCATGAAAGTAGACTTCGTGGGGCAGATTCTGGAAGTGATTGCGATCGCAAAGCTCTATTAGTTGCTTTGGAATCGGCTTTTGAAAAAAATTCTGCGAAAATCGCAAAAATTTTGGGTATCGAAATCTGGCAAAAGTCTGCATAAAAGGGCTCTCCTGGCCAAATGGTTTAACTTTGGCAGGTCCCTGCTGGTCTGTTATGAAACTAGAATATCTTTTGCACATTCTGGAAGTGATTGCGATCGCAAAGCTCTATTAGTAGCTGTGGAATCGACTTTTAAAAATGAGATGTCGTAAAATTCGCCAAAAAAATTTCGCGACGAAATCGAGCACATGCCTTCAAAAAAGGGCTCTCCTGGCCAAATGGTTTAACTTTGGCAGGTCCCTCGTGCTTTATCATGAAAGTAGACTTCGTGGGGCAGATTCTGGAAGTGATTGCGATCGCAAAGCTCTATTAGTTGCTTTGGAATCGGCTTTTGAAAAAAATTCTGCGAAAATCGCAAAAATTTTGGGTATCGAAATCTGGCAAAAGTCTGCATAAAAGGGCTCTCCTGGCCAAATGGTTTAACTTTGGCAGGTCCCTGCTGGTCTGTTATGAAACTAGAATATCTTTTGCACATTCTGGAAGTGATTGCGATCGCAAAGCTCTATTAGTAGCTGTGGAATCGACTTTTAAAAATGAGATGTCGTAAAATTCGCCAAAAAAATTTCGCGACGAAATCGAGCACATGCCTTCAAAAAAGGGCTCTCCTGGCCAAATGGTTTAACTTTGGCAGGTCCCTCGTGCTTTATCATGAAAGTAGACTTCGTGGGGCAGATTCTGGAAGTGATTGCGATCGCAAAGCTCTATTAGTTGCTTTGGAATCGGCTTTTGAAAAAAATTCTGCGAAAATCGCAAAAATTTTGGGTATCGAAATCTGGCAAAAGTCTGCATAAAAGGGCTCTCCTGGCCAAATGGTTTAACTTTGGCAGGTCCCTGCTGGTCTGTTATGAAACTAGAATATCTTTTGCACATTCTGGAAGTGATTGCGATCGCAAAGCTCTATTAGTAGCTGTGGAATCGACTTTTAAAAATGAGATGTCGTAAAATTCGCCAAAAAAATTTCGCGACGAAATCGAGCACATGCCTTCAAAAAAGGGCTCTCCTGGCCAAATGGTTTAACTTTGGCAGGTCCCTCGTGCTTTATCATGAAAGTAGACTTCGTGGGGCAGATTCTGGAAGTGATTGCGATCGCAAAGCTCTATTAGTTGCTTTGGAATCGGCTTTTGAAAAAAATTCTGCGAAAATCGCAAAAATTTTGGGTATCGAAATCTGGCAAAAGTCTGCATAAAAGGGCTCTCCTGGCCAAATGGTTTAACTTTGGCAGGTCCCTGCTGGTCTGTTATGAAACTAGAATATCTTTTGCACATTCTGGAAGTGATTGCGATCGCAAAGCTCTATTAGTAGCTGTGGAATCGACTTTTAAAAATGAGATGTCGTAAAATTCGCCAAAAAAATTTCGCGACGAAATCGAGCACATGCCTTCAAAAAAGGGCTCTCCTGGCCAAATGGTTTAACTTTGGCAGGTCCCTCGTGCTTTATCATGAAAGTAGACTTCGTGGGGCAGATTCTGGAAGTGATTGCGATCGCAAAGCTCTATTAGTTGCTTTGGAATCGGCTTTTGAAAAAAATTCTGCGAAAATCGCAAAAATTTTGGGTATCGAAATCTGGCAAAAGTCTGCATAAAAGGGCTCTCCTGGCCAAATGGTTTAACTTTGGCAGGTCCCTGCTGGTCTGTTATGAAACTAGAATACTTTTGCACATTCTGGAAGTGATTGCGATCGCAAAGCTCTATTAGTAGCTGTGGAATCGACTTTTAAAAATGAGATGTCGTAAAATTCGCCAAAAAAATTTCGCGACGAAATCGAGCACATGCCTTCAAAAAAGGGCTCTCCTGGCCAAATGGTTTAACTTTGGCAGGTCCCTCGTGCTTTATCATGAAAGTAGACTTCGTGGGGCAGATTCTGGAAGTGATTGCGATCGCAAAGCTCTATTAGTTGCTTTGGAATCGGCTTTTGAAAAAAATTCTGCGAAAATCGCAAAAATTTTGGGTATCGAAATCTGGCAAAAGTCTGCATAAAAGGGCTCTCCTGGCCAAATGGTTTAACTTTGGCAGGTCCCTGCTGGTCTGTTATGAAACTAGAATATCTTTTGCACATTCTGGAAGTGATTGCGATCGCAAAGCTCTATTAGTAGCTGTGGAATCGACTTTTAAAAATGAGATGTCGTAAAATTCGCCAAAAAAATTTCGCGACGAAATCGAGCACATGCCTTCAAAAAAGGGCTCTCCTGGCCAAATGGTTTAACTTTGGCAGGTCCCTCGTGCTTTATCATGAAAGTAGACTTCGTGGGGCAGATTCTGGAAGTGATTGCGATCGCAAAGCTCTATTAGTTGCTTTGGAATCGGCTTTTGAAAAAAATTCTGCGAAAATCGCAAAAATTTTGGGTATCGAAATCTGGCAAAAGTCTGCATAAAAGGGCTCTCCTGGCCAAATGGTTTAACTTTGGCAGGTCCCTGCTGGTCTGTTATGAAACTAGAATATCTTTTGCACATTCTGGAAGTGATTGCGATCGCAAAGCTCTATTAGTAGCTGTGGAATCGACTTTTAAAAATGAGATGTCGTAAAATTCGCCAAAAAAATTTCGCGACGAAATCGAGCACATGCCTTCAAAAAAGGGCTCTCCTGGCCAAATGGTTTAACTTTGGCAGGTCCCTCGTGCTTTATCATGAAAGTAGACTTCGTGGGGCAGATTCTGGAAGTGATTGCGATCGCAAAGCTCTATTAGTTGCTTTGGAATCGGCTTTTGAAAAAAATTCTGCGAAAATCGCAAAAATTTTGGGTATCGAAATCTGGCAAAAGTCTGCATAAAAGGGCTCTCCTGGCCAAATGGTTTAACTTTGGCAGGTCCCTGCTGGTCTGTTATGAAACTAGAATATCTTTTGCACATTCTGGAAGTGATTGCGATCGCAAAGCTCTATTAGTAGCTGTGGAATCGACTTTTAAAAATGAGATGTCGTAAAATTCGCCAAAAAAATTTCGCGACGAAATCGAGCACATGCCTTCAAAAAAGGGCTCTCCTGGCCAAATGGTTTAACTTTGGCAGGTCCCTCGTGCTTTATCATGAAAGTAGACTTCGTGGGGCAGATTCTGGAAGTGATTGCGATCGCAAAGCTCTATTAGTTGCTTTGGAATCGGCTTTTGAAAAAAATTCTGCGAAAATCGCAAAAATTTTGGGTATCGAAATCTGGCAAAAGTCTGCATAAAAGGGCTCTCCTGGCCAAATGGTTTAACTTTGGCAGGTCCCTGCTGGTCTGTTATGAAACTAGAATATCTTTTGCACATTCTGGAAGTGATTGCGATCGCAAAGCTCTATTAGTAGCTGTGGAATCGACTTTTAAAAATGAGATGTCGTAAAATTCGCCAAAAAAATTTCGCGACGAAATCGAGCACATGCCTTCAAAAAAGGGCTCTCCTGGCCAAATGGTTTAACTTTGGCAGGTCCCTCGTGCTTTATCATGAAAGTAGACTTCGTGGGGCAGATTCTGGAAGTGATTGCGATCGCAAAGCTCTATTAGTTGCTTTGGAATCGGCTTTTGAAAAAAATTCTGCGAAAATCGCAAAAATTTTGGGTATCGAAATCTGGCAAAAGTCTGCATAAAAGGGCTCTCCTGGCCAAATGGTTTAACTTTGGCAGGTCCCTGCTGGTCTGTTATGAAACTAGAATATCTTTTGCACATTCTGGAAGTGATTGCGATCGCAAAGCTCTATTAGTAGCTGTGGAATCGACTTTTAAAAATGAGATGTCGTAAAATTCGCCAAAAAAATTTCGCGACGAAATCGAGCACATGCCTTCAAAAAAGGGCTCTCCTGGCCAAATGGTTTAACTTTGGCAGGTCCCTCGTGCTTTATCATGAAAGTAGACTTCGTGGGGCAGATTCTGGAAGTGATTGCGATCGCAAAGCTCTATTAGTTGCTTTGGAATCGGCTTTTGAAAAAAATTCTGCGAAAATCGCAAAAATTTTGGGTATCGAAATCTGGCAAAAGTCTGCATAAAAGGGCTCTCCTGGCCAAATGGTTTAACTTTGGCAGGTCCCTGCTGGTCTGTTATGAAACTAGAATATCTTTTGCACATTCTGGAAGTGATTGCGATCGCAAAGCTCTATTAGTAGCTGTGGAATCGACTTTTAAAAATGAGATGTCGTAAAATTCGCCAAAAAAATTTCGCGACGAAATCGAGCACATGCCTTCAAAAAAGGGCTCTCCTGGCCAAATGGTTTAACTTTGGCAGGTCCCTCGTGCTTTATCATGAAAGTAGACTTCGTGGGGCAGATTCTGGAAGTGATTGCGATCGCAAAGCTCTATTAGTTGCTTTGGAATCGGCTTTTGAAAAAAATTCTGCGAAAATCGCAAAAATTTTGGGTATCGAAATCTGGCAAAAGTCTGCATAAAAGGGCTCTCCTGGCCAAATGGTTTAACTTTGGCAGGTCCCTGCTGGTCTGTTATGAAACTAGAATATCTTTTGCACATTCTGGAAGTGATTGCGATCGCAAAGCTCTATTAGTAGCTGTGGAATCGACTTTTAAAAATGAGATGTCGTAAAATTCGCCAAAAAAATTTCGCGACGAAATCGAGCACATGCCTTCAAAAAAGGGCTCTCCTGGCCAAATGGTTTAACTTTGGCAGGTCCCTCGTGCTTTATCATGAAAGTAGACTTCGTGGGGCAGATTCTGGAAGTGATTGCGATCGCAAAGCTCTATTAGTTGCTTTGGAATCGGCTTTTGAAAAAAATTCTGCGAAAATCGCAAAAATTTTGGGTATCGAAATCTGGCAAAAGTCTGCATAAAAGGGCTCTCCTGGCCAAATGGTTTAACTTTGGCAGGTCCCTGCTGGTCTGTTATGAAACTAGAATATCTTTTGCACATTCTGGAAGTGATTGCGATCGCAAAGCTCTATTAGTAGCTGTGGAATCGACTTTTAAAAATGAGATGTCGTAAAATTCGCCAAAAAAATTTCGCGACGAAATCGAGCACATGCCTTCAAAAAAGGGCTCTCCTGGCCAAATGGTTTAACTTTGGCAGGTCCCTCGTGCTTTATCATGAAAGTAGACTTCGTGGGGCAGATTCTGGAAGTGATTGCGATCGCAAAGCTCTATTAGTTGCTTTGGAATCGGCTTTTGAAAAAAATTCTGCGAAAATCGCAAAAATTTTGGGTATCGAAATCTGGCAAAAGTCTGCATAAAAGGGCTCTCCTGGCCAAATGGTTTAACTTTGGCAGGTCCCTGCTGGTCTGTTATGAAACTAGAATATCTTTTGCACATTCTGGAAGTGATTGCGATCGCAAAGCTCTATTAGTAGCTGTGGAATCGACTTTTAAAAATGAGATGTCGTAAAATTCGCCAAAAAAATTTCGCGACGAAATCGAGCACATGCCTTCAAAAAAGGGCTCTCCTGGCCAAATGGTTTAACTTTGGCAGGTCCCTCGTGCTTTATCATGAAAGTAGACTTCGTGGGGCAGATTCTGGAAGTGATTGCGATCGCAAAGCTCTATTAGTTGCTTTGGAATCGGCTTTTGAAAAAAATTCTGCGAAAATCGCAAAAATTTTGGGTATCGAAATCTGGCAAAAGTCTGCATAAAAGGGCTCTCCTGGCCAAATGGTTTAACTTTGGCAGGTCCCTGCTGGTCTGTTATGAAACTAGAATATCTTTTGCACATTCTGGAAGTGATTGCGATCGCAAAGCTCTATTAGTAGCTGTGGAATCGACTTTTAAAAATGAGATGTCGTAAAATTCGCCAAAAAAATTTCGCGACGAAATCGAGCACATGCCTTCAAAAAAGGGCTCTCCTGGCCAAATGGTTTAACTTTGGCAGGTCCCTCGTGCTTTATCATGAAAGTAGACTTCGTGGGGCAGATTCTGGAAGTGATTGCGATCGCAAAGCTCTATTAGTTGCTTTGGAATCGGCTTTTGAAAAAAATTCTGCGAAAATCGCAAAAATTTTGGGTATCGAAATCTGGCAAAAGTCTGCATAAAAGGGCTCTCCTGGCCAAATGGTTTAACTTTGGCAGGTCCCTGCTGGTCTGTTATGAAACTAGAATATCTTTTGCACATTCTGGAAGTGATTGCGATCGCAAAGCTCTATTAGTAGCTGTGGAATCGACTTTTAAAAATGAGATGTCGTAAAATTCGCCAAAAAAATTTCGCGACGAAATCGAGCACATGCCTTCAAAAAAGGGCTCTCCTGGCCAAATGGTTTAACTTTGGCAGGTCCCTCGTGCTTTATCATGAAAGTAGACTTCGTGGGGCAGATTCTGGAAGTGATTGCGATCGCAAAGCTCTATTAGTTGCTTTGGAATCGGCTTTTGAAAAAAATTCTGCGAAAATCGCAAAAATTTTGGGTATCGAAATCTGGCAAAAGTCTGCATAAAAGGGCTCTCCTGGCCAAATGGTTTAACTTTGGCAGGTCCCTGCTGGTCTGTTATGAAACTAGAATATCTTTTGCACATTCTGGAAGTGATTGCGATCGCAAAGCTCTATTAGTAGCTGTGGAATCGACTTTTAAAAATGAGATGTCGTAAAATTCGCCAAAAAAATTTCGCGACGAAATCGAGCACATGCCTTCAAAAAAGGGCTCTCCTGGCCAAATGGTTTAACTTTGGCAGGTCCCTCGTGCTTTATCATGAAAGTAGACTTCGTGGGGCAGATTCTGGAAGTGATTGCGATCGCAAAGCTCTATTAGTTGCTTTGGAATCGGCTTTTGAAAAAAATTCTGCGAAAATCGCAAAAATTTTGGGTATCGAAATCTGGCAAAAGTCTGCATAAAAGGGCTCTCCTGGCCAAATGGTTTAACTTTGGCAGGTCCCTGCTGGTCTGTTATGAAACTAGAATATCTTTTGCACATTCTGGAAGTGATTGCGATCGCAAAGCTCTATTAGTAGCTGTGGAATCGACTTTTAAAAATGAGATGTCGTAAAATTCGCCAAAAAAATTTCGCGACGAAATCGAGCACATGCCTTCAAAAAAGGGCTCTCCTGGCCAAATGGTTTAACTTTGGCAGGTCCCTCGTGCTTTATCATGAAAGTAGACTTCGTGGGGCAGATTCTGGAAGTGATTGCGATCGCAAAGCTCTATTAGTTGCTTTGGAATCGGCTTTTGAAAAAAATTCTGCGAAAATCGCAAAAATTTTGGGTATCGAAATCTGGCAAAAGTCTGCATAAAAGGGCTCTCCTGGCCAAATGGTTTAACTTTGGCAGGTCCCTGCTGGTCTGTTATGAAACTAGAATATCTTTTGCACATTCTGGAAGTGATTGCGATCGCAAAGCTCTATTAGTAGCTGTGGAATCGACTTTTAAAAATGAGATGTCGTAAAATTCGCCAAAAAAATTTCGCGACGAAATCGAGCACATGCCTTCAAAAAAGGGCTCTCCTGGCCAAATGGTTTAACTTTGGCAGGTCCCTCGTGCTTTATCATGAAAGTAGACTTCGTGGGGCAGATTCTGGAAGTGATTGCGATCGCAAAGCTCTATTAGTTGCTTTGGAATCGGCTTTTGAAAAAAATTCTGCGAAAATCGCAAAAATTTTGGGTATCGAAATCTGGCAAAAGTCTGCATAAAAGGGCTCTCCTGGCCAAATGGTTTAACTTTGGCAGGTCCCTGCTGGTCTGTTATGAAACTAGAATATCTTTTGCACATTCTGGAAGTGATTGCGATCGCAAAGCTCTATTAGTAGCTGTGGAATCGACTTTTAAAAATGAGATGTCGTAAAATTCGCCAAAAAAATTTCGCGACGAAATCGAGCACATGCCTTCAAAAAAGGGCTCTCCTGGCCAAATGGTTTA
Source organism: Salticus scenicus (assembly GCA_963930645.1). Lineage (NCBI taxonomy): Eukaryota > Metazoa > Arthropoda > Arachnida > Araneae > Salticidae > Salticus > Salticus scenicus. Next base: position 8,128 of record CAWVNO010002877.1, on the reverse strand, counting down.
ACTTTGGCAGGTCCCTCGTGCTTTATCATGAAAGTAGACTTCGTGGGGCAGATTCTGGAAGTGATTGCGATCGCAAAGCTCTATTAGTTGCTTTGGAATCGGCTTTTGAAAAAAATTCTGCGAAAATCGCAAAAATTTTGGGTATCGAAATCTGGCAAAAGTCTGCATAAAAGGGCTCTCCTGGCCAAATGGTTTAACTTTGGCAGGTCCCTGCTGGTCTGTTATGAAACTAGAATATCTTTTGCACATTCTGGAAGTGATTGCGATCGCAAAGCTCTATTAGTAGCTGTGGAATCGACTTTTAAAAATGAGATGTCGTAAAATTCGCCAAAAAAATTTCGCGACGAAATCGAGCACATGCCTTCAAAAAAGGGCTCTCCTGGCCAAATGGTTTAACTTTGGCAGGTCCCTCGTGCTTTATCATGAAAGTAGACTTCGTGGGGCAGATTCTGGAAGTGATTGCGATCGCAAAGCTCTATTAGTTGCTTTGGAATCGGCTTTTGAAAAAAATTCTGCGAAAATCGCAAAAATTTTGGGTATCGAAATCTGGCAAAAGTCTGCATAAAAGGGCTCTCCTGGCCAAATGGTTTAACTTTGGCAGGTCCCTGCTGGTCTGTTATGAAACTAGAATATCTTTTGCACATTCTGGAAGTGATTGCGATCGCAAAGCTCTATTAGTAGCTGTGGAATCGACTTTTAAAAATGAGATGTCGTAAAATTCGCCAAAAAAATTTCGCGACGAAATCGAGCACATGCCTTCAAAAAAGGGCTCTCCTGGCCAAATGGTTTAACTTTGGCAGGTCCCTCGTGCTTTATCATGAAAGTAGACTTCGTGGGGCAGATTCTGGAAGTGATTGCGATCGCAAAGCTCTATTAGTTGCTTTGGAATCGGCTTTTGAAAAAAATTCTGCGAAAATCGCAAAAATTTTGGGTATCGAAATCTGGCAAAAGTCTGCATAAAAGGGCTCTCCTGGCCAAATGGTTTAACTTTGGCAGGTCCCTGCTGGTCTGTTATGAAACTAGAATATCTTTTGCACATTCTGGAAGTGATTGCGATCGCAAAGCTCTATTAGTAGCTGTGGAATCGACTTTTAAAAATGAGATGTCGTAAAATTCGCCAAAAAAATTTCGCGACGAAATCGAGCACATGCCTTCAAAAAAGGGCTCTCCTGGCCAAATGGTTTAACTTTGGCAGGTCCCTCGTGCTTTATCATGAAAGTAGACTTCGTGGGGCAGATTCTGGAAGTGATTGCGATCGCAAAGCTCTATTAGTTGCTTTGGAATCGGCTTTTGAAAAAAATTCTGCGAAAATCGCAAAAATTTTGGGTATCGAAATCTGGCAAAAGTCTGCATAAAAGGGCTCTCCTGGCCAAATGGTTTAACTTTGGCAGGTCCCTGCTGGTCTGTTATGAAACTAGAATATCTTTTGCACATTCTGGAAGTGATTGCGATCGCAAAGCTCTATTAGTAGCTGTGGAATCGACTTTTAAAAATGAGATGTCGTAAAATTCGCCAAAAAAATTTCGCGACGAAATCGAGCACATGCCTTCAAAAAAGGGCTCTCCTGGCCAAATGGTTTAACTTTGGCAGGTCCCTCGTGCTTTATCATGAAAGTAGACTTCGTGGGGCAGATTCTGGAAGTGATTGCGATCGCAAAGCTCTATTAGTTGCTTTGGAATCGGCTTTTGAAAAAAATTCTGCGAAAATCGCAAAAATTTTGGGTATCGAAATCTGGCAAAAGTCTGCATAAAAGGGCTCTCCTGGCCAAATGGTTTAACTTTGGCAGGTCCCTGCTGGTCTGTTATGAAACTAGAATATCTTTTGCACATTCTGGAAGTGATTGCGATCGCAAAGCTCTATTAGTAGCTGTGGAATCGACTTTTAAAAATGAGATGTCGTAAAATTCGCCAAAAAAATTTCGCGACGAAATCGAGCACATGCCTTCAAAAAAGGGCTCTCCTGGCCAAATGGTTTAACTTTGGCAGGTCCCTCGTGCTTTATCATGAAAGTAGACTTCGTGGGGCAGATTCTGGAAGTGATTGCGATCGCAAAGCTCTATTAGTTGCTTTGGAATCGGCTTTTGAAAAAAATTCTGCGAAAATCGCAAAAATTTTGGGTATCGAAATCTGGCAAAAGTCTGCATAAAAGGGCTCTCCTGGCCAAATGGTTTAACTTTGGCAGGTCCCTGCTGGTCTGTTATGAAACTAGAATATCTTTTGCACATTCTGGAAGTGATTGCGATCGCAAAGCTCTATTAGTAGCTGTGGAATCGACTTTTAAAAATGAGATGTCGTAAAATTCGCCAAAAAAATTTCGCGACGAAATCGAGCACATGCCTTCAAAAAAGGGCTCTCCTGGCCAAATGGTTTAACTTTGGCAGGTCCCTCGTGCTTTATCATGAAAGTAGACTTCGTGGGGCAGATTCTGGAAGTGATTGCGATCGCAAAGCTCTATTAGTTGCTTTGGAATCGGCTTTTGAAAAAAATTCTGCGAAAATCGCAAAAATTTTGGGTATCGAAATCTGGCAAAAGTCTGCATAAAAGGGCTCTCCTGGCCAAATGGTTTAACTTTGGCAGGTCCCTGCTGGTCTGTTATGAAACTAGAATATCTTTTGCACATTCTGGAAGTGATTGCGATCGCAAAGCTCTATTAGTAGCTGTGGAATCGACTTTTAAAAATGAGATGTCGTAAAATTCGCCAAAAAAATTTCGCGACGAAATCGAGCACATGCCTTCAAAAAAGGGCTCTCCTGGCCAAATGGTTTAACTTTGGCAGGTCCCTCGTGCTTTATCATGAAAGTAGACTTCGTGGGGCAGATTCTGGAAGTGATTGCGATCGCAAAGCTCTATTAGTTGCTTTGGAATCGGCTTTTGAAAAAAATTCTGCGAAAATCGCAAAAATTTTGGGTATCGAAATCTGGCAAAAGTCTGCATAAAAGGGCTCTCCTGGCCAAATGGTTTAACTTTGGCAGGTCCCTGCTGGTCTGTTATGAAACTAGAATATCTTTTGCACATTCTGGAAGTGATTGCGATCGCAAAGCTCTATTAGTAGCTGTGGAATCGACTTTTAAAAATGAGATGTCGTAAAATTCGCCAAAAAAATTTCGCGACGAAATCGAGCACATGCCTTCAAAAAAGGGCTCTCCTGGCCAAATGGTTTAACTTTGGCAGGTCCCTCGTGCTTTATCATGAAAGTAGACTTCGTGGGGCAGATTCTGGAAGTGATTGCGATCGCAAAGCTCTATTAGTTGCTTTGGAATCGGCTTTTGAAAAAAATTCTGCGAAAATCGCAAAAATTTTGGGTATCGAAATCTGGCAAAAGTCTGCATAAAAGGGCTCTCCTGGCCAAATGGTTTAACTTTGGCAGGTCCCTGCTGGTCTGTTATGAAACTAGAATATCTTTTGCACATTCTGGAAGTGATTGCGATCGCAAAGCTCTATTAGTAGCTGTGGAATCGACTTTTAAAAATGAGATGTCGTAAAATTCGCCAAAAAAATTTCGCGACGAAATCGAGCACATGCCTTCAAAAAAGGGCTCTCCTGGCCAAATGGTTTAACTTTGGCAGGTCCCTCGTGCTTTATCATGAAAGTAGACTTCGTGGGGCAGATTCTGGAAGTGATTGCGATCGCAAAGCTCTATTAGTTGCTTTGGAATCGGCTTTTGAAAAAAATTCTGCGAAAATCGCAAAAATTTTGGGTATCGAAATCTGGCAAAAGTCTGCATAAAAGGGCTCTCCTGGCCAAATGGTTTAACTTTGGCAGGTCCCTGCTGGTCTGTTATGAAACTAGAATATCTTTTGCACATTCTGGAAGTGATTGCGATCGCAAAGCTCTATTAGTAGCTGTGGAATCGACTTTTAAAAATGAGATGTCGTAAAATTCGCCAAAAAAATTTCGCGACGAAATCGAGCACATGCCTTCAAAAAAGGGCTCTCCTGGCCAAATGGTTTAACTTTGGCAGGTCCCTCGTGCTTTATCATGAAAGTAGACTTCGTGGGGCAGATTCTGGAAGTGATTGCGATCGCAAAGCTCTATTAGTTGCTTTGGAATCGGCTTTTGAAAAAAATTCTGCGAAAATCGCAAAAATTTTGGGTATCGAAATCTGGCAAAAGTCTGCATAAAAGGGCTCTCCTGGCCAAATGGTTTAACTTTGGCAGGTCCCTGCTGGTCTGTTATGAAACTAGAATATCTTTTGCACATTCTGGAAGTGATTGCGATCGCAAAGCTCTATTAGTAGCTGTGGAATCGACTTTTAAAAATGAGATGTCGTAAAATTCGCCAAAAAAATTTCGCGACGAAATCGAGCACATGCCTTCAAAAAAGGGCTCTCCTGGCCAAATGGTTTAACTTTGGCAGGTCCCTCGTGCTTTATCATGAAAGTAGACTTCGTGGGGCAGATTCTGGAAGTGATTGCGATCGCAAAGCTCTATTAGTTGCTTTGGAATCGGCTTTTGAAAAAAATTCTGCGAAAATCGCAAAAATTTTGGGTATCGAAATCTGGCAAAAGTCTGCATAAAAGGGCTCTCCTGGCCAAATGGTTTAACTTTGGCAGGTCCCTGCTGGTCTGTTATGAAACTAGAATATCTTTTGCACATTCTGGAAGTGATTGCGATCGCAAAGCTCTATTAGTAGCTGTGGAATCGACTTTTAAAAATGAGATGTCGTAAAATTCGCCAAAAAAATTTCGCGACGAAATCGAGCACATGCCTTCAAAAAAGGGCTCTCCTGGCCAAATGGTTTAACTTTGGCAGGTCCCTCGTGCTTTATCATGAAAGTAGACTTCGTGGGGCAGATTCTGGAAGTGATTGCGATCGCAAAGCTCTATTAGTTGCTTTGGAATCGGCTTTTGAAAAAAATTCTGCGAAAATCGCAAAAATTTTGGGTATCGAAATCTGGCAAAAGTCTGCATAAAAGGGCTCTCCTGGCCAAATGGTTTAACTTTGGCAGGTCCCTGCTGGTCTGTTATGAAACTAGAATATCTTTTGCACATTCTGGAAGTGATTGCGATCGCAAAGCTCTATTAGTAGCTGTGGAATCGACTTTTAAAAATGAGATGTCGTAAAATTCGCCAAAAAAATTTCGCGACGAAATCGAGCACATGCCTTCAAAAAAGGGCTCTCCTGGCCAAATGGTTTAACTTTGGCAGGTCCCTCGTGCTTTATCATGAAAGTAGACTTCGTGGGGCAGATTCTGGAAGTGATTGCGATCGCAAAGCTCTATTAGTTGCTTTGGAATCGGCTTTTGAAAAAAATTCTGCGAAAATCGCAAAAATTTTGGGTATCGAAATCTGGCAAAAGTCTGCATAAAAGGGCTCTCCTGGCCAAATGGTTTAACTTTGGCAGGTCCCTGCTGGTCTGTTATGAAACTAGAATATCTTTTGCACATTCTGGAAGTGATTGCGATCGCAAAGCTCTATTAGTAGCTGTGGAATCGACTTTTAAAAATGAGATGTCGTAAAATTCGCCAAAAAAATTTCGCGACGAAATCGAGCACATGCCTTCAAAAAAGGGCTCTCCTGGCCAAATGGTTTAACTTTGGCAGGTCCCTCGTGCTTTATCATGAAAGTAGACTTCGTGGGGCAGATTCTGGAAGTGATTGCGATCGCAAAGCTCTATTAGTTGCTTTGGAATCGGCTTTTGAAAAAAATTCTGCGAAAATCGCAAAAATTTTGGGTATCGAAATCTGGCAAAAGTCTGCATAAAAGGGCTCTCCTGGCCAAATGGTTTAACTTTGGCAGGTCCCTGCTGGTCTGTTATGAAACTAGAATATCTTTTGCACATTCTGGAAGTGATTGCGATCGCAAAGCTCTATTAGTAGCTGTGGAATCGACTTTTAAAAATGAGATGTCGTAAAATTCGCCAAAAAAATTTCGCGACGAAATCGAGCACATGCCTTCAAAAAAGGGCTCTCCTGGCCAAATGGTTTAACTTTGGCAGGTCCCTCGTGCTTTATCATGAAAGTAGACTTCGTGGGGCAGATTCTGGAAGTGATTGCGATCGCAAAGCTCTATTAGTTGCTTTGGAATCGGCTTTTGAAAAAAATTCTGCGAAAATCGCAAAAATTTTGGGTATCGAAATCTGGCAAAAGTCTGCATAAAAGGGCTCTCCTGGCCAAATGGTTTAACTTTGGCAGGTCCCTGCTGGTCTGTTATGAAACTAGAATATCTTTTGCACATTCTGGAAGTGATTGCGATCGCAAAGCTCTATTAGTAGCTGTGGAATCGACTTTTAAAAATGAGATGTCGTAAAATTCGCCAAAAAAATTTCGCGACGAAATCGAGCACATGCCTTCAAAAAAGGGCTCTCCTGGCCAAATGGTTTAACTTTGGCAGGTCCCTCGTGCTTTATCATGAAAGTAGACTTCGTGGGGCAGATTCTGGAAGTGATTGCGATCGCAAAGCTCTATTAGTTGCTTTGGAATCGGCTTTTGAAAAAAATTCTGCGAAAATCGCAAAAATTTTGGGTATCGAAATCTGGCAAAAGTCTGCATAAAAGGGCTCTCCTGGCCAAATGGTTTAACTTTGGCAGGTCCCTGCTGGTCTGTTATGAAACTAGAATATCTTTTGCACATTCTGGAAGTGATTGCGATCGCAAAGCTCTATTAGTAGCTGTGGAATCGACTTTTAAAAATGAGATGTCGTAAAATTCGCCAAAAAAATTTCGCGACGAAATCGAGCACATGCCTTCAAAAAAGGGCTCTCCTGGCCAAATGGTTTAACTTTGGCAGGTCCCTCGTGCTTTATCATGAAAGTAGACTTCGTGGGGCAGATTCTGGAAGTGATTGCGATCGCAAAGCTCTATTAGTTGCTTTGGAATCGGCTTTTGAAAAAAATTCTGCGAAAATCGCAAAAATTTTGGGTATCGAAATCTGGCAAAAGTCTGCATAAAAGGGCTCTCCTGGCCAAATGGTTTAACTTTGGCAGGTCCCTGCTGGTCTGTTATGAAACTAGAATATCTTTTGCACATTCTGGAAGTGATTGCGATCGCAAAGCTCTATTAGTAGCTGTGGAATCGACTTTTAAAAATGAGATGTCGTAAAATTCGCCAAAAAAATTTCGCGACGAAATCGAGCACATGCCTTCAAAAAAGGGCTCTCCTGGCCAAATGGTTTAACTTTGGCAGGTCCCTCGTGCTTTATCATGAAAGTAGACTTCGTGGGGCAGATTCTGGAAGTGATTGCGATCGCAAAGCTCTATTAGTTGCTTTGGAATCGGCTTTTGAAAAAAATTCTGCGAAAATCGCAAAAATTTTGGGTATCGAAATCTGGCAAAAGTCTGCATAAAAGGGCTCTCCTGGCCAAATGGTTTAACTTTGGCAGGTCCCTGCTGGTCTGTTATGAAACTAGAATATCTTTTGCACATTCTGGAAGTGATTGCGATCGCAAAGCTCTATTAGTAGCTGTGGAATCGACTTTTAAAAATGAGATGTCGTAAAATTCGCCAAAAAAATTTCGCGACGAAATCGAGCACATGCCTTCAAAAAAGGGCTCTCCTGGCCAAATGGTTTAACTTTGGCAGGTCCCTCGTGCTTTATCATGAAAGTAGACTTCGTGGGGCAGATTCTGGAAGTGATTGCGATCGCAAAGCTCTATTAGTTGCTTTGGAATCGGCTTTTGAAAAAAATTCTGCGAAAATCGCAAAAATTTTGGGTATCGAAATCTGGCAAAAGTCTGCATAAAAGGGCTCTCCTGGCCAAATGGTTTAACTTTGGCAGGTCCCTGCTGGTCTGTTATGAAACTAGAATATCTTTTGCACATTCTGGAAGTGATTGCGATCGCAAAGCTCTATTAGTAGCTGTGGAATCGACTTTTAAAAATGAGATGTCGTAAAATTCGCCAAAAAAATTTCGCGACGAAATCGAGCACATGCCTTCAAAAAAGGGCTCTCCTGGCCAAATGGTTTAACTTTGGCAGGTCCCTCGTGCTTTATCATGAAAGTAGACTTCGTGGGGCAGATTCTGGAAGTGATTGCGATCGCAAAGCTCTATTAGTTGCTTTGGAATCGGCTTTGAAAAAAATTCTGCGAAAATCGCAAAAATTTTGGGTATCGAAATCTGGCAAAAGTCTGCATAAAAGGGCTCTCCTGGCCAAATGGTTTAACTTTGGCAGGTCCCTGCTGGTCTGTTATGAAA
>CAWVNO010002875.1:0-20575 GCA_963930645.1 Salticus scenicus | reverse complement strand
AGATTCTGGAAGTGATTGCGATCGCAAAGCTCTATTAGCTGCTTTGGAATCGGCTTTTGAAAAAAAATCTGTGAAAATCGCAAAAATTTTGGGTATCGAAATCTGGCAAAAGTCTGCATAAAAGGGCTCACCTGGCCAAATGGTTTAACTTTGGCAGGTACCTGCTGGTCTGTTATGAAACTAGAATATCTTTTGCAGATTCTGGAAGTGATTGCGATCGCAAAGCTCTAATAGTTGCTGTGGAATCGACTTTTAAAAATGAGAGGTCGTAAAATTCGACAAAAAAATTTGGCGACGAAATCGAGCACATGCCTTCATAAAAGGGCTCTCCTGGCCAAATGGTTTAACTTTGGCAGGTCCCTCGTGCTTTATCATGAAAGTAGACTTCGTGGGGCAGATTCTGGAAGTGATTGCGATCGCAAAGCTCTATTAGCTGCTTTGGAATCGGCTTTTGAAAAAAAATCTGTGAAAATCGCAAAAATTTTGGGTATCGAAATCTGGCAAAAGTCTGCATAAAAGGGCTCACCTGGCCAAATGGTTTAACTTTGGCAGGTACCTGCTGGTCTGTTATGAAACTAGAATATCTTTTGCAGATTCTGGAAGTGATTGCGATCGCAAAGCTCTAATAGTTGCTGTGGAATCGACTTTTAAAAATGAGAGGTCGTAAAATTCGACAAAAAAATTTGGCGACGAAATCGAGCACATGCCTTCATAAAAGGGCTCTCCTGGCCAAATGGTTTAACTTTGGCAGGTCCCTCGTGCTTTATCATGAAAGTAGACTTCGTGGGGCAGATTCTGGAAGTGATTGCGATCGCAAAGCTCTATTAGCTGCTTTGGAATCGGCTTTTGAAAAAAAATCTGTGAAAATCGCAAAAATTTTGGGTATCGAAATCTGGCAAAAGTCTGCATAAAAGGGCTCACCTGGCCAAATGGTTTAACTTTGGCAGGTACCTGCTGGTCTGTTATGAAACTAGAATATCTTTTGCAGATTCTGGAAGTGATTGCGATCGCAAAGCTCTAATAGTTGCTGTGGAATCGACTTTTAAAAATGAGAGGTCGTAAAATTCGACAAAAAAATTTGGCGACGAAATCGAGCACATGCCTTCATAAAAGGGCTCTCCTGGCCAAATGGTTTAACTTTGGCAGGTCCCTCGTGCTTTATCATGAAAGTAGACTTCGTGGGGCAGATTCTGGAAGTGATTGCGATCGCAAAGCTCTATTAGCTGCTTTGGAATCGGCTTTTGAAAAAAAATCTGTGAAAATCGCAAAAATTTTGGGTATCGAAATCTGGCAAAAGTCTGCATAAAAGGGCTCACCTGGCCAAATGGTTTAACTTTGGCAGGTACCTGCTGGTCTGTTATGAAACTAGAATATCTTTTGCAGATTCTGGAAGTGATTGCGATCGCAAAGCTCTAATAGTTGCTGTGGAATCGACTTTTAAAAATGAGAGGTCGTAAAATTCGACAAAAAAATTTGGCGACGAAATCGAGCACATGCCTTCATAAAAGGGCTCTCCTGGCCAAATGGTTTAACTTTGGCAGGTCCCTCGTGCTTTATCATGAAAGTAGACTTCGTGGGGCAGATTCTGGAAGTGATTGCGATCGCAAAGCTCTATTAGCTGCTTTGGAATCGGCTTTTGAAAAAAAATCTGTGAAAATCGCAAAAATTTTGGGTATCGAAATCTGGCAAAAGTCTGCATAAAAGGGCTCACCTGGCCAAATGGTTTAACTTTGGCAGGTACCTGCTGGTCTGTTATGAAACTAGAATATCTTTTGCAGATTCTGGAAGTGATTGCGATCGCAAAGCTCTAATAGTTGCTGTGGAATCGACTTTTAAAAATGAGAGGTCGTAAAATTCGACAAAAAAATTTGGCGACGAAATCGAGCACATGCCTTCATAAAAGGGCTCTCCTGGCCAAATGGTTTAACTTTGGCAGGTCCCTCGTGCTTTATCATGAAAGTAGACTTCGTGGGGCAGATTCTGGAAGTGATTGCGATCGCAAAGCTCTATTAGCTGCTTTGGAATCGGCTTTTGAAAAAAAATCTGTGAAAATCGCAAAAATTTTGGGTATCGAAATCTGGCAAAAGTCTGCATAAAAGGGCTCACCTGGCCAAATGGTTTAACTTTGGCAGGTACCTGCTGGTCTGTTATGAAACTAGAATATCTTTTGCAGATTCTGGAAGTGATTGCGATCGCAAAGCTCTAATAGTTGCTGTGGAATCGACTTTTAAAAATGAGAGGTCGTAAAATTCGACAAAAAAATTTGGCGACGAAATCGAGCACATGCCTTCATAAAAGGGCTCTCCTGGCCAAATGGTTTAACTTTGGCAGGTCCCTCGTGCTTTATCATGAAAGTAGACTTCGTGGGGCAGATTCTGGAAGTGATTGCGATCGCAAAGCTCTATTAGCTGCTTTGGAATCGGCTTTTGAAAAAAAATCTGTGAAAATCGCAAAAATTTTGGGTATCGAAATCTGGCAAAAGTCTGCATAAAAGGGCTCACCTGGCCAAATGGTTTAACTTTGGCAGGTACCTGCTGGTCTGTTTGAAACTAGAATATCTTTTGCAGATTCTGGAAGTGATTGCGATCGCAAAGCTCTAATAGTTGCTGTGGAATCGACTTTTAAAAATGAGAGGTCGTAAAATTCGACAAAAAAATTTGGCGACGAAATCGAGCACATGCCTTCATAAAAGGGCTCTCCTGGCCAAATGGTTTAACTTTGGCAGGTCCCTCGTGCTTTATCATGAAAGTAGACTTCGTGGGGCAGATTCTGGAAGTGATTGCGATCGCAAAGCTCTATTAGCTGCTTTGGAATCGGCTTTTGAAAAAAAATCTGTGAAAATCGCAAAAATTTTGGGTATCGAAATCTGGCAAAAGTCTGCATAAAAGGGCTCACCTGGCCAAATGGTTTAACTTTGGCAGGTACCTGCTGGTCTGTTATGAAACTAGAATATCTTTTGCAGATTCTGGAAGTGATTGCGATCGCAAAGCTCTAATAGTTGCTGTGGAATCGACTTTTAAAAATGAGAGGTCGTAAAATTCGACAAAAAAATTTGGCGACGAAATCGAGCACATGCCTTCATAAAAGGGCTCTCCTGGCCAAATGGTTTAACTTTGGCAGGTCCCTCGTGCTTTATCATGAAAGTAGACTTCGTGGGGCAGATTCTGGAAGTGATTGCGATCGCAAAGCTCTATTAGCTGCTTTGGAATCGGCTTTTGAAAAAAAATCTGTGAAAATCGCAAAAATTTTGGGTATCGAAATCTGGCAAAAGTCTGCATAAAAGGGCTCACCTGGCCAAATGGTTTAACTTTGGCAGGTACCTGCTGGTCTGTTATGAAACTAGAATATCTTTTGCAGATTCTGGAAGTGATTGCGATCGCAAAGCTCTAATAGTTGCTGTGGAATCGACTTTTAAAAATGAGAGGTCGTAAAATTCGACAAAAAAATTTGGCGACGAAATCGAGCACATGCCTTCATAAAAGGGCTCTCCTGGCCAAATGGTTTAACTTTGGCAGGTCCCTCGTGCTTTATCATGAAAGTAGACTTCGTGGGGCAGATTCTGGAAGTGATTGCGATCGCAAAGCTCTATTAGCTGCTTTGGAATCGGCTTTTGAAAAAAAATCTGTGAAAATCGCAAAAATTTTGGGTATCGAAATCTGGCAAAAGTCTGCATAAAAGGGCTCACCTGGCCAAATGGTTTAACTTTGGCAGGTACCTGCTGGTCTGTTATGAAACTAGAATATCTTTTGCAGATTCTGGAAGTGATTGCGATCGCAAAGCTCTAATAGTTGCTGTGGAATCGACTTTTAAAAATGAGAGGTCGTAAAATTCGACAAAAAAATTTGGCGACGAAATCGAGCACATGCCTTCATAAAAGGGCTCTCCTGGCCAAATGGTTTAACTTTGGCAGGTCCCTCGTGCTTTATCATGAAAGTAGACTTCGTGGGGCAGATTCTGGAAGTGATTGCGATCGCAAAGCTCTATTAGCTGCTTTGGAATCGGCTTTTGAAAAAAAATCTGTGAAAATCGCAAAAATTTTGGGTATCGAAATCTGGCAAAAGTCTGCATAAAAGGGCTCACCTGGCCAAATGGTTTAACTTTGGCAGGTACCTGCTGGTCTGTTATGAAACTAGAATATCTTTTGCAGATTCTGGAAGTGATTGCGATCGCAAAGCTCTAATAGTTGCTGTGGAATCGACTTTTAAAAATGAGAGGTCGTAAAATTCGACAAAAAAATTTGGCGACGAAATCGAGCACATGCCTTCATAAAAGGGCTCTCCTGGCCAAATGGTTTAACTTTGGCAGGTCCCTCGTGCTTTATCATGAAAGTAGACTTCGTGGGGCAGATTCTGGAAGTGATTGCGATCGCAAAGCTCTATTAGCTGCTTTGGAATCGGCTTTTGAAAAAAAATCTGTGAAAATCGCAAAAATTTTGGGTATCGAAATCTGGCAAAAGTCTGCATAAAAGGGCTCACCTGGCCAAATGGTTTAACTTTGGCAGGTACCTGCTGGTCTGTTATGAAACTAGAATATCTTTTGCAGATTCTGGAAGTGATTGCGATCGCAAAGCTCTAATAGTTGCTGTGGAATCGACTTTTAAAAATGAGAGGTCGTAAAATTCGACAAAAAAATTTGGCGACGAAATCGAGCACATGCCTTCATAAAAGGGCTCTCCTGGCCAAATGGTTTAACTTTGGCAGGTCCCTCGTGCTTTATCATGAAAGTAGACTTCGTGGGGCAGATTCTGGAAGTGATTGCGATCGCAAAGCTCTATTAGCTGCTTTGGAATCGGCTTTTGAAAAAAAATCTGTGAAAATCGCAAAAATTTTGGGTATCGAAATCTGGCAAAAGTCTGCATAAAAGGGCTCACCTGGCCAAATGGTTTAACTTTGGCAGGTACCTGCTGGTCTGTTATGAAACTAGAATATCTTTTGCAGATTCTGGAAGTGATTGCGATCGCAAAGCTCTAATAGTTGCTGTGGAATCGACTTTTAAAAATGAGAGGTCGTAAAATTCGACAAAAAAATTTGGCGACGAAATCGAGCACATGCCTTCATAAAAGGGCTCTCCTGGCCAAATGGTTTAACTTTGGCAGGTCCCTCGTGCTTTATCATGAAAGTAGACTTCGTGGGGCAGATTCTGGAAGTGATTGCGATCGCAAAGCTCTATTAGCTGCTTTGGAATCGGCTTTTGAAAAAAAATCTGTGAAAATCGCAAAAATTTTGGGTATCGAAATCTGGCAAAAGTCTGCATAAAAGGGCTCACCTGGCCAAATGGTTTAACTTTGGCAGGTACCTGCTGGTCTGTTATGAAACTAGAATATCTTTTGCAGATTCTGGAAGTGATTGCGATCGCAAAGCTCTAATAGTTGCTGTGGAATCGACTTTTAAAAATGAGAGGTCGTAAAATTCGACAAAAAAATTTGGCGACGAAATCGAGCACATGCCTTCATAAAAGGGCTCTCCTGGCCAAATGGTTTAACTTTGGCAGGTCCCTCGTGCTTTATCATGAAAGTAGACTTCGTGGGGCAGATTCTGGAAGTGATTGCGATCGCAAAGCTCTATTAGCTGCTTTGGAATCGGCTTTTGAAAAAAAATCTGTGAAAATCGCAAAAATTTTGGGTATCGAAATCTGGCAAAAGTCTGCATAAAAGGGCTCACCTGGCCAAATGGTTTAACTTTGGCAGGTACCTGCTGGTCTGTTATGAAACTAGAATATCTTTTGCAGATTCTGGAAGTGATTGCGATCGCAAAGCTCTAATAGTTGCTGTGGAATCGACTTTTAAAAATGAGAGGTCGTAAAATTCGACAAAAAAATTTGGCGACGAAATCGAGCACATGCCTTCATAAAAGGGCTCTCCTGGCCAAATGGTTTAACTTTGGCAGGTCCCTCGTGCTTTATCATGAAAGTAGACTTCGTGGGGCAGATTCTGGAAGTGATTGCGATCGCAAAGCTCTATTAGCTGCTTTGGAATCGGCTTTTGAAAAAAAATCTGTGAAAATCGCAAAAATTTTGGGTATCGAAATCTGGCAAAAGTCTGCATAAAAGGGCTCACCTGGCCAAATGGTTTAACTTTGGCAGGTACCTGCTGGTCTGTTATGAAACTAGAATATCTTTTGCAGATTCTGGAAGTGATTGCGATCGCAAAGCTCTAATAGTTGCTGTGGAATCGACTTTTAAAAATGAGAGGTCGTAAAATTCGACAAAAAAATTTGGCGACGAAATCGAGCACATGCCTTCATAAAAGGGCTCTCCTGGCCAAATGGTTTAACTTTGGCAGGTCCCTCGTGCTTTATCATGAAAGTAGACTTCGTGGGGCAGATTCTGGAAGTGATTGCGATCGCAAAGCTCTATTAGCTGCTTTGGAATCGGCTTTTGAAAAAAAATCTGTGAAAATCGCAAAAATTTTGGGTATCGAAATCTGGCAAAAGTCTGCATAAAAGGGCTCACCTGGCCAAATGGTTTAACTTTGGCAGGTACCTGCTGGTCTGTTATGAAACTAGAATATCTTTTGCAGATTCTGGAAGTGATTGCGATCGCAAAGCTCTAATAGTTGCTGTGGAATCGACTTTTAAAAATGAGAGGTCGTAAAATTCGACAAAAAAATTTGGCGACGAAATCGAGCACATGCCTTCATAAAAGGGCTCTCCTGGCCAAATGGTTTAACTTTGGCAGGTCCCTCGTGCTTTATCATGAAAGTAGACTTCGTGGGGCAGATTCTGGAAGTGATTGCGATCGCAAAGCTCTATTAGCTGCTTTGGAATCGGCTTTTGAAAAAAAATCTGTGAAAATCGCAAAAATTTTGGGTATCGAAATCTGGCAAAAGTCTGCATAAAAGGGCTCACCTGGCCAAATGGTTTAACTTTGGCAGGTACCTGCTGGTCTGTTATGAAACTAGAATATCTTTTGCAGATTCTGGAAGTGATTGCGATCGCAAAGCTCTAATAGTTGCTGTGGAATCGACTTTTAAAAATGAGAGGTCGTAAAATTCGACAAAAAAATTTGGCGACGAAATCGAGCACATGCCTTCATAAAAGGGCTCTCCTGGCCAAATGGTTTAACTTTGGCAGGTCCCTCGTGCTTTATCATGAAAGTAGACTTCGTGGGGCAGATTCTGGAAGTGATTGCGATCGCAAAGCTCTATTAGCTGCTTTGGAATCGGCTTTTGAAAAAAAATCTGTGAAAATCGCAAAAATTTTGGGTATCGAAATCTGGCAAAAGTCTGCATAAAAGGGCTCACCTGGCCAAATGGTTTAACTTTGGCAGGTACCTGCTGGTCTGTTATGAAACTAGAATATCTTTTGCAGATTCTGGAAGTGATTGCGATCGCAAAGCTCTAATAGTTGCTGTGGAATCGACTTTTAAAAATGAGAGGTCGTAAAATTCGACAAAAAAATTTGGCGACGAAATCGAGCACATGCCTTCATAAAAGGGCTCTCCTGGCCAAATGGTTTAACTTTGGCAGGTCCCTCGTGCTTTATCATGAAAGTAGACTTCGTGGGGCAGATTCTGGAAGTGATTGCGATCGCAAAGCTCTATTAGCTGCTTTGGAATCGGCTTTTGAAAAAAAATCTGTGAAAATCGCAAAAATTTTGGGTATCGAAATCTGGCAAAAGTCTGCATAAAAGGGCTCACCTGGCCAAATGGTTTAACTTTGGCAGGTACCTGCTGGTCTGTTATGAAACTAGAATATCTTTTGCAGATTCTGGAAGTGATTGCGATCGCAAAGCTCTAATAGTTGCTGTGGAATCGACTTTTAAAAATGAGAGGTCGTAAAATTCGACAAAAAAATTTGGCGACGAAATCGAGCACATGCCTTCATAAAAGGGCTCTCCTGGCCAAATGGTTTAACTTTGGCAGGTCCCTCGTGCTTTATCATGAAAGTAGACTTCGTGGGGCAGATTCTGGAAGTGATTGCGATCGCAAAGCTCTATTAGCTGCTTTGGAATCGGCTTTTGAAAAAAAATCTGTGAAAATCGCAAAAATTTTGGGTATCGAAATCTGGCAAAAGTCTGCATAAAAGGGCTCACCTGGCCAAATGGTTTAACTTTGGCAGGTACCTGCTGGTCTGTTATGAAACTAGAATATCTTTTGCAGATTCTGGAAGTGATTGCGATCGCAAAGCTCTAATAGTTGCTGTGGAATCGACTTTTAAAAATGAGAGGTCGTAAAATTCGACAAAAAAATTTGGCGACGAAATCGAGCACATGCCTTCATAAAAGGGCTCTCCTGGCCAAATGGTTTAACTTTGGCAGGTCCCTCGTGCTTTATCATGAAAGTAGACTTCGTGGGGCAGATTCTGGAAGTGATTGCGATCGCAAAGCTCTATTAGCTGCTTTGGAATCGGCTTTTGAAAAAAAATCTGTGAAAATCGCAAAAATTTTGGGTATCGAAATCTGGCAAAAGTCTGCATAAAAGGGCTCACCTGGCCAAATGGTTTAACTTTGGCAGGTACCTGCTGGTCTGTTATGAAACTAGAATATCTTTTGCAGATTCTGGAAGTGATTGCGATCGCAAAGCTCTAATAGTTGCTGTGGAATCGACTTTTAAAAATGAGAGGTCGTAAAATTCGACAAAAAAATTTGGCGACGAAATCGAGCACATGCCTTCATAAAAGGGCTCTCCTGGCCAAATGGTTTAACTTTGGCAGGTCCCTCGTGCTTTATCATGAAAGTAGACTTCGTGGGGCAGATTCTGGAAGTGATTGCGATCGCAAAGCTCTATTAGCTGCTTTGGAATCGGCTTTTGAAAAAAAATCTGTGAAAATCGCAAAAATTTTGGGTATCGAAATCTGGCAAAAGTCTGCATAAAAGGGCTCACCTGGCCAAATGGTTTAACTTTGGCAGGTACCTGCTGGTCTGTTATGAAACTAGAATATCTTTTGCAGATTCTGGAAGTGATTGCGATCGCAAAGCTCTAATAGTTGCTGTGGAATCGACTTTTAAAAATGAGAGGTCGTAAAATTCGACAAAAAAATTTGGCGACGAAATCGAGCACATGCCTTCATAAAAGGGCTCTCCTGGCCAAATGGTTTAACTTTGGCAGGTCCCTCGTGCTTTATCATGAAAGTAGACTTCGTGGGGCAGATTCTGGAAGTGATTGCGATCGCAAAGCTCTATTAGCTGCTTTGGAATCGGCTTTTGAAAAAAAATCTGTGAAAATCGCAAAAATTTTGGGTATCGAAATCTGGCAAAAGTCTGCATAAAAGGGCTCACCTGGCCAAATGGTTTAACTTTGGCAGGTACCTGCTGGTCTGTTATGAAACTAGAATATCTTTTGCAGATTCTGGAAGTGATTGCGATCGCAAAGCTCTAATAGTTGCTGTGGAATCGACTTTTAAAAATGAGAGGTCGTAAAATTCGACAAAAAAATTTGGCGACGAAATCGAGCACATGCCTTCATAAAAGGGCTCTCCTGGCCAAATGGTTTAACTTTGGCAGGTCCCTCGTGCTTTATCATGAAAGTAGACTTCGTGGGGCAGATTCTGGAAGTGATTGCGATCGCAAAGCTCTATTAGCTGCTTTGGAATCGGCTTTTGAAAAAAAATCTGTGAAAATCGCAAAAATTTTGGGTATCGAAATCTGGCAAAAGTCTGCATAAAAGGGCTCACCTGGCCAAATGGTTTAACTTTGGCAGGTACCTGCTGGTCTGTTATGAAACTAGAATATCTTTTGCAGATTCTGGAAGTGATTGCGATCGCAAAGCTCTAATAGTTGCTGTGGAATCGACTTTTAAAAATGAGAGGTCGTAAAATTCGACAAAAAAATTTGGCGACGAAATCGAGCACATGCCTTCATAAAAGGGCTCTCCTGGCCAAATGGTTTAACTTTGGCAGGTCCCTCGTGCTTTATCATGAAAGTAGACTTCGTGGGGCAGATTCTGGAAGTGATTGCGATCGCAAAGCTCTATTAGCTGCTTTGGAATCGGCTTTTGAAAAAAAATCTGTGAAAATCGCAAAAATTTTGGGTATCGAAATCTGGCAAAAGTCTGCATAAAAGGGCTCACCTGGCCAAATGGTTTAACTTTGGCAGGTACCTGCTGGTCTGTTATGAAACTAGAATATCTTTTGCAGATTCTGGAAGTGATTGCGATCGCAAAGCTCTAATAGTTGCTGTGGAATCGACTTTTAAAAATGAGAGGTCGTAAAATTCGACAAAAAAATTTGGCGACGAAATCGAGCACATGCCTTCATAAAAGGGCTCTCCTGGCCAAATGGTTTAACTTTGGCAGGTCCCTCGTGCTTTATCATGAAAGTAGACTTCGTGGGGCAGATTCTGGAAGTGATTGCGATCGCAAAGCTCTATTAGCTGCTTTGGAATCGGCTTTTGAAAAAAAATCTGTGAAAATCGCAAAAATTTTGGGTATCGAAATCTGGCAAAAGTCTGCATAAAAGGGCTCACCTGGCCAAATGGTTTAACTTTGGCAGGTACCTGCTGGTCTGTTATGAAACTAGAATATCTTTTGCAGATTCTGGAAGTGATTGCGATCGCAAAGCTCTAATAGTTGCTGTGGAATCGACTTTTAAAAATGAGAGGTCGTAAAATTCGACAAAAAAATTTGGCGACGAAATCGAGCACATGCCTTCATAAAAGGGCTCTCCTGGCCAAATGGTTTAACTTTGGCAGGTCCCTCGTGCTTTATCATGAAAGTAGACTTCGTGGGGCAGATTCTGGAAGTGATTGCGATCGCAAAGCTCTATTAGCTGCTTTGGAATCGGCTTTTGAAAAAAAATCTGTGAAAATCGCAAAAATTTTGGGTATCGAAATCTGGCAAAAGTCTGCATAAAAGGGCTCACCTGGCCAAATGGTTTAACTTTGGCAGGTACCTGCTGGTCTGTTATGAAACTAGAATATCTTTTGCAGATTCTGGAAGTGATTGCGATCGCAAAGCTCTAATAGTTGCTGTGGAATCGACTTTTAAAAATGAGAGGTCGTAAAATTCGACAAAAAAATTTGGCGACGAAATCGAGCACATGCCTTCATAAAAGGGCTCTCCTGGCCAAATGGTTTAACTTTGGCAGGTCCCTCGTGCTTTATCATGAAAGTAGACTTCGTGGGGCAGATTCTGGAAGTGATTGCGATCGCAAAGCTCTATTAGCTGCTTTGGAATCGGCTTTTGAAAAAAAATCTGTGAAAATCGCAAAAATTTTGGGTATCGAAATCTGGCAAAAGTCTGCATAAAAGGGCTCACCTGGCCAAATGGTTTAACTTTGGCAGGTACCTGCTGGTCTGTTATGAAACTAGAATATCTTTTGCAGATTCTGGAAGTGATTGCGATCGCAAAGCTCTAATAGTTGCTGTGGAATCGACTTTTAAAAATGAGAGGTCGTAAAATTCGACAAAAAAATTTGGCGACGAAATCGAGCACATGCCTTCATAAAAGGGCTCTCCTGGCCAAATGGTTTAACTTTGGCAGGTCCCTCGTGCTTTATCATGAAAGTAGACTTCGTGGGGCAGATTCTGGAAGTGATTGCGATCGCAAAGCTCTATTAGCTGCTTTGGAATCGGCTTTTGAAAAAAAATCTGTGAAAATCGCAAAAATTTTGGGTATCGAAATCTGGCAAAAGTCTGCATAAAAGGGCTCACCTGGCCAAATGGTTTAACTTTGGCAGGTACCTGCTGGTCTGTTATGAAACTAGAATATCTTTTGCAGATTCTGGAAGTGATTGCGATCGCAAAGCTCTAATAGTTGCTGTGGAATCGACTTTTAAAAATGAGAGGTCGTAAAATTCGACAAAAAAATTTGGCGACGAAATCGAGCACATGCCTTCATAAAAGGGCTCTCCTGGCCAAATGGTTTAACTTTGGCAGGTCCCTCGTGCTTTATCATGAAAGTAGACTTCGTGGGGCAGATTCTGGAAGTGATTGCGATCGCAAAGCTCTATTAGCTGCTTTGGAATCGGCTTTTGAAAAAAAATCTGTGAAAATCGCAAAAATTTTGGGTATCGAAATCTGGCAAAAGTCTGCATAAAAGGGCTCACCTGGCCAAATGGTTTAACTTTGGCAGGTACCTGCTGGTCTGTTATGAAACTAGAATATCTTTTGCAGATTCTGGAAGTGATTGCGATCGCAAAGCTCTAATAGTTGCTGTGGAATCGACTTTTAAAAATGAGAGGTCGTAAAATTCGACAAAAAAATTTGGCGACGAAATCGAGCACATGCCTTCATAAAAGGGCTCTCCTGGCCAAATGGTTTAACTTTGGCAGGTCCCTCGTGCTTTATCATGAAAGTAGACTTCGTGGGGCAGATTCTGGAAGTGATTGCGATCGCAAAGCTCTATTAGCTGCTTTGGAATCGGCTTTTGAAAAAAAATCTGTGAAAATCGCAAAAATTTTGGGTATCGAAATCTGGCAAAAGTCTGCATAAAAGGGCTCACCTGGCCAAATGGTTTAACTTTGGCAGGTACCTGCTGGTCTGTTATGAAACTAGAATATCTTTTGCAGATTCTGGAAGTGATTGCGATCGCAAAGCTCTAATAGTTGCTGTGGAATCGACTTTTAAAAATGAGAGGTCGTAAAATTCGACAAAAAAATTTGGCGACGAAATCGAGCACATGCCTTCATAAAAGGGCTCTCCTGGCCAAATGGTTTAACTTTGGCAGGTCCCTCGTGCTTTATCATGAAAGTAGACTTCGTGGGGCAGATTCTGGAAGTGATTGCGATCGCAAAGCTCTATTAGCTGCTTTGGAATCGGCTTTTGAAAAAAAATCTGTGAAAATCGCAAAAATTTTGGGTATCGAAATCTGGCAAAAGTCTGCATAAAAGGGCTCACCTGGCCAAATGGTTTAACTTTGGCAGGTACCTGCTGGTCTGTTATGAAACTAGAATATCTTTTGCAGATTCTGGAAGTGATTGCGATCGCAAAGCTCTAATAGTTGCTGTGGAATCGACTTTTAAAAATGAGAGGTCGTAAAATTCGACAAAAAAATTTGGCGACGAAATCGAGCACATGCCTTCATAAAAGGGCTCTCCTGGCCAAATGGTTTAACTTTGGCAGGTCCCTCGTGCTTTATCATGAAAGTAGACTTCGTGGGGCAGATTCTGGAAGTGATTGCGATCGCAAAGCTCTATTAGCTGCTTTGGAATCGGCTTTTGAAAAAAAATCTGTGAAAATCGCAAAAATTTTGGGTATCGAAATCTGGCAAAAGTCTGCATAAAAGGGCTCACCTGGCCAAATGGTTTAACTTTGGCAGGTACCTGCTGGTCTGTTATGAAACTAGAATATCTTTTGCAGATTCTGGAAGTGATTGCGATCGCAAAGCTCTAATAGTTGCTGTGGAATCGACTTTTAAAAATGAGAGGTCGTAAAATTCGACAAAAAAATTTGGCGACGAAATCGAGCACATGCCTTCATAAAAGGGCTCTCCTGGCCAAATGGTTTAACTTTGGCAGGTCCCTCGTGCTTTATCATGAAAGTAGACTTCGTGGGGCAGATTCTGGAAGTGATTGCGATCGCAAAGCTCTATTAGCTGCTTTGGAATCGGCTTTTGAAAAAAAATCTGTGAAAATCGCAAAAATTTTGGGTATCGAAATCTGGCAAAAGTCTGCATAAAAGGGCTCACCTGGCCAAATGGTTTAACTTTGGCAGGTACCTGCTGGTCTGTTATGAAACTAGAATATCTTTTGCAGATTCTGGAAGTGATTGCGATCGCAAAGCTCTAATAGTTGCTGTGGAATCGACTTTTAAAAATGAGAGGTCGTAAAATTCGACAAAAAAATTTGGCGACGAAATCGAGCACATGCCTTCATAAAAGGGCTCTCCTGGCCAAATGGTTTAACTTTGGCAGGTCCCTCGTGCTTTATCATGAAAGTAGACTTCGTGGGGCAGATTCTGGAAGTGATTGCGATCGCAAAGCTCTATTAGCTGCTTTGGAATCGGCTTTTGAAAAAAAATCTGTGAAAATCGCAAAAATTTTGGGTATCGAAATCTGGCAAAAGTCTGCATAAAAGGGCTCACCTGGCCAAATGGTTTAACTTTGGCAGGTACCTGCTGGTCTGTTATGAAACTAGAATATCTTTTGCAGATTCTGGAAGTGATTGCGATCGCAAAGCTCTAATAGTTGCTGTGGAATCGACTTTTAAAAATGAGAGGTCGTAAAATTCGACAAAAAAATTTGGCGACGAAATCGAGCACATGCCTTCATAAAAGGGCTCTCCTGGCCAAATGGTTTAACTTTGGCAGGTCCCTCGTGCTTTATCATGAAAGTAGACTTCGTGGGGCAGATTCTGGAAGTGATTGCGATCGCAAAGCTCTATTAGCTGCTTTGGAATCGGCTTTTGAAAAAAAATCTGTGAAAATCGCAAAAATTTTGGGTATCGAAATCTGGCAAAAGTCTGCATAAAAGGGCTCACCTGGCCAAATGGTTTAACTTTGGCAGGTACCTGCTGGTCTGTTATGAAACTAGAATATCTTTTGCAGATTCTGGAAGTGATTGCGATCGCAAAGCTCTAATAGTTGCTGTGGAATCGACTTTTAAAAATGAGAGGTCGTAAAATTCGACAAAAAAATTTGGCGACGAAATCGAGCACATGCCTTCATAAAAGGGCTCTCCTGGCCAAATGGTTTAACTTTGGCAGGTCCCTCGTGCTTTATCATGAAAGTAGACTTCGTGGGGCAGATTCTGGAAGTGATTGCGATCGCAAAGCTCTATTAGCTGCTTTGGAATCGGCTTTTGAAAAAAAATCTGTGAAAATCGCAAAAATTTTGGGTATCGAAATCTGGCAAAAGTCTGCATAAAAGGGCTCACCTGGCCAAATGGTTTAACTTTGGCAGGTACCTGCTGGTCTGTTATGAAACTAGAATATCTTTTGCAGATTCTGGAAGTGATTGCGATCGCAAAGCTCTAATAGTTGCTGTGGAATCGACTTTTAAAAATGAGAGGTCGTAAAATTCGACAAAAAAATTTGGCGACGAAATCGAGCACATGCCTTCATAAAAGGGCTCTCCTGGCCAAATGGTTTAACTTTGGCAGGTCCCTCGTGCTTTATCATGAAAGTAGACTTCGTGGGGCAGATTCTGGAAGTGATTGCGATCGCAAAGCTCTATTAGCTGCTTTGGAATCGGCTTTTGAAAAAAAATCTGTGAAAATCGCAAAAATTTTGGGTATCGAAATCTGGCAAAAGTCTGCATAAAAGGGCTCACCTGGCCAAATGGTTTAACTTTGGCAGGTACCTGCTGGTCTGTTATGAAACTAGAATATCTTTTGCAGATTCTGGAAGTGATTGCGATCGCAAAGCTCTAATAGTTGCTGTGGAATCGACTTTTAAAAATGAGAGGTCGTAAAATTCGACAAAAAAATTTGGCGACGAAATCGAGCACATGCCTTCATAAAAGGGCTCTCCTGGCCAAATGGTTTAACTTTGGCAGGTCCCTCGTGCTTTATCATGAAAGTAGACTTCGTGGGGCAGATTCTGGAAGTGATTGCGATCGCAAAGCTCTATTAGCTGCTTTGGAATCGGCTTTTGAAAAAAAATCTGTGAAAATCGCAAAAATTTTGGGTATCGAAATCTGGCAAAAGTCTGCATAAAAGGGCTCACCTGGCCAAATGGTTTAACTTTGGCAGGTACCTGCTGGTCTGTTATGAAACTAGAATATCTTTTGCAGATTCTGGAAGTGATTGCGATCGCAAAGCTCTAATAGTTGCTGTGGAATCGACTTTTAAAAATGAGAGGTCGTAAAATTCGACAAAAAAATTTGGCGACGAAATCGAGCACATGCCTTCATAAAAGGGCTCTCCTGGCCAAATGGTTTAACTTTGGCAGGTCCCTCGTGCTTTATCATGAAAGTAGACTTCGTGGGGCAGATTCTGGAAGTGATTGCGATCGCAAAGCTCTATTAGCTGCTTTGGAATCGGCTTTTGAAAAAAAATCTGTGAAAATCGCAAAAATTTTGGGTATCGAAATCTGGCAAAAGTCTGCATAAAAGGGCTCACCTGGCCAAATGGTTTAACTTTGGCAGGTACCTGCTGGTCTGTTATGAAACTAGAATATCTTTTGCAGATTCTGGAAGTGATTGCGATCGCAAAGCTCTAATAGTTGCTGTGGAATCGACTTTTAAAAATGAGAGGTCGTAAAATTCGACAAAAAAATTTGGCGACGAAATCGAGCACATGCCTTCATAAAAGGGCTCTCCTGGCCAAATGGTTTAACTTTGGCAGGTCCCTCGTGCTTTATCATGAAAGTAGACTTCGTGGGGCAGATTCTGGAAGTGATTGCGATCGCAAAGCTCTATTAGCTGCTTTGGAATCGGCTTTTGAAAAAAAATCTGTGAAAATCGCAAAAATTTTGGGTATCGAAATCTGGCAAAAGTCTGCATAAAAGGGCTCACCTGGCCAAATGGTTTAACTTTGGCAGGTACCTGCTGGTCTGTTATGAAACTAGAATATCTTTTGCAGATTCTGGAAGTGATTGCGATCGCAAAGCTCTAATAGTTGCTGTGGAATCGACTTTTAAAAATGAGAGGTCGTAAAATTCGACAAAAAAATTTGGCGACGAAATCGAGCACATGCCTTCATAAAAGGGCTCTCCTGGCCAAATGGTTTAACTTTGGCAGGTCCCTCGTGCTTTATCATGAAAGTAGACTTCGTGGGGCAGATTCTGGAAGTGATTGCGATCGCAAAGCTCTATTAGCTGCTTTGGAATCGGCTTTTGAAAAAAAATCTGTGAAAATCGCAAAAATTTTGGGTATCGAAATCTGGCAAAAGTCTGCATAAAAGGGCTCACCTGGCCAAATGGTTTAACTTTGGCAGGTACCTGCTGGTCTGTTATGAAACTAGAATATCTTTTGCAGATTCTGGAAGTGATTGCGATCGCAAAGCTCTAATAGTTGCTGTGGAATCGACTTTTAAAAATGAGAGGTCGTAAAATTCGACAAAAAAATTTGGCGACGAAATCGAGCACATGCCTTCATAAAAGGGCTCTCCTGGCCAAATGGTTTAACTTTGGCAGGTCCCTCGTGCTTTATCATGAAAGTAGACTTCGTGGGGCAGATTCTGGAAGTGATTGCGATCGCAAAGCTCTATTAGCTGCTTTGGAATCGGCTTTTGAAAAAAAATCTGTGAAAATCGCAAAAATTTTGGGTATCGAAATCTGGCAAAAGTCTGCATAAAAGGGCTCACCTGGCCAAATGGTTTAACTTTGGCAGGTACCTGCTGGTCTGTTATGAAACTAGAATATCTTTTGCAGATTCTGGAAGTGATTGCGATCGCAAAGCTCTAATAGTTGCTGTGGAATCGACTTTTAAAAATGAGAGGTCGTAAAATTCGACAAAAAAATTTGGCGACGAAATCGAGCACATGCCTTCATAAAAGGGCTCTCCTGGCCAAATGGTTTAACTTTGGCAGGTCCCTCGTGCTTTATCATGAAAGTAGACTTCGTGGGGCAGATTCTGGAAGTGATTGCGATCGCAAAGCTCTATTAGCTGCTTTGGAATCGGCTTTTGAAAAAAAATCTGTGAAAATCGCAAAAATTTTGGGTATCGAAATCTGGCAAAAGTCTGCATAAAAGGGCTCACCTGGCCAAATGGTTTAACTTTGGCAGGTACCTGCTGGTCTGTTATGAAACTAGAATATCTTTTGCAGATTCTGGAAGTGATTGCGATCGCAAAGCTCTAATAGTTGCTGTGGAATCGACTTTTAAAAATGAGAGGTCGTAAAATTCGACAAAAAAATTTGGCGACGAAATCGAGCACATGCCTTCATAAAAGGGCTCTCCTGGCCAAATGGTTTAACTTTGGCAGGTCCCTCGTGCTTTATCATGAAAGTAGACTTCGTGGGGCAGATTCTGGAAGTGATTGCGATCGCAAAGCTCTATTAGCTGCTTTGGAATCGGCTTTTGAAAAAAAATCTGTGAAAATCGCAAAAATTTTGGGTATCGAAATCTGGCAAAAGTCTGCATAAAAGGGCTCACCTGGCCAAATGGTTTAACTTTGGCAGGTACCTGCTGGTCTGTTATGAAACTAGAATATCTTTTGCAGATTCTGGAAGTGATTGCGATCGCAAAGCTCTAATAGTTGCTGTGGAATCGACTTTTAAAAATGAGAGGTCGTAAAATTCGACAAAAAAATTTGGCGACGAAATCGAGCACATGCCTTCATAAAAGGGCTCTCCTGGCCAAATGGTTTAACTTTGGCAGGTCCCTCGTGCTTTATCATGAAAGTAGACTTCGTGGGGCAGATTCTGGAAGTGATTGCGATCGCAAAGCTCTATTAGCTGCTTTGGAATCGGCTTTTGAAAAAAAATCTGTGAAAATCGCAAAAATTTTGGGTATCGAAATCTGGCAAAAGTCTGCATAAAAGGGCTCACCTGGCCAAATGGTTTAACTTTGGCAGGTACCTGCTGGTCTGTTATGAAACTAGAATATCTTTTGCAGATTCTGGAAGTGATTGCGATCGCAAAGCTCTAATAGTTGCTGTGGAATCGACTTTTAAAAATGAGAGGTCGTAAAATTCGACAAAAAAATTTGGCGACGAAATCGAGCACATGCCTTCATAAAAGGGCTCTCCTGGCCAAATGGTTTAACTTTGGCAGGTCCCTCGTGCTTTATCATGAAAGTAGACTTCGTGGGGCAGATTCTGGAAGTGATTGCGATCGCAAAGCTCTATTAGCTGCTTTGGAATCGGCTTTTGAAAAAAAATCTGTGAAAATCGCAAAAATTTTGGGTATCGAAATCTGGCAAAAGTCTGCATAAAAGGGCTCACCTGGCCAAATGGTTTAACTTTGGCAGGTACCTGCTGGTCTGTTATGAAACTAGAATATCTTTTGCAGATTCTGGAAGTGATTGCGATCGCAAAGCTCTAATAGTTGCTGTGGAATCGACTTTTAAAAATGAGAGGTCGTAAAATTCGACAAAAAAATTTGGCGACGAAATCGAGCACATGCCTTCATAAAAGGGCTCTCCTGGCCAAATGGTTTAACTTTGGCAGGTCCCTCGTGCTTTATCATGAAAGTAGACTTCGTGGGGCAGATTCTGGAAGTGATTGCGATCGCAAAGCTCTATTAGCTGCTTTGGAATCGGCTTTTGAAAAAAAATCTGTGAAAATCGCAAAAATTTTGGGTATCGAAATCTGGCAAAAGTCTGCATAAAAGGGCTCACCTGGCCAAATGGTTTAACTTTGGCAGGTACCTGCTGGTCTGTTATGAAACTAGAATATCTTTTGCAGATTCTGGAAGTGATTGCGATCGCAAAGCTCTAATAGTTGCTGTGGAATCGACTTTTAAAAATGAGAGGTCGTAAAATTCGACAAAAAAATTTGGCGACGAAATCGAGCACATGCCTTCATAAAAGGGCTCTCCTGGCCAAATGGTTTAACTTTGGCAGGTCCCTCGTGCTTTATCATGAAAGTAGACTTCGTGGGGCAGATTCTGGAAGTGATTGCGATCGCAAAGCTCTATTAGCTGCTTTGGAATCGGCTTTTGAAAAAAAATCTGTGAAAATCGCAAAAATTTTGGGTATCGAAATCTGGCAAAAGTCTGCATAAAAGGGCTCACCTGGCCAAATGGTTTAACTTTGGCAGGTACCTGCTGGTCTGTTATGAAACTAGAATATCTTTTGCAGATTCTGGAAGTGATTGCGATCGCAAAGCTCTAATAGTTGCTGTGGAATCGACTTTTAAAAATGAGAGGTCGTAAAATTCGACAAAAAAATTTGGCGACGAAATCGAGCACATGCCTTCATAAAAGGGCTCTCCTGGCCAAATGGTTTAACTTTGGCAGGTCCCTCGTGCTTTATCATGAAAGTAGACTTCGTGGGGCAGATTCTGGAAGTGATTGCGATCGCAAAGCTCTATTAGCTGCTTTGGAATCGGCTTTTGAAAAAAAATCTGTGAAAATCGCAAAAATTTTGGGTATCGAAATCTGGCAAAAGTCTGCATAAAAGGGCTCACCTGGCCAAATGGTTTAACTTTGGCAGGTACCTGCTGGTCTGTTATGAAACTAGAATATCTTTTGCAGATTCTGGAAGTGATTGCGATCGCAAAGCTCTAATAGTTGCTGTGGAATCGACTTTTAAAAATGAGAGGTCGTAAAATTCGACAAAAAAATTTGGCGACGAAATCGAGCACATGCCTTCATAAAAGGGCTCTCCTGGCCAAATGGTTTAACTTTGGCAGGTCCCTCGTGCTTTATCATGAAAGTAGACTTCGTGGGGCAGATTCTGGAAGTGATTGCGATCGCAAAGCTCTATTAGCTGCTTTGGAATCGGCTTTTGAAAAAAAATCTGTGAAAATCGCAAAAATTTTGGGTATCGAAATCTGGCAAAAGTCTGCATAAAAGGGCTCACCTGGCCAAATGGTTTAACTTTGGCAGGTACCTGCTGGTCTGTTATGAAACTAGAATATCTTTTGCAGATTCTGGAAGTGATTGCGATCGCAAAGCTCTAATAGTTGCTGTGGAATCGACTTTTAAAAATGAGAGGTCGTAAAATTCGACAAAAAAATTTGGCGACGAAATCGAGCACATGCCTTCATAAAAGGGCTCTCCTGGCCAAATGGTTTAACTTTGGCAGGTCCCTCGTGCTTTATCATGAAAGTAGACTTCGTGGGGCAGATTCTGGAAGTGATTGCGATCGCAAAGCTCTATT
>CAWVNO010002874.1:0-89015 GCA_963930645.1 Salticus scenicus | reverse complement strand
GAATGTCTTGATTTTCAGTGTTGAACACAGCGATGTCTTCCGAACTCGAATGCGTTCATTATTCGTGAGTCCAATTGACAGTTAAATTTTCTCAGGAAATCAATTCCAATGATTAAAGGATCTCTTATATCAGCCACATATGCCATATGATGGTAACTGGCATCCAAAAGTGATGGTCAAGTTCATTTTTCCATATATTTTGATTTCGTCTCCGGTCACAGTTTGGAGTTAACACAGGGCGGCGTCCAGATGATCTCTCTTTTAGTTCTTGAGCCAAATCCGTTCTAATGATGGTCACGTTGGCTCCTGTGTCCAGAATCATCCGGCAGTGGCGTTGTTGACTTGTCCATAGATGTGAAGTCCATTATCGCCGCCACTCATCGATGAAACATGGAATACTGTAAATTGGGGCTCTTTAATTTCAGGCAACCTCCGCCCCGCGAGATGGCCTCCTCTTAGTTCCCTGCAGTGATGGTGAAGCCGGGTGATTTCCTACAGTTTGTCGTACAGGGCAGTTCCTCTTCACGTGACCATCCCCTCCACAGCCCAGTCACTTTATCTTCGGTCCTTATTTCCTTTTTATTCTCCAGGCTGCGCAATCTCTTTAAGATCTCTTTGATACTTCTCTTCATTTCATTTTCACCAGCAGCGGTATCGTTTAATGAGACTGCTCTATGGCATGGCGGTCTTTACGGGAGGCTTGTTGGGGCTGCCTCTATCCTAAGTGCATAGCCTAAAGCTGATTCTACGTCTCTGATGTTGGAGAGTCTTAGCGCTTTTTGAATTTCTGGATCACGAACCAGCATCGATAAAGTACTGAAGAGCTAAGTCGTTTCGAGTGTCAGCTTGACAGTCTGAGAATGCTAGGTGTGACAATCTCTGAATGTCCGCTGCCAGCTCTTGCAAACTTTCGCCCGTTTTCTGTTAACGGGACTTTAGCTGGAGGCGACTATAGTCTTAGAACACTTATCTCCGAACCGTAGCTCCAGTGCTCTAGTCAAGGCCTCGAAGTCGTTCCTTTCTTCCTTAGTAACATTTCTCAGTATCTCGGCTGCATCTCCCGTAATGCTGCTGCTAAGTGGACTGACTTGGCGGTAGAGTCCCAGCCGTTAGCTTCAGCTACGATGGAAAACTGCGTTTTATATACATGCCACGAGGAACTGCCGTGGTAGGTGGAAAGCTTAATAAATTCCCTGATTCTGGATTCTTCTCTCTTTCTTTTCTGTTTCCTGGGGCAGGGATTCTAACTTTTCTTCCACTTTTCTCTCCAGATCTTCTTCTATTCTCTTCAGTTTACCTTCTACTCTAAAATCTTCCTTTCAGCTCTTGATCAAAGTTTTCTTTAACTTTCTCTCGAAAACTCCGTTCTATTTTCGTAACACTCTCTTCACCTTCATAACATTTCCTTCTATCTTCATAGCTTTCTCTTCAACCTTCATAACATTTTCTTCTATCTTCATAGCTTTCTCTTCAACCTTCATAACATTTTCTTCTATCTTTATAGCTTTCTCTTCAAAACTTCCTTCTATTTTCAAAACTTTCTCTTCTATTCCATCTATTCTGCTTCCCATATCCGATAATTTACTTTCGATTGATTCTTTCACCGTTGAAAGCTCTCTCTTCATCTCATCTTGATTAGATTTAATTTCTTCCTGAACTTCACCCATAGTGTCTTTCATTTCCTTCATTTCTTCAGTCAAGCCGTCTTTCAATTATTTCTGTCCGGCTTTCATTTCATTCATCTCGTGACTGAGGCTATCTTTCATCTCTCTTTGCGATGCTTCCATACTTTCTTTCATCTCTCTTTGTCCTTCTTTCATTCTTTCGATCAATCCGGTTTCCATCTTCTCCTGTCCTGTTTCCATTTTCTCTATCAATCCAGATCTTAACTCATTCAACTGAGCAGTGAGACCTTCTAGAATTTTTTTCATCTCTTGCTCCATAGCTCTCGTTATCACCATTCACAGACAAAATCCCACTTCTGACACCAGAAATGTTGCGTACTTGGGGGTCCGTGAGTTGTCTGAGAATGAAAGGCCAAACGTACAAAAATTCAGTAATTTATTCACAGAAAGTTCCAGAAAAATACAGGTCAATAAACCAATTATCAGCTTCAATTCAAGCAGTAACCACAGCTTAAACAACAGCTGTCAATAGCAAATCCACAGTACAAACTGTATAACAATAACACTTGAAGCAAGTCTCTCTCAAAGAGGCTTAAGAGCAATGCAAGCACTAGCGAAGCTGGCTGAGATCTGAACTGAACTGACTGCCTTGGCGAGGAAGCACTCCTTATATGCTGTTCCATGGAACCCAGATTTTTCGAGAAAACTCTAGAAAGTGGTCAACCAATCAACTTACAGCTTCCATATTTGGTATATCCCATATAAGGATTTTCTCGCCAAGGTCGCCAAAAAAATCGCCAAGGTGGGAAAAAGTCGCCAAATTTGGCGCCAAATCCATTAACTGCATTACTGGGGCTTTTTAATGCGTTTTTAAGGGAAAATAAGGCTATTTCAACGCTAAAACGACTAGAAATGCACAAAATTAGCACTTTATCAACTTACTAAGCCTCTTTGAAAGAATTTATACAAAAATAAACACAATTATTTACAATTTCGTAACACTGCCCCCCTCCCAAGGACTGCACGTCCCGGGCAGTGCAACCCTTGGTCAAGAGGCGAAACTAAACAAATTTACACAATCTAAAACACAAAAACTAAGTTGCATATAACGATAAAATAGAAATACAAATCAAGTGAGAAATATTTACAAAATTCACAAATATGTTCAAATATTTATATACAAATATTTACAAAATTCACAAATATGTACAAATATTTATATACAAATATTTACAAAATTCACAAATATGTACAAATATTTATATACAAATATTTACATTACGCATGCGCAAATTTTACCAGTATTTACATTTTTAATTTTTAATATTACCGTTACTTGTGGTACTTGGCTAGCCTATTATAGTGCACCACCTTCGGTTTTGAGGAAGGTGTTTTAGTGATCCGCACCACTACATCATTCAGCCTTTTTAAGACTGTGTATGGTCCGTCCCAGTTGCACTGTAACTTGGGAGAGAGTCCTTTGCGTCGAACAGGATTCCACAACCAGACCTTCTCTCCTTCCTGAAACTCATGTTGCGTAGCCTTTAGATCGTACCTTGTCTTCATTTTCTCCGATGCAATGTGAATTCGCTCCCGAGCAAAGTTGTGAACGTCCTCAAATCGTGCCTGGAGATCTTGGATGTACTCCTCGGGCGATGAAGGCGCATCGGGTGGACAACCAAACAGGAGATCACAAGGGAGACGAAGTTCACGTCCAAACAGCATATGGGCTGGAGTATAGCCGGTGGTTTCATGGACAGCACTTCGATAAGCCAGCAGGAACAATGGCAACTTCAAGTCCCAATCTTGCTAGTTCCTTGATACTAGAAGGGAGAGGTTATTCAGGATGGTACGATTGAACCTCTCGACCATGCCGTCCGACTGGGGGTGTAAGGGTGTTGTCCGGGTTTTGTCTATGCCGAGTAGTTCACACAGTCCTTTGAAAACATCAGAGGTAAAGTTCCTACCTTGGTCGGTATGAAGTTGTAGGGGCGTGCCGTACCTTGACACCCATTGCTGCACTAGGACTTCTGCGACTGTGCATGCCTCTTGATTGGGAATGGGATATGCCTCAGGCCACTTGGTGAAATAGTCCATCACGACGAGAATGTATTTATTTCCACTGGAGGTCCGTGGCAAAGAACCCAAGATGTCGATTGCAATCCGTTCAAATGGTGCTCCCACGTTATACCGTTGCAGTCTTCCTCGACTTCGTTTCTGCGGGCCTTTACGTGCCGCACAAGCATCACAGGATTTACACCATTTCTCCACATCCTCCTTTGCCTTGCACCAGTAGAAGCGTTCCCGAACTTTCTGCAGAGTCTTCATTACCCCAAAATGGCGTCGGGTAGAGCTACTATGCAGTTGTTCTAAAACAGCTGGAATTTTTGATCTTGGTAATAGAATCTGCCATCTGAAGCTTTTCCCATCATCAGATTCCCACTTTCTGTATAATACGCCGTTTCTGATATGAAAAGAGTCCCAAAGTGCCCAATAACTTTTCGTAATGGGACTAAATCTGGAAATATCCTGCCAGATAAGTCTGTTGCTGGTCGTCTCCTTCAGCTGTAATATTGGCTTTATGTCAGGATCTTCCAACTGGGCTTTTCTAAGTTCTTCGTCACTCCATGGATCGGGATCTTGATCTGATGGTGTTGAGACAGTAACTTGGCAGGCAACCGGATTTATCGGCAGGTATTTCTGTTCGGCTCTAGAGCAGTACTTGCAGCTTTCCGAGCAGGGCTTCCGTGACAAGGCATCTGCATTACCATGTAGAGTCCCTTTGCGATGACGTATCTCGAAGTCATATTCCTGCAGGCGTTGTATCCACCTGGCAATCTGTCCTTCCGGGTTCTTGAACTGGAGCAACCACGTTAAAGATGCATGGTCAGTCCGGAGCAGGAATCTTCTGCCATAGAGGTAATGGTGGAAATGTTCTATGGCTTTTACCATGGCGAGTAGCTCTTTCCTGGTGGTACAGTAATTTCGCTCCGGTTTAGACAGGCATTTACTCCAATAGGCAATGACATGTTCTTGACCATCCATTTCCTGCGACAGAACAGCACCGACACTCACATGGCTGGCATCTGTATCAAGTATGAACTGTCTGCCGGGCTGTGGATATGTCAAGATAGGCGATGATGTTAAGGCCTCTTTAAGTCGCTTGAACGCTTTTTCACATTCATCTGTCCACAGGAACTTCTGTTTGGCTTCCGTCAGCTTGTGCAGTGGTCTGGCAATATTTGAGAAACCCTTGACAAACTTCCTGTAGTAAGTGCATAACCCCAGGAATTTCGTAGTTGGTGTACATTTTCAGGGCGACTCCAGTTCTCGACTGCAGAGATCTTCTCAGGATCAGTTCTCACACCTTCGGCAGAGATGATATGGCTAAGGTAGCTCACTTCACGACGGAACAAGTTACACTTGCCTGGATTCAATTTGAGGTTAGCCATTCTGAGTTTCTCCAGCACCTTTCGGATGTTTCGTAGATGGTCTTCAAAGGTGCGCCCCACAATGATAATATCATCCAAATACACCAGACAGGCTTCATAGGAAAGTCCTTTTAGCACTGTCTCCATCAGGCGTTCAAAGGTGGCAGGAGCATTACATAATCCGAACGGCATAACTTTAAATTGCCACAGTCCTTGTCCCGTGGTGAATGCAGTCTTCTCACGATCATCAGGATGTAACTCTACTTGCCAGTAACCGCTCTTCAGATCCAAAGTCGAGAACCATTTATTGCCAGCAAGTGTGTCTAATGTGTCGTCAATTCTGGGAAGAGGGTAACTGTCTTTCTTCGTGATGTCATTCAAACGACGATAATTCACACAAAATCTTGTTGAACCATCCTTTTTCCGCACCAGTACTATGGGAGAGGCCCAAGGACTCGTTGATGGCTCGATGACATCATTGTGCTGCATTTCACTTAGAAGTTCAGTGACCTCTTCCTGTTTAGCAAAGGGAAGTCTTCTTGGATGTTGTTTGATTGGAGGATGATTTCCTGTATCAATTCTGTGCTGGGTGATGTTCGTTCTCCCGACGCCTTCAGGTGTTCGAGAAAAAAGGTCTTTAAATTCTTGGAGTAGCTTCTCCGCAGCACATCTCTGTTCCTTTTTCCTAACTCCGCATTCTTGAGTAATTCCGTTATTAACTGTTTAGAAGACTTGGATTCAGTTGATTGCGTGGGGCGGTTGATGCATGTTACAGGAGTGCAGGCTGCTAACACCTCATCCTTCTTCACTGTTCGGACCTTATCGCTGATGTTTGCGACTCTCACAAGAATAGTATTCTTTGAGAGATCAACTAGAGATGAAGCTACCAGAACTCCTCTTGGGCTATTGTCTGTATTCGGGTATTCAATCAGTCCATAGCGGAAGTATTGCTTTGTAGGTGGTGTTCCTGAAACTATTATCTCTGTGTGTGGAGGGATGGAAATTTCAGACTTGTCTGTTATCTGGCAAATTGTCTGAATGTCTTGATTTTCAGTGTTGAACACAGCGATGTCTTCCGAACTCGAATGCCGTTCATTATTCTTGAAGTCCAATTGAAAGTTAAATTTTCTCAGGAAATCAATTCCAATGATTAAAGGATCTCTTATATCAGCCACATATGCCATATGATGGTAACTGGCATTCCCAAAAGTGATGGTCAAGTTCATTTTTCCATATATTTTGATTTCGTCTCCGGTCACAGTTTGGAGTTTAACACAGGGCGGCGTCCAGATGATCTTCTCTTTTAGTTCTTGAGCCAAATCCGTTCTAATGATGGTCACGTTGGCTCCTGTGTCCAGAATCATCCGGCAGGTGGCGTTGTTGACTTGTCCATAGATGTGAAGTCCATTATCGCCGCCACTCATCGATGAAACATGGAATACTGTAAATTGGGGCTCTTTAATTTCAGGCAACCTCCGCCCCGCGAGATGGCCTCCTCTTAGTTTCCCTGCAGTGATGGTGAAGCCGGGTGATTTCCTACAGTTTGTCGTACAGGGCAGTTCCTCTTCACGTGACCATCCCCTCCACAGCCCCAGCACTTTATCTTCCGGTCCTTTATTTCCTTTTTATTCTCCAGGCTGCGCAATCTCTTTAAGATCTCTTCGATACTTCTCTTCATTTCATTTTCACCAGCAGCGGTATCGTTTAATGAGACTGCTCTTATGGCATGGCGGTCTTTACGGGAGGCTTGTTGGGCTGCCTCTATCCTAAGTGCATAGCCTAAAGCTGATTCTACGTCTCTGATGTTGGAGAGTCTTAGCGCTTTTTGAATTTCTGGATCACGAACAGCATCGATAAAGTACTGAAGAGCTAAGTCGTTTCGAGTGTCAGCTTGACAGTCTGAGAATGCTAGGTGTGACAATCTCTGAATGTCCGCTGCCAGCTCTTGCAAACTTTCGCCCGTTTTCTGGTAACGGGACTTTAGCTGGAGGCGACTATAGTCCTTAGAACACTTATCTCCGAACCGTAGCTCCAGTGCTCTAGTCAAGGCCTCGAAGTCGTTCCTTTCTTCCTTAGTAACATTTCTCAGTATCTCGGCTGCATCTCCCCGTAATGCTGCTGCTAAGTGGACTGACTTGGCGGTAGAGTCCCAGCCGTTAGCTTCAGCTACGATGGAAAACTGCGTTTTATATACATGCCACGAGGAACTGCCGTGGTAGGTGGAAAGCTTAATAAATTCCTGATTCTGGATTCTTCTCTCTTTCTTTTCTGTTTCCTGGGGCAGGGATTCTAACTTTTCTTCCACTTTTCTCTCCAGATCTTCTTCTATTCTCTTCAGTTTACCTTCTATCTCTAAAAATCTTCCTTTCAGCTCTTGATCAAAGTTTTCTTTAACTTTCTCCTCGAAACTCCGTTCTATTTTCGTAACACTCTCTTCAACCTTCATAACATTTCCTTCTACCTTCATAGCTTTCTCTTCAACCTTCATAACATTTTCTTCTATCTTCATAGCTTTCTCTTCAACCTTCATAACATTTTCTTCTATCTTTATAGCTTTCTCTTCAAAACTTCCTTCTATTTTCAAAACTTTCTCTTCTATTCCATCTATTCTGCTTCCCATATCCGATAATTTACTTTCGATTGATTCTTTCACCGTTGAAAGCTCTCTCTTCATCTCATCTTGATTAGATTTAATTTCTTCCTGAACTTCACCCATAGTGTCTTTCATTTCCTTCATTTCTTCAGTCAAGCCGTCTTTCAATTATTTCTGTCCGGCTTTCATTTCATTCATCTCGTGACTGAGGCTATCTTTCATCTCTCTTTGCGATGCTTCCATACTTTCTTTCATCTCTCTTTGTCCTTCTTTCATTCTTTCGATCAATCCGGTTTCCATCTTCTCCTGTCCTGTTTCCATTTTCTCTATCAATCCAGATCTTAACTCATTCAACTGAGCAGTGAGACCTTCTAGAATTTTTTTCATCTCTTGCTCCATAGCTCTCGTTATCACCATTCACAGACAAAATCCCACTTCTGACACCAGAAATGTTGCGTACTTGGGGGTCCGTGAGTTGTCTGAGAATGAAAGGCCAAACGTACAAAAATTCAGTAATTTATTCACAGAAAGTTCCAGAAAAATACAGGTCAATAAACCAATTATCAGCTTCAATTCAAGCAGTAACCACAGCTTAAACAACAGCTGTCAATAGCAAATCCACAGTACAAACTGTATAACAATAACACTTGAAGCAAGTCTCTCTCAAAGAGGCTTAAGAGCAATGCAAGCACTAGCGAAGCTGGCTGAGATCTGAAC
Source organism: Salticus scenicus (assembly GCA_963930645.1). Classification (NCBI taxonomy): domain Eukaryota; kingdom Metazoa; phylum Arthropoda; class Arachnida; order Araneae; family Salticidae; genus Salticus; species Salticus scenicus. The sequence continues at coordinate 80,649 of CAWVNO010002874.1, read as the reverse complement.
TGAACTGACTGCCTTGGCGAGGAAGCACTCCTTATATGCTGTTCCATGGAACCCAGATTTTTCGAGAAAACTCTAGAAAGTGGTCAACCAATCAACTTACAGCTTCCATATTTGGTATATCCCATATAAGGATTTTCTCGCCAAGGTCGCCAAAAAAATCGCCAAGGTGGGAAAAAGTCGCCAAATTTGGCGCCAAATCCATTAACTGCATTACTGGGGCTTTTTAATGCGTTTTTAAGGGAAAATAAGGCTATTTCAACGCTAAAACGACTAGAAATGCACAAAATTAGCACTTTATCAACTTACTAAGCCTCTTTGAAAGAATTTATACAAAAATAAACACAATTATTTACAATTTCGTAACACTGCCCCCCTCCCAAGGACTGCACGTCCCGGGCAGTGCAACCCTTGGTCAAGAGGCGAAACTAAACAAATTTACACAATCTAAAACACAAAAACTAAGTTGCATATAACGATAAAATAGAAATACAAATCAAGTGAGAAATATTTACAAAATTCACAAATATGTTCAAATATTTATATACAAATATTTACAAAATTCACAAATATGTACAAATATTTATATACAAATATTTACAAAATTCACAAATATGTACAAATATTTATATACAAATATTTACATTACGCATGCGCAAATTTTACCAGTATTTACATTTTTAATTTTTAATATTACCGTTACTTGTGGTACTTGGCTAGCCTATTATAGTGCACCACCTTCGGTTTTGAGGAAGGTGTTTTAGTGATCCGCACCACTACATCATTCAGCCTTTTTAAGACTGTGTATGGTCCGTCCCAGTTGCACTGTAACTTGGGAGAGAGTCCTTTGCGTCGAACAGGATTCCACAACCAGACCTTCTCTCCTTCCTGAAACTCATGTTGCGTAGCCTTTAGATCGTACCTTGTCTTCATTTTCTCCGATGCAATGTGAATTCGCTCCCGAGCAAAGTTGTGAACGTCCTCAAATCGTGCCTGGAGATCTTGGATGTACTCCTCGGGCGATGAAGGCGCATCGGGTGGACAACCAAACAGGAGATCACAAGGGAGACGAAGTTCACGTCCAAACAGCATCTGGGCTGGAGTATAGCCGGTGGTTTCATGGACAGCACTTCGATAAGCCAGCAGGAACAATGGCAACTTCAAGTCCCAATCTTGCTAGTTCCTTGATACTAGAAGGGAGAGGTTATTCAGGATGGTACGATTGAACCTCTCGACCATGCCGTCCGACTGGGGGTGTAAGGGTGTTGTCCGGGTTTTGTCTATGCCGAGTAGTTCACACAGTCCTTTGAAAACATCAGAGGTAAAGTTCCTACCTTGGTCGGTATGAAGTTGTAGGGGCGTGCCGTACCTTGACACCCATTGCTGCACTAGGACTTCTGCGACTGTGCATGCCTCTTGATTGGGAATGGGATATGCCTCAGGCCACTTGGTGAAATAGTCCATCACGACGAGAATGTATTTATTTCCACTGGAGGTCCGTGGCAAAGAACCCAAGATGTCGATTGCAATCCGTTCAAATGGTGCTCCCACGTTATACCGTTGCAGTCTTCCTCGACTTCGTTTCTGCGGGCCTTTACGTGCCGCACAAGCATCACAGGATTTACACCATTTCTCCACATCCTCCTTTGCCTTGCACCAGTAGAAGCGTTCCCGAACTTTCTGCAGAGTCTTCATTACCCCAAAATGGCGTCGGGTAGAGCTACTATGCAGTTGTTCTAAAACAGCTGGAATTTTTGATCTTGGTAATAGAATCTGCCATCTGAAGCTTTTCCCATCATTAGATTCCCACTTTCTGTATAATACGCCGTTTCTGATATGAAAAGAGTCCCAAAGTGCCCAATAACTTTTCGTAATGGGACTAAATCTGGAAATATCCTGCCAGATAAGTCTGTTGCTGGTCGTCTCCTTCAGCTGTAATATTGGCTTTATGTCAGGATCTTCCAACTGGGCTTTTCTAAGTTCTTCGTCACTCCATGGATCGGGATCTTGATCTGATGGTGTTGAGACAGTAACTTGGCAGGCAACCGGATTTATCGGCAGGTATTTCTGTTCGGCTCTAGAGCAGTACTTGCAGCTTTCCGAGCAGGGCTTCCGTGACAAGGCATCTGCATTACCATGTAGAGTCCCTTTGCGATGACGTATCTCGAAGTCATATTCCTGCAGGCGTTGTATCCACCTGGCAATCTGTCCTTCCGGGTTCTTGAACTGGAGCAACCACGTTAAAGATGCATGGTCAGTCCGGAGCAGGAATCTTCTGCCATAGAGGTAATGGTGGAAATGTTCTATGGCTTTTACCATGGCGAGTAGCTCTTTCCTGGTGGTACAGTAATTTCGCTCCGGTTTAGACAGGCATTTACTCCAATAGGCAATGACATGTTCTTGACCATCCATTTCCTGCGACAGAACAGCACCGACACTCACATGGCTGGCATCTGTATCAAGTATGAACTGTCTGCCGGGCTGTGGATATGTCAAGATAGGCGATGATGTTAAGGCCTCTTTAAGTCGCTTGAACGCTTTTTCACATTCATCTGTCCACAGGAACTTCTGTTTGGCTTCCGTCAGCTTGTGCAGTGGTCTGGCAATATTTGAGAAACCCTTGACAAACTTCCTGTAGTAAGTGCATAACCCCAGGAATTTCGTAGTTGGTGTACATTTTCAGGGTGACTCCAGTTCTCGACTGCAGAGATCTTCTCAGGATCAGTTCTCACACCTTCGGCAGAGATGATATGGCTAAGGTAGCTCACTTCACGACGGAACAAGTTACACTTGCCTGGATTCAATTTGAGGTTAGCCATTCTGAGTTTCTCCAGCACCTTTCGGATGTTTCGTAGATGGTCTTCAAAGGTGCGCCCCACAATGATAATATCATCCAAATACACCAGACAGGCTTCATAGGAAAGTCCTTTTAGCACTGTCTCCATCAGGCGTTCAAAGGTGGCAGGAGCATTACATAATCCGAACGGCATAACTTTAAATTGCCACAGTCCTTGTCCCGTGGTGAATGCAGTCTTCTCACGATCATCAGGATGTAACTCTACTTGCCAGTAACCGCTCTTCAGATCCAAAGTCGAGAACCATTTATTGCCAGCAAGTGTGTCTAATGTGTCGTCAATTCTGGGAAGAGGGTAACTGTCTTTCTTCGTGATGTCATTCAAACGACGATAATTCACACAAAATCTTGTTGAACCATCCTTTTTCCGCACCAGTACTATGGGAGAGGCCCAAGGACTCGTTGATGGCTCGATGACATCATTGTGCTGCATTTCACTTAGAAGTTCAGTGACCTCTTCCTGTTTAGCAAAGGGAAGTCTTCTTGGATGTTGTTTGATTGGAGGATGATTTCCTGTATCAATTCTGTGCTGGGTGATGTTCGTTCTCCCGACGCCTTCAGGTGTTCGAGAAAAAAGGTCTTTAAATTCTTGGAGTAGCTTCTCCGCAGCACATCTCTGTTCCTTTTTCCTAACTCCGCATTCTTGAGTAATTCCGTTATTAACTGTTTAGAAGACTTGGATTCAGTTGATTGCGTGGGGCGGTTGATGCATGTTACAGGAGTGCAGGCTGCTAACACCTCATCCTTCTTCACTGTTCGGACCTTATCGCTGATGTTTGCGACTCTCACAAGAATAGTATTCTTTGAGAGATCAACTAGAGATGAAGCTACCAGAACTCCTCTTGGGCTATTGTCTGTATTCGGGTATTCAATCAGTCCATAGCGGAAGTATTGCTTTGTAGGTGGTGTTCCTGAAACTATTATCTCTGTGTGTGGAGGGATGGAAATTTCAGACTTGTCTGTTATCTGGCAAATTGTCTGAATGTCTTGATTTTCAGTGTTGAACACAGCGATGTCTTCCGAACTCGAATGCCGTTCATTATTCTTGAAGTCCAATTGAAAGTTAAATTTTCTCAGGAAATCAATTCCAATGATTAAAGGATCTCTTATATCAGCCACATATGCCATATGATGGTAACTGGCATTCCCAAAAGTGATGGTCAAGTTCATTTTTCCATATATTTTGATTTCGTCTCCGGTCACAGTTTGGAGTTTAACACAGGGCGGCGTCCAGATGATCTTCTCTTTTAGTTCTTGAGCCAAATCCGTTCTAATGATGGTCACGTTGGCTCCTGTGTCCAGAATCATCCGGCAGGTGGCGTTGTTGACTTGTCCATAGATGTGAAGTCCATTATCGCCGCCACTCATCGATGAAACATGGAATACTGTAAATTGGGGCTCTTTAATTTCAGGCAACCTCCGCCCCGCGAGATGGCCTCCTCTTAGTTTCCCTGCAGTGATGGTGAAGCCGGGTGATTTCCTACAGTTTGTCGTACAGGGCAGTTCCTCTTCACGTGACCATCCCCTCCACAGCCCCAGCACTTTATCTTCCGGTCCTTTATTTCCTTTTTATTCTCCAGGCTGCGCAATCTCTTTAAGATCTCTTCGATACTTCTCTTCATTTCATTTTCACCAGCAGCGGTATCGTTTAATGAGACTGCTCTTATGGTATGGCGGTCTTTACGGGAGGCTTGTTGGGCTGCCTCTATCCTAAGTGCATAGCCTAAAGCTGATTCTACGTCTCTGATGTTGGAGAGTCTTAGCGCTTTTTGAATTTCTGGATCACGAACAGCATCGATAAAGTACTGAAGAGCTAAGTCGTTTCGAGTGTCAGCTTGACAGTCTGAGAATGCTAGGTGTGACAATCTCTGAATGTCCGCTGCCAGCTCTTGCAAACTTTCGCCCGTTTTCTGGTAACGGGACTTTAGCTGGAGGCGACTATAGTCCTTAGAACACTTATCTCCGAACCGTAGCTCCAGTGCTCTAGTCAAGGCCTCGAAGTCGTTCCTTTCTTCCTTAGTAACATTTCTCAGTATCTCGGCTGCATCTCCCCGTAATGCTGCTGCTAAGTGGACTGACTTGGCGGTAGAGTCCCAGCCGTTAGCTTCAGCTACGATGGAAAACTGCGTTTTATATACATGCCACGAGGAACTGCCGTGGTAGGTGGAAAGCTTAATAAATTCCTGATTCTGGATTCTTCTCTCTTTCTTTTCTGTTTCCTGGGGCAGGGATTCTAACTTTTCTTCCACTTTTCTCTCCAGATCTTCTTCTATTCTCTTCAGTTTACCTTCTATCTCTAAAAATCTTCCTTTCAGCTCTTGATCAAAGTTTTCTTTAACTTTCTCCTCGAAACTCCGTTCTATTTTCGTAACACTCTCTTCAACCTTCATAACATTTCCTTCTATCTTCATAGCTTTCTCTTCAACCTTCATAACATTTTCTTCTATCTTCATAGCTTTCTCTTCAACCTTCATAACATTTTCTTCTATCTTTATAGCTTTCTCTTCAAAACTTCCTTCTATTTTCAAAACTTTCTCTTCTATTCCATCTATTCTGCTTCCCATATCCGATAATTTACTTTCGATTGATTCTTTCACCGTTGAAAGCTCTCTCTTCATCTCATCTTGATTAGATTTAATTTCTTCCTGAACTTCACCCATAGTGTCTTTCATTTCCTTCATTTCTTCAGTCAAGCCGTCTTTCAATTATTTCTGTCCGGCTTTCATTTCATTCATCTCGTGACTGAGGCTATCTTTCATCTCTCTTTGCGATGCTTCCATACTTTCTTTCATCTCTCTTTGTCCTTCTTTCATTCTTTCGATCAATCCGGTTTCCATCTTCTCCTGTCCTGTTTCCATTTTCTCTATCAATCCAGATCTTAACTCATTCAACTGAGCAGTGAGACCTTCTAGAATTTTTTTCATCTCTTGCTCCATAGCTCTCGTTATCACCATTCACAGACAAAATCCCACTTCTGACACCAGAAATGTTGCGTACTTGGGGGTCCGTGAGTTGTCTGAGAATGAAAGGCCAAACGTACAAAAATTCAGTAATTTATTCACAGAAAGTTCCAGAAAAATACAGGTCAATAAACCAATTATCAGCTTCAATTCAAGCAGTAACCACAGCTTAAACAACAGCTGTCAATAGCAAATCCACAGTACAAACTGTATAACAATAACACTTGAAGCAAGTCTCTCTCAAAGAGGCTTAAGAGCAATGCAAGCACTAGCGAAGCTGGCTGAGATCTGAACTGAACTGACTGCCTTGGCGAGGAAGCACTCCTTATATGCTGTTCCATGGAACCCAGATTTTTCGAGAAAACTCTAGAAAGTGGTCAACCAATCAACTTACAGCTTCCATATTTGGTATATCCCATATAAGGATTTTCTCGCCAAGGTCGCCAAAAAAATCGCCAAGGTGGGAAAAAGTCGCCAAATTTGGCGCCAAATCCATTAACTGCATTACTGGGGCTTTTTAATGCGTTTTTAAGGGAAAATAAGGCTATTTCAACGCTAAAACGACTAGAAATGCACAAAATTAGCACTTTATCAACTTACTAAGCCTCTTTGAAAGAATTTATACAAAAATAAACACAATTATTTACAATTTCGTAACAATATATTAGAAACTAATAGGTGCAGTGGTTTTAGGAATCTAAAATACATTGTTTACATGTTTTAACGAACTACATGTTAACTTTTGCGTAAAATGTATAGAATTTTTCAACAGATATGCATTTCAGTATTATCGAAAACTTATAATATATGCAATATATATTTTTTATACTTACTAACTATGCGGTCAAGAAGAAATATAAGAATTTGTTTATATATTTTTACGACAGACTCAACGAATTGTTCGAATCGACATGATTGGTAAGCTTATCAATCTCTTCTGAAAAAAAAAAATAAATAAATAAATAAAACAAATAATAATAATAATAATAATAATAATAATAATGTTTTCTTAAGTGTGGGAAATTATTTTTCCCGTACCAATAATAATATTATTCAATATCTGTATATATATATAAATTACGTGTCACGATGTTTCTCCGGGGTAAACTCCTAAACTAAGGAACCGATTTTAATGAAATTTTGCACACTGTGTGCAGTTTGGTCCAACTTGAGAGATAGGATAGTTTTTATCTCAATTTATTGTCACAATATTGTTTTATTGCAATTATTTGTTAATTATAGACCTTTATTAAAGTTGCTCCAAAATATCTGTGAGTTCCATTAATTTAATTGTTGCCAAAAAAAAAAAAAAAAAAAAAAAAAAAACGAGTTCATTTTTTTTCGACATAAAAATAAATACATTTAATCAAACGTGAACGTTAAAAAATTATAAAAAGTTAAATTATGCATCTCACGAAAATTGACGTCATAATCAATTTAAAGATTTTATACACATTGATAAAGTGCTAATGTAGTTCTATCATAGATATAGTAATATATATATATATCTCATCCCCATGTTATCGTACAAAGATTTTTGATGCCGAAAAAAAAAAAAAAATAATAATAATAAATAAAAGCTTTGGAAACAGCCATTAAGTGGTATTGAAAAAAAAAAAAAAAGAAAAGAAAGAAAGAAATATGAATTTAAAACTGTATCTGGAGTCTTCCATTCCCCTTTAGCAAATAAATTATTCATAAATTTTATTTGCTAAAATATTAGTACACACAGAAAAATAAGTTGGTCACAGTGACCTGGCAAAATGCTCAACTGACAATACAGAATTGACTAACCAAAATCGCTGACTAGCCAAAAAGTGTACTTGCTGAACTAGTCTCCAAAACTGAAAAGTGTACTTGCTGAACTAGTCTTCAAAACTAAAAAGTGTACTTGCTGAACTAGTCACCAAATCTGAAAAGTGTACTTGTTGAACTAGTCTCTAAAACTAAAAAGTGTACTTGCTGAACTAGTCACCAAAACTGAAAAGTGTACTTGCTGAACTAGTCATCAAAACACTACTCCAGACTAGGAAGGTTAATATTATCAAACAAAGATGGCTAGTCCACAATCAAAACTATCTGACCAGTAAGATTAGTCATCAACCACTTTACCAGACAAGGCAAGTTAGTCATCAATTGCATTTATCAGACAAGGCAAGTTAGTCAGAATCTACACTTGATTCAGAAGGTTAGTCAGCAGCCACCAGGTATCTGACTAAGCAAGCGAGTCAGTTTTTAATGAATATTTGAAGAGGCAAGTTAATCAAGACTATTTGCCTGACTAGCATGTCTGATAACATATGAAGAGGGAAACTAGTCTTTATTTGACAAAGCTGTCTAATAATACTTGAAGAGGAAGATTAATCCAATATATATGTACAGTTGAACCTCGAAAATCCGGAATCGGCGGGACCGCGGTGATTCCGGATTTTAAAGATTTATTAAAAATTAATTTTTACGACATAATTACATAAAAAATGCAATTTTTACGCTAGTGAAAATAAACGACGATCGAATTAGAGAATTAAATTACAAAATAGAAATACAATAGATTTAATTTAGAATTAAAATATAAACACATTAAACTAAAAATGTTATAGACAATAAACTATTTATTTATTAAAAAATACTCAAATAAAACTATAAAAAACAAAGTAATTTGTGTTTTTTTTTTTTTTTTTTTTTTTTTAACATTTCAGCAATTTAAAGCTGATTTTTTGCAATTTAAAGGTAATGTGATTTTTTTTTTTTTTATTATTATTCCGTTTTTAACTTACCTATTTTCAAAAAATAAATTCTTTAATTAACAATCAAGTAGTATAAAAATATGTAAAATTATGACTATGTATTCAGTGTTCAATAAAAAAGATTTTTTGGATTCCACAAGAAATGTGGAAATAAGGTACATCAAAATCTTATTTTAAAAACAAAAAGTACAACCGGAAAAATGTCCGGATTTTAGAGATTTCCGGGTTTTCAAGATTCAACTGCATATATATATATATATGACTAACCTGTCTCATAATATTTGAGCCAGATTAATCTAAATTTTTATTAAAATCCCCCATATTTCATGATGAAGAGATTCCATGCTTGTTTGCAGGGGGCCTTTTAAAAAGCATTGTTATCAGACTTAACCTGATTAGTTTTGTAATTTTTAAAAGTTTCTTCCTTCCCCCACCTCCCTTCATGGTGTTCAACCTCAAAAAAGCATTTTAAAAACTTTTCTGAAAAACTACTTGTTCATTATTTGGAATAAAATAAATATAGCTGCCAACTTTTTCAATTTATTCTGCAATGTTTTTAACATTTACCCTTTTTTTTTTTTTTTTTTTTTTTTATTACTACATATTATTTCTATATTATTATTTTTTTTTTAAGCATGCAATTACAATTAAATGTGAAGAAAATTACTCGTACAAAATAAATTTAAAAAGTTTGCAGCTATGAATAGTGGAAAATTAACAAACATATGGTACATCGGTAAAAGAACTCTACCCAAGTGAAGACTGCAATGGCTATATTTATCTAAAGGTATCTAAAGCTCAATTTAGTGTTAGTGAAAAAAATTTCCAAAGCTTAAATAAATGTTCTGAAATTATTGCACCCATGGTATGTTTTAACTGAAAATTTGGCTTATAAAAAAGCATAACTAGAATATGCAGTTGCAATCAGCCTGTCATATCCTGACAAGCTATCTTTCATCGAGATATGTGTGTCAAAAATAATACCAGAAACGGCTTCAAACAAACAAAGTAAATCTTTAATAATAATAGTTTAAAGCTTCACAATTGCTTTTTATAGTTTATATGGTAATTTAAATACTGGTATAGTAAATAGCCCATCTCTTCACAATTTCTTTGTAAACACTTAATAAGCAAATTTTAAATCAATGAAAATTTCAGTGGACCACTAAATGTATAAAGTATTTGTTTTTAGTCCAAAATTTTTTTTTCGTGTATTTAATATGCTGTGAAACACTTTTTTTTTTTTGTGTACACAAGTATTAAAATTGCTACGATTTCATTCTAAATACACAAATACTTTACAGCATGTTTTGTGAAGAACATCAGGATTTTTAGCTCAATAATTAAAATTGAGACTAGTAATAAAGTCAAAAATAGTCTTTGCTATTTTTTTTTGTTCGTCAGCAATTTTAATACTTTTTGTTTTCTCAGAATTTGCATTTTTTGATGCTAATCACGAGACTGAATAGATAGAAATTATTAGCTTTGTTATATTTACAAAAAGTTTTACCCTATTGGCTTGTAAAATTTCTTTGCGGTGATAATCTTTATTCATAGGGCAATAAAAATACTGTTCTTTGTTAAATACTTCAAGTTGTTTCAATATTCCTTACAGAAACAATTTTCTGAATGTGCAACTTACTTAACTAAATTTTACTATATTTCACCCTAAAACAATGCAATCTTTGTTTCTTCCCCCTTATTTAATTATTATTTCTACTATTTAATTCATACATGATTGCAATTAGTTCTGCGCCAAGATAGAGTTGTAAAAAATAATTTATGCATATACGAAGAATTTTGCACATCTTGAAAAAAAAAAAAAAATATTTTGAACACAAAAGGCAGTTAAATAGCAAGCAGCACTATTTCAAGAAATATTTCAGAACTATTGTAGAAAGCTGTATGTGTTGCACCATTAGGTTCTTTATTATATTTGATGATTCCAGTTTAGTAGATTATTTGTACCATTAATGATTGATAATTTTAATCTTAAAATCTTAAGATGTGAAACTATAGTCCTCAGCTAATTTTTGGAGAATGTAAGTTACTGAATACTCAGACTTAATTTTAAGATGAAGAAATAAAAACGTTCAATATTTTATCCCTTCAAACATGATAGACTTAATTAATTTTTGTTGTTATTGTTACTTATGCCACTTGGAACTCCGAGCCCAGATACATTGTTTCCAAACTTTGCGACTTTTTAATTCAATAGTCACCAATAATTTTGAGAAGTGATATTTGATATACATAATAGACGATTCTTGAATTCGGTTCGTCTTTTATGTATATCAAATATCACTTTTCAAAATTTTTGGTGACTATTGAATAAAAAAGTCGCATAGTCTGGCAACACTGCCCGGGTATTGTAACAACAAGGATTTAAGGTAGCATAAAAACACTTTCTGTTTAGATCCTAGAACTGTAAAGAGATTAATAGTTTCGGGAAACAGCTTGCAGAACAGATTTTTAAAGAAATATGTTTAATGAAGTCACTCTATTTATATATTTATTTTCAGAGTTTATGCACAAAAAATAGAAGTTCATCAACAGGCTACTCTCTCTGTCTCACAATTTTTTTGTTTCTAATCTTCAGATTCCCAGAACTATCATTATCGAAATTTTTATAATCTGAGTTTTTTGATTCGAAAAATTCACAATTAAATTGGTACTCAGTTTTTAAAAAAATATTATTTAAAATTTTTATATTTCATTTTACAGCAGACTACTAAAAAAACTCATTAATTTTTTTACTTATTTAATTTTAATTTAAAAAAATTAATTTTTTAGAAAAAAACAGTACCAATTTAAAGGTTGTGAACTGTTAAAATGTGCAACCAAACTTAAAAAATACATTAAATAATGAGTAATTCTACCCATAAATTTCTCTAATAACATATCTTCTGGAAACGATAGGGATCGAGTCCTTTTAAGAATCAGTCTAATAGATTTTTCAGAAGTGATGCAATAAACACATTGAAAAAAATAAAAAATATATAAATTTTAATTAAATATATTTACATGTTGAAGTACTAATTCAAAAGTAGTAACTAAATCAGTACTTGTTCAAAACTATTTATTTTCTGAATTTAACAGGGCTGATTGCAGGGTTGGGCCCCAGTTTTTTTTTTTTTTTTTTTTATAATAATAAAAACATTTGAAAATATCCACAATTTTGCCCACTTTGGGTTTTTTTTTAAAATTTTATACGAAAAAAAAAAAAAAAAAAAAAAAAAAAAAACTAAGCAATTGAAACACATTTTTTTTTTCATTTATATATAACGAAACAATTTACATAAAAAATGAGTTTTATTTTGAGTTATAATTTTTACAAACAGAAGATTTACCATTATATTTACATTTAGATACTGCAAAAGTGCAACAACTAAAAAGTTTGGACTTGTGCACAATACAGATTTATCACAATAAAATGCAAAAATATATATTTTGTAAATAAAGACACAAAAATGTTAATTTACAATAAACTAATTAGTTAATTAGTGCATACAATGAAGGCAGGAAAAAGAAAAGAATCATCAACTTTTGCATGTTTGTTAAACATACATTTAAAAAAAAAAAAAAAAAAAAAAAAAAAAAAACAGAAATTTTAATGAAATAATTACATATTTCACACGCACACATTAAAACAAAAAAAAAAAAAAAAAAAAAAAAAAAATTCAGGTAGAGTCAAAATATTGATTATTTTGGAAACTGACAGCAAAAATTATCCCTAACTTCAGCATTTATAATAAACGTAATTCCTTTTTTTTTCTTTTTAAGAGTAGTGAAATAAACCCAAAATCCCCCAATCAAAAAAATTTGCTACCAAAAGAGCAAGTTTTATTTTACACTATAATAATCTTTTATTTGTGGAACCAACTTTGAAAATACAGTATAGAATTCGTAATCCAGAATGCTCCCAAAACCAGAATGTAAAATACCAACTACCAAAATTTTTAATTATCATAAAATTTAAGAATAAAAGTTATACAATAGCAGCGGTCAGAATTATACTATATTTAATGCAACGGTGTTACTCTGAGGAAATATGGTGAGCACATAATTGTACAAATAATTACTGAAAATTTTGCAAATTTAGATTGGGAAATGAATTTTTATGGTATTTTTTAATAGTTATTAAACACTAATAACAGAAAAATATTTTGTAGAAGATGTTGTTGCAGAGGGCAACATTGTTTCCAGACATGTTAAAATTAATATTGCTGTCCCTGCATGTATGGCCCTTCATGACATTTTTAATATGCACTACTATCAAAAAACGGGCACCATTGCAGCATTCGAACTTCTATATGGTTTTCCAAACAGATTTTGCTGCAGGAAGAGACCAACAGAAAAATCATGCAGTTTTTAAATCAGGAGTGATTGTGTGCAGAATTTTTTGTCTATATATTTTCTGATATCAAGATTTTTTTCAGTTTATTTTTCAGTGACTGTTAAGAAAGAAATCTGTTATTTTGTTGAAATTTAAGTCCCCCCCCCCCTTAAATTTAGTAGTATTCTTTTATATTTACAAATATGTATAACCAAAATTTATTGGGAGGGGGGGGGGAGGGGTTACAAACTATTTTAACTTCCCAAAGCTGATTATTTTGCTGAAAAATCAAAAATTACTGCTTTAATTCTTTTAATTTTTATTTTGCTGCAAATTCCCAAAATAACATAATTATTTTGCTGTTAATTGTAACAGAATTTTATACTACAATATAGGATCCATTATCCAGAAAGCTTGGGACCTGGGATATTCTGGATAAGGGGTTTTTCCATAATTCGGAACACTTTAATATATGTATAAAAATGGTAAAAAATAATTCCATAAATAGTAGTGATAAACATGAATAAACACTTTCATATAAACACTTTACCTATATATTTGTTCATTTAATAAATTATTTCTACAAAATAAAAAACATTCTTAATTAGAATTTTAAACTATAAATAATAGTAATAATAAATGAAAATAAATAAACATATATAAAGTTTAATTTTGGACCTGAGAATAAAATCCTTTCACTTGGATTTTGCAAACATTTCTATGATTTTTTTTTTTTTTTTTCCCTCATGATTTTTTTTTTTTTTTTTTTTTTTTTTTTTGCTCTGATACTAATTGTTTATAAATGTTTCAAAATTGTTATAACAATTGGGATTTCATGCATGTAACTTGGGTTGAAGAATAAAATTCATCTGCTATTGGCCACTTTAAGAAGTATGTGGTTCATCTGTGCATCCACTATAAATAACCATATGCGGTACCGCAACACCTTCTCTCTAGTAAAAAAGAAAAAACAAAGTATTAATAATTATGATAACTCATTTTTATGCCTATTTATATATATATATATATATCGGGGGTCGATCCAGGCAAAAATTAGGACCCTGCTGCCCCTTCACAAAATTCAAATCCATAAAATGGGCCCCTTCACAAAATTCAAATCCATAAAATGGGTCCCTTCACAAAATTCAAATCCAGAAAATGGGTTCCTTCACAAAATTTAGATTTATAAAAGTAATACTTTTGTAAAATTTTTTCCATGTTTACAGTATTATTTTTAATGAGTGTCTATACTTGTTTAATAAAATGCTACTAACTTGATATTAAACATTAGACAGAGTAACTGCTAAGATGAAAGGTTTCTAGCGACAATTCCCTTTTTTTTTTTTTTTTTTTTTTTTACAAAAACATTTTGGTTTTTCACAAAAATGGGCCCCAAAAATTAAAACCTGGATCAACCCCTGTATATAAAAACTTATCAGTTTTACAGCAGTGATATTGAGATATATGTACTGTGAATTCAAGTTAATACATTTTTGTTAACTTTTCCAACCCTCAAAATATGTAAACAATTCGTGATAAAAGTCTCCCCAAGTGCTAGCTTGTACCTTTTGGTGCGAAGCAAAAAGTTGACGAAATTTCTCTGGAGTTAATTTAAATCGCCTCAGCAACAATTCCTTAAGGGCCCCTCTTCACTCACCGCTGCCGGAAGCCGAAGCTAATGTTATTAATGGAAAATTTTTCTTTACAAATAACTTATTAACTAATACATATTTTAAAATTCTGTTTTCACATTCAGAAAATTTCCAGCTGTTAAATTGACGGACCTTTTTTAAAAAATTATTTTTTTAATTTTTTACATTTTATTTTGAAGCTGCAAAGTACGAATTTTCAATATGTGAATTTTTTTCATTTTGCAATTTCAAAATAAAATATGAAAAATTAAAAAATACATTTTTAAAAAAGATCTGTCAATTAAACAGTTGGGAATTTTCTGAATGTGAAAACAGAATTTAAAAATATGTATTAGTTAGTAAGTTATTTGTAAAGAATATTTCCCCATAGAATAACATTAGCTCGGGCTTCCGGTGACGGTAAGTGAAGAGGGCCGTTAACATATTTATATTTGTATACCTTATCTTCCGGTTCTCGCGCAATTAATTAATTTATTTCATAAGGTAAAAGTGCAAGAAGATGCGTAATCCACTCTTCTTCAGGTAAAGAAACACGACGGGCTTGTCTTTCGAAAAGAATTAAATAAAGATTTATATCTTCTTTCATGTAATACTTTTGCATGAAATTTCGGAATTCTTTACTTGGATTTCTCGTTTCGCTATCTTCAACCCTAGTTTGTCTATTTCTCAACCCTAGTTCGGTCTCGACTTCATTCTTTCAAGTTCAAATTGAATTGCTCCTTTTCTGTTCTTCAATTACTTCTTTCCTAGCATTCATAATTGTATTTAACCTTTCTTTACAAAATTTCTCATCGTAGTCTTTGCCTTTGAGAATAGCATTTTTAAAATAAATTATTCTGAAATCTGGCTGAGCCGCTATACCTAGGTCGTCAGCTAATATTTTTAAATCCTCTTTAATAGCCCTCGCTAAATATACCATTTTAAAATATTTTTTTTGAGAAAAATTATTATTTAAACGAGAAAAAAATAATTTAAGTTACTATTATTAATTTTCTTTTAATATCTGTATTAAGCCAAATTATTAAAGGAAATTAATTATACCTTCCCTAAAATCGATATCAATAATATACACCGACTGCTTAAACGAAAAATTCTAAATAAATCAAATTACTAGAAAAATAAACTAAACTACCTCTGCGTAACATAATTGAGTATGAAAACACAAATAAATAAATGCGTTTAACTCTTAAACATAAAACAGCATTGATTTAAAAAAAAAAAAAAAAAAAAAGTATTTTAAAATATATCTCATACACACGCATATAGATTCATAATAATCAGTTTATATATATATTTTAAACGAGAACAATATTTAATTTATGCTTCGCATACCTTAGTAAATCTTTACTGAAAAAGAAAATATTATATCTATAACAGAATGATTAAAAATGTGTTAGGAATAGGAAATTATTTTAATCATCAAAAGCAAAAAAAATAATAATAATAATCTGGTGTGCCACTCGCACGACTTTCGCTTACCCTGAAATTTAATACTATAAATACAGGTTGCAGAATAAAAGGTAAGATAACGAGAACTGTTATGTAAACCTGTGTTAAACAATTCATATTAGGCTTCTGAAAAGTTTTATATAATTAGTTCTGTGTGAGGGGGGCTACCGTCCCCCTCAACCCCCCCGTTTCATTAATGCACCTACATTTATATAGAATTTAATTCGGTTATTAAAAAATAATTCTGTTTTTAAAAATAATTTATTAAAATTATTATTTAAAAAATATATATTTTATGATAATGCAGACGATTTCCATATTAGAGAAGTAGTATAACACCAAATATAAAAAAAAAAAAAAAAAGTCCATTTTATTCTCAATAAAAAAAATAAAAAAAATTTTTTTTTTTCGTTAAAAGTAAAAAAAAAAAAAAATCGATAACTTTGTTTTAAATTATCGCAGATCGATGGTTCAACCATTCGTTTTAAAGGTATTGCTATTGGCGAGCTCTTTTGAAAGATACCCATCATGAAAATTCACTCCCCTCGATGGGGGACTCCCCCCCCCCAGAGGGGGGGTAGGCTCTTACATACACAATTTTTTTTTCCCAGTTAACTGTCTCTATTACAAAAAATATATATTCGTTTCATTTGGTTTAGTGCAGTCTATAGACGTTAAACTCACTTGCAATTTCCCCCATAGAGACGTAATGTATTAGAATTCTCTTGATTGTCCCTGTACACGAACCAGTTGCTTGATCTTAACGAAAAGCCTACTGTAGCATCCCTATATAATACACATTTAGAATACCAAGTTTGAACTTTCTGCCATAATTTGTTTTAGATATGCTGATAACAGACAGACACACACACAGACCATTTGCTAAAAACATGACATTCGTGTTCAGGGGACCTCAAAACAATATGTGTGATACATATATGATATAAACAATATACTATAGATATAAACAATATGTGTGTAAATATAACAAAATCTCGTGTTCGAAAATTTGACCCAAAAATAATACTTTCTCTTCCTTATGGGTAAGAGAAAGTAAAAATCGGCAATGCAATCGATAAAAAATAAAGAACAAATAAATACATGTCTCTCTCTCAAGAAATTTTCACCAAACAGATTTCAAGACAGAAAAATAAATAAATAAATAAATGCTTTACTGTAAAGTAATAAGTTGTAAAGTAATAAGTATATATTTAAGATAAACAAGAATAAAATTTAGGATATGATAACAGAAATAATCATTCTCTTCTTTTTTCCCTTACTCGTAGCAGTACACTCAGGCGATCGTCAGATTAATTATTTGGGAGAACACAGAAACATATACAAAATAAACGTCAGTTACTTTAAATCGAAAGTATTTTTTGCTATTTTAAGGAAACATAATTTCTGTTATTAAAATAATACTTTTCCAAGGATATGTTTTAAATTATAATTAATAAGGATAAATAATCTTATACTCTTTTAAAATGAAAGTATATTTGAATAGAATTAATTATTAAGAACAAAATTACTCATTTAATACTAGAATAAATATTCCATAAGAAATTTCAACTCCTAAAAACAATTCAAAATTTTTAGAAAACACTTGATTCTATATAAAATATTCAATAATTTTTAAAAAAAGAACAATTTTTTTTATTTTTTCCGAAGGTCAAGTGTATGTGCACTTAAAAAATAAATGGACGACGATAATTTAGTTCAAAGATTTAACCTCAGAAAACAAGTATATTTACTTTAAAACATTCAGATAAAAATTCTTAAATATTCTAAACTTGAGAATATATTATAGTTAAGTTTTATCAGAAATATGACAAAGACAAAATAAATAAACACAATATTTATTAGTTTATAATTTTCCTTATCCTACTATTAAAAACAATAAATAACTTACTTATACAGATACCGAAGAAATTAAAAAGAAATGTTCTTGAAAGTGTTCTAAACACAGCTCAGAACCAGGGTGGCTCCTAAATCAAGTCAGAATCCGAGAGATTCTATTAAAGATGCTGAGCAAGGACGATTTCCACAGCGGGAGACACATATTAAATTTACATTTTACATTTTAAACAATAGCAATGATGCGACGCCAACACGCTTCGAACGAACAGCAAACACAAGGTTCTGCAAACAGAACTCTTTAGCAAAGCAAGCAACTTATTGGTCACGAGCATGGTCACGAGTCACATGACCCTTTTTCCTTTTACATCGTTGCCATTCACTCAGAAGAAATGTAATAAAACACATTTACATGAATATTCTAATAGATAAATATCCTACATATATATATATATATATATATGTAAACAAGTATGTTGTGGCTACCATAAGACTTTCTTCTTTGTTTTCTAATACAAATTCATTCACTACAAATAATTTATTAAAACTATTATTTATTAAAATTATCTACCATAATGAATACAGGCGATTTTCATCTAAAACTGACACAAAATATACAAAGACAGTTTTATTCTCTATAAATATTATGTTATAAAATGAGTTTTCATAATGGCTATCTCAACTATCAAGTTTTGTACAATTATACACCATAGAAGTCGAGATACAACTTTCCCGTTCTCGGGGAAAATGGCAGTATAGCAGCGCCACCTATTGGCCGATATGCATCCAAATTGAATCAGCATAATGTTTCATAACTGTCTTTTCACGTATCAAATTTTGTTTTATTATACCCAATAGAACCGGAGATATCCCTTTCACTTAAACTGTGAAAATTTCTGTATAGCAGCGCCACATGTTCAGTTATTGGCACCAAAAGTGGACAGACAAGTTATGTCAAGGTACATCCATATATAAATTTATGTGCAAATTTGTGCAGTAATTCCTGGGATATACAGCCTTCCTTTAAATTGTAGAAATCGCTGTATATCAACGCCATCTGTGGAGCGATGGACACCAAAAGTCGATAAGCACTAATTTTGGTCAAAGTGCATTTACATATACATTTATATGCAATTATGGACGGTAGTTCCAGATATACAGTTGCCACAAAATTTTCGTCACACACACACAGAGACAGACTGATATTTTCTAAAAATAATCAAATCTAGTTCTGGAGCTCTCAAAATGTGTAAATCTATCAAAAACCGAAAGTCGAAAATTTTTACGAATCGAATACTTTCTTCTATTGAATATAGAAGAAAGTTAAAGAAAAAAAGAAAAGTAAATTGTGAATTTTTTTTATTTTCTAGAACGTAAATGCGAAGTTGTACAGTATTTCTTTCATTTATATATTTAAAAATAGTCGAGAAAGATTTAGAATTTTCTAATTTTCGTACAGTTTGTACAAAAGATACGAATTAGTTTCGTTAAAGAAAAGAAAACGGATCCAGATATAAATACGGATCAATTTTTCTGGTGGATATCCGCGGATACGGATACGAATATATACGGAGCTCCGATACACAGTATGTTTAAATCTTTTATATAGTTATAAATATGCCTACAACTTTATGTTTATAATTATAAGAAATATTTTGAAAGATGTTCTCAAGTCGATCAGACTTGTTGAAAACTAAACCCGAGCGCGACCAGCAAGACAGATAATTTTGTCAACCCGACCCGACGGGTAAAATCGTGTTACCCGACCCGAACCTCATATCTTGAAACCCAATTTCAGTTTCAGACGAGCAACTGACTGGAAAATTCTGTTTACATTCCCAAGCGGGACAGTTACGTTATCAAAGCTACCGGAGTGGCTTGAGGGGGGGGGGGATGTCATACAACTACGGGGAGGAGTGGTTAGAAGGTTCTAGATTGAAATTACTACTTTGGAACTGTATAATGTAATAAATAACAGTTCGCTTCATGCGATAATAAAATAAGTTTAAGAACTGAGAACAATTTAATAAATTTGGAATTAGTGAAACATTTAGAAAATTAATTAATTAAAAATTAATTAGGGAGCTGTCGGTGGATTAGTGGGAGATAGAATCATTTAAGTGTGTAAAATGAGGCTTTAATTTTAAGGGAGCTTTTAATTATATTACATATATATGAGTAATTAAAAAACATATAATATATATAATCATATTAATTTTACTTCTAAAATAATTTGTTGAAAAGCATAATGCGATGTAAAAATTACGAAGTGAAAACTTCTTTAGGTGCAATTTACACATTAATTTATTCAGAGTGATTCCTTTTGGTCCTATGTTAAAATAAGCTTACTCGTTTTATAAAGTCGTGCATATTAATGCAACAAAACACGTAAATTGATTTTATTCTAAGCTAAGTAAACAAATCTCTATTGCAAAGTTCAGATGAAGGTCTTCCAAATCCAGAAAAATGATTTTAAAGGATGAAGTCATATTAAATTGACTAGAGTGGATGGGGTAGGGTTTTACGGTTATTCCTCATTAAAAGTTATATTAAACTGATGTGTAGAACTGGATGTTCATATTCAGGAACGAAAAATAATTCCTATACATTGTAGTCTATGTATAGAATTTCTAGGAGTACATTATTAACCTCATTTGTTTATTTGAATTAAAGATAATAAAATTAACATATGCTTTTGAGTTGCACAAAAGCTTGTCTTCTGTATAAAATTGGAGGTATAGCATTAGTGTTTTGTGTTCAGGGTTACTCGAAGAATTCAGATGCATTACAGGTTACGAATGATAAGCTTGAAAATGCATATTTAATTGTATTACGTCATTTTTATTTATTTATATATATTATTATTTTTTTTTTTAGTGCTTTGTACAGTATATATACAATATACAGGACCACGTGCAAGGCTTAGTTAGAAGAAGTCAAATCCATTATTTTCTGTTGGATATAATCGATAGGGATATTTTTTAAAATATATGCATTACTAAACAAATGTACACTTCAGTTATCTCAAAAATAAGCACTTATTTATCTATTTATTTTAAATTTGTGAGTGCTGGAAAGACCCTAAAGTAATTCTAAGAACAGAAACAAAAATCAAATTCGAACTACACCGAAACTAAACCTTGACCAACACTTCTTTCCCAGTGAAACAAAGAATTCACTGGTTTAAACATTCTTCTTTTCATCATTATCACATGCATTTATCTCCCATACATGTTCGTGAAAGCTCAGAGACCAGTGGTATGTTGATGTTGGGTATTTAGGCCGATTGACTTTTCGAGGATCCTAGGCCTATTGATTGGGTAATCGAACCGGGGTCTTAGGCCTGATGGGAGTACCCTCCGTGAGGGGGGGGGGTCATTCTAAGCGGTCTTAACCCGTATTTACGCGAGTTTCTGAGAAAGCCACAGAAAACTTCGAACGGCTAAGTCGATAAGCACGACATAAGATTGAATCCGGCACTCCCCTTCTATCAACTTTGAGCGCAGAACCGCTCGGCCATTGGTGTGTGTGTGGAGGGGAGGGGGTCTTGGGGTCTAATAAAAAAACAAAACGTGTACCATTGTTTCCAAAAAATTAGATGTTTCTAAATCTATGTTCGTATGTCCCTAACATGATGAAGCTGACGAAAATAGTCTCAAAAGCCCCACAGTTAGCAATACTTTAAAGATTATACAATAAAATTTTTCTAAGAGGTCCATACACCGTGGTACATGAAATTAGCCTTTTACGGAGGTGGCCTTTTAATAGAGGTTATTCAGAAAATTTAACTCTGAGAACAAAGTGATATTCAAATTTACATAATCTGTCTATATATGTAATGTAAAAAGAAGCATAGAAAGAGCTTTTACTAATTAATTATCAAATTAATTAAAGTTTAATAAAAAATAACTATGTACAAATATTTACATTAATGACCACATAGGTCCAAAAAACATATTATAAATCCACTTAGGATTCTATATCATCAAAGAATCTATTTTCTATAATAATAAAAAGAAAGGTTTGTCTGTCTGTCTGTTCTTCTATACGTTCAGCCCCTGCCCCTATTGAACGCAGAAGTACAAGAATTGACATACGGATGCTCTGGAGCTTTTCCGAGGTCCTCTTCAAAACAGAATTTAAAAATTTTAATTAGTTCTGGAGATATTAATTAAAATGTCGACTCATGTCTAATCAGAAAGCGATCTCAATGACTGAGAATTCACCGCGATTGCATAAAAATAGATATATTAACGGAGTTAAAAGCAGAAAAAGTGTAAAATAAATTAGAAATATTAGTCTAATCGTTACGAATTTGGTACCAAATGAAAGGGACAATTTTTCTGAATCTAAGAGTGCAAGCGGCTTATCTGTACAACAATTAGATTTTTTTAAAAATTAACTAAAGTGTGAATTTTTTGTGGCAACATCATTTCAAATGCCAGACTATTGTCTGAGATGAAAAAAGGAAATGATTGTAACCGATTAAGATGTCACGTGTTTTATAGTGGGGGGGGGGGGGGGAATTGCAATTTTCAATTTTTTTCAAATTTTCATTCACGTTACATTTGAGTTAATATTCGGCCTAGACAGCATACTATAAAGCTACTATTCAATTTTCATGAAATTATGTGAATAAACAAAAAAATTACATTTTTATTGGGAATTATATTTATCACGACTCATGTGACCAAAATACAATGTAAGATTAAGTTTTGTTTAATATTTTGCAGTATTTTAAATTGAGATATGCCGTTGAAATTTCGTAATATTTGGTTTTAACGGCCGATAATCCGATTGTGAATATTTTTGAAAGTGTAGAATTATTAGGAAAGGCATGAGGGGGAGGGGGGCAGAAAAAAAAAAAGAGTTACAGCGTTTGAAATTGGTATTATTAGGTTTTAAGGCAAGATAAATCAATTGCGGATATTTTCAAGTGTAAAATTATTAGAAGGGACGGAAAGGGGGGGGGGAGGGGCAAAAATGTATAAAGGGAACGGTTGTTTCGGAGAAAACGAGGGAAAACACAGAACGCTTTTATTCTTTTATATTTTGCAGAGTTTCGAATTCTGATATTCCGTTCACATTTCATACTATGGATTTTTAACAGTATTTAGTCCGGAATTACGCAAGTTTCGGAGAAAACCACGAAAAAGTCAGACATAAATCGTTTTATAATAGTGTTTATATCATTTTTGTATCTCAGCTTCTAATTAGCATAATTTCAAAAGTAATATGTCATTTTAAAACTTATTTAAATTGAATTTCAAGAGTAGACGCCACAAATCTCTGTCGTCTTCCATTAACCGACTACCGTAGGTAATGGAATTCGAGATTTCACGTGATTTACATGTTTTAAGGTGTCCTGATTAGGTTTTCTTTTCTATCTCAACTAATAATTAAAATAACTTTATAAGTAATATATTATTTAAAAGCTTTGTTGATTTGGAATTGAACAGTAGATTACAGAAATTTCTACCGCCAGATGGCGCTGTAATATTTTAAAATTTCAATATTTCGAATTCTAATTATGATTAAATTATTTTTAATACATCATTCGAAAGATATTTTAAAGTACTTTTATATTATCGAAAGTGGAATTCGAGTTTTCACCCGATTTACACGTTTCGAGGTATTCTGTTCAGATTTTCTTTTGTATCTCAGCTACTAATTAAAATAATTTCATAAGTAATACACCATTTGAAAGCTTTGTTGATTTGGAATCGAACAGAAGATTACAGAAATTTCTACCGCCTGATGGCCCTGTAATATTTTAAAATTTCAATATTTAAATTCGAATTCTGATTAAATTGTTTTTAATTCATCATTCGAAAGATATTTTAAAGTTCTTTAATATTATCGAAAGGGGAATTCGAGATTTCACTTGATTTACACGTTTTAAGGTGTCTTGATTAGGTTTTCTTTTGCATCTCAGCTAATTGAGTTAGACTTTTCAAAATCGGTATATGTAGGTTAATTAGGAGGGGATGGAAGGGCGGGGAAGGAATAGGCGCGCGCAGCGCTCACGGGACTGCGGTGCCGAAGGCAGTGGGGACCCGGTCCAACTTTTTATCCGATGAAAAATGATTTTAAAAATTTTTTTTTTCTTAAGAATAACAGTTTGATTTCAGAAGGAATATGAGCGTGCAGCGCACGTATATCTTCACACGTGTGCGCATGGGTCTGCTCTGGCGAAGGCAGTGGGGACCCAATGCGAACTTTTACCCGATGATTAAAGATCTTTCTAAAATTCCTTTTCTTAAGAATGAAAGTTTGTGAGTAATAACGTGGAATTTTGTGAAATCATAAGGATGGTGAAGGAATACGCACGCACAGCGCACGGATCTTCGCTGCCAAAAGCAGTGGGGACCCAGTGTGAGTTTTCATCCGATCACAAATGATTTTTTTTTCTTTTTCCTTTTTTTAAGAGTAATATTAATGAGTAATAATATTCAATTTTGAGAATTCTTTCATTAGAGTGGTTCATTTAAAAATACTGACCCACTAGCGGGCGAATGCAGAGGGGACCCGGTGTAAGTTTTTACCCGATCAGAAATGATTTTTTTTTTTTTTTTTTTTTTTTTCAAGAATAAAAGTTCATGAGTAATAACATGGAATTTTGAGAAATCATAAGGGTGGTGAAGGAATACACGCGCGCAGCACATAATTAAAAAAAAAAAAAAAAGAATAGTTCTCTGAGTCATCCTGGCGACAGATGTCCGTCTACTACATGATGCAATCTCTTTCGATGTTTCGAATGCACTTGAGTATAGATTTTTTTTCTCTTTTTTTTTTCTTCTACATATTAGTTTTAAAATATTTTAATGTTAGTTTCCTTGAACTTTGTGTGATTTTTAAAAAGATTTTTTTTTTTTTTTTTTTTTTTTTTAAATACATTGGAACAAATTTTGCTGCTTAGTGTCATTTCTCAGTGGAAAGATATTTCTATTTAAGTTTACGTGCAGGGAATACAGATTTCAGTCTTTTTAATTTTAGTTGGGGTAAAAAATTAAATGTCTGTTTTCAAAAAAAAAAAAAAAAAAGAAAAGAAAAAAAAAATACCTCTTTTTCTATCTGTTATTAAAAATTGCCGTGCTCCTTTGCTATCGTTTCATGTCATACTTAGAAAATTATTTATTAGATTTAAAAATACAAAAACTGGGATTAGTATGGCACAAAGTTCTTATAAAAAATATGCGTTTCCCAAATAACTTTAAGCGCAATTTTCTTTTTCAGAATTAATGAAACTGACACTATACCGCGAAATTCGATGGGTTTATTTTTCGATTTCGGTTGACTAACTCAAGTTGTCAGGAGACAAAAAATAAATAAACAAATAAAAAAAAAAGATTAAAGAAAAAAAAAAAAATAATAATGCTGAGCTTTTGGACTAGCCAAACAAATTTTTCTTAGTCAATTGACAAAATAGGAATAATTTATTTTTATTCTCTCATCTGACTAACCGGTCCAATTTGAGGAAAATGAAAACTGTACCTGGGAAATTAGTCATCTGACAAGTTTTAGAGCCAAAACGGATCAACAGACGAAACACATTAAAGATACATGGTAAAATAAAACGATTTTTGTGTCTCATGACTAAATGGGATTGTCAGGTAGTGTTTTGATTGTTTAAAATGTTGCGTAATTTTGTGCAAATTTGTCAATATACTAGGAAAACGTGTACTATGACAAAGATAACACGTTTCTTGACAAGTTTCGATTTTTCATTTTTCTGTGTGTATGTATTCCCGTGTGTATTCACTCGGGGAAAGACGGCCATATTTTGGTAAAAACGTCGACTTTTCCCAAATGAAAAAGGAATAACTTTTTTCTCCCCAATGATCACTCTATTCTATATATGCTATACTATATCTATGAGTTCTATACGCAAGCGAAGTGTGACTCACTGACCGTCTGTGCAGCCAAGAAAAAGATTTCCTATGTTAATTGCCCACTGGATTTTTTGTAAGAAATTATTAAAAATCGAGGAAATTTATTTCCCGATTTTAATCCTTATATTTGGGTATAGATATGTATTAGTTATCGCGGGTGTTAGATTGAATTATTTTGCTGTCAAATTGACAAAATTTTAATTTTAAATTTCAAAACTCTGTCGCCCTTGGCTTATTATTATTATTATTATTATTATTATTATTATTTGGCGATCAAAAGCGTAACACGAAAATATACATGCCAGATGTATACATTGTACGAAATGTAATATGTATTATTCATTGTACGTATGTATGACATGTAATATGTATTGTACGAAATATTGTTTCATATTATTCATTTCTCTTTTAATATAAGTTGTTAAAATAACCATGATTTTTGAAAGGAATTAAATATTTTCGCCAGATAATTTGGCGATATTCTTTTTTTTTCGCCAAGGATGACAGAAATGAAATCTATTCCGCTGCAAAATATTAGTATCTTACATCAGATATTTTATTTAGACATTTGAAAACAAATTTGACTTCAAACTATGATAGAATATTTTTCATTTTCCTTTTAATTAGTATATTATTAGTATATTAAAATTTAAAAGCATGGTATATAAAAAGTTTTTTTTTTTTTTTTTTTTTAATCTTATAATTATTCTTATCTTAATCCTCAATTTTTCCCATCTTTATTAACTTGAATTTACTATTAAAATTTTAACACACTCAAAAACTTCTCATCACTTCGTTAAAATACACTAAACTTTTCCAAAATCTTTTTCTATTTAAAATGATACATGTATTTACTTTAAATGTCCAATATTTCATAAGATTTCCAATTTTAAAATTTTAAAATATTTATCAAATTTACTTATTTTTCTGGTTTAGCCTTATTGTTTTCCTTTTTATAACTACAGCTGTTGCTCTCTTAAAAATATTTAAAATGATGAGGTCATTTTATAGTAAAATTATCCATTATAGCATATATTATATTTCACTCCTCCATAAAAATTGATTTTAAAATCGTCTGTTTCTTTTATACTTTTATTTTAATAGAATTTTAATAGAATTTAATTTATATATTAGTCATTTTAGCAATTTTATCCAAAGTAGCATTAGTAATAATATATATCACTTCTCCATTAAAATTTATAGGACCCTACAATAAAATTAATTTGTGCTTAATATCAACACTACGAAAATTTTTATCAATCGCTTCCAAATTTTGACCTAAGTTTCAAATCTCAACCCTGTGGGTTTTTACATCGGCTACAACGTTTTCGTCTTTGTTCGTAAATAATAATTTGACTGTACTAAATAGTTTACAGCCGTATAATTCAACGTATAACTTAGTCACAGCAACGCGTGGCCGGGTCTGCTAGTTATATATATATATGTATATATAAAATCTATTGAGCCTGATAATAACCTAATTGAGTCTGATATGACAAATGAAAAGCAGTGATTTCCTTTACTGAAATGGAATATATTATTATTTTTCGGCAATTATAATTTTGAAACTTTTTTTTTTTTTTTTAATACAACATACTATGTATATGATGTATGTGATATAATTTTATAAATATTAGAGGAGAAAAATGAAATGCATATGAAACAAAAACATTTATTATGTTAACGATCACTTGTATATTTTGGGAATGTGTTTACCTCTACTGCTCTACTTAGGGGTGATATATGTACATTTTACATGTTTCGGATTGCTATAGAATGACTATAGTTGTGCATATTAAATATTTAGATATATATTATATTAAATATAAATATATTAGAGCGCCTTTATAGATGGACTTTAAAAACATTTAAAAAATATGTGGTTATGGAGATAATATTTATTATAATCAAACGAAGACAAAATAATAGTAATAATAATAATGAGGATGATGATGATAAGAATTTAATGATAAAAGTTTAGTGATAAAATAATAATGATAATAATAATTGTGATAAATATTTTTTCTGATACAAATTTTCAAAATGGTTTAAAATTTTGAATTTGTCCATGAATTTCGAGGACATGTGATCACCATATAGTAGTGATATTTATAATTTTAATTTGCAATCTTGAAATAGAATTTTCAGAGGCGGGAGCTGTTATTTAAACGAATGAAAAATAAAGTTATGAAGTATTATTAAAGCTCAATTCTATCTATCTATCTATCTCAATCTGTAAACATAAATACATACATACATTTACAGGGTGGCCATAGATAAACTTGGCCTATTCAGAGCACTCTGTATCTGTAACTAAAACGCAGACTAAGTCGACATTTCGTATATGGAAATTTCAAAGAATGCGCTCTAAGGTTCTACAAAATAATAATAATAATAATAATAATAATAATAATAATAATAATAATATATATATTTTTTATTTTCTGTTCTGAGGCGACATACATCAAAATGCAAACAAACATTACAGTCAAAATGCTTGAAAAGTTATGTAATAAATATTTATGGTCTTTTTTAGCATTTTCAAACCATACGACATTCATCACTGTTATTCTTACATTGTTCAAAGGTTTTTATTGGAAAATTTTACAGAGGGGAGAGTGATTGCACATTCCTTTTCCACTCCTTGGCCGGCCCGTTCCCTCGACCTTCATGTGTGTGACTTTTGCTTATGGGGCTTTAAGGCGACTCTTCATCCACGGCGGCCATTACGAGGTGTCCCATGTTAACCAATGGAAAAAATTACATTCCTTTTTTAGAGAAAAATATCTTAATTAACGGATTAAAAATTTTTGCAATCGTTAAAACAGAAGTTTATTTACTAATTTTGTTTCTTGTATTATTTTTAAAACGTTTAGAAATATTTTTAATTTTAGCTTAAAGTCAGCCAAAAATGTCAAAATCTAAAATTTTGACTTTAAAAAATGATAGAAAATCAGTGAAGCGTCGTAGAGACATGAAGAAAAATACAAATAGTACCCAAGGAAGTCCTCTTTCTCAGGACTGTAAAAAAAAAATTAATTAATTAATTTTTAGCTGATTTATTAGAGTATTTTCGAAAGGTAGTCTATTAATCCTGGCGTGCGAAGGAATACAGTGCTTAATTTTAGTTGCATCGTGCGAAAGGGGATGGGGGTCATCGGAAAACTACCTCCAAGCTAAGTATCATGTAACAAAGAAAAGGGAGGAAAAGAATAATAGTCTTTTATTGCTTTATTGCTTGTTGCTATTCTCTGGTCAGACGGTCAGAGTTGAAATCTCAGAAACAGAAATGTTATTTTTTTTTTTTCGGAAATTGATCTTGTCCTCTGACGCATTTTTTTTCTGTTCCTTTTTTCCTTCGTTTCTATGTTTTCAGTTCATTTTTTGATAGTTCAATAAGTCTTTTTCTATTAGTTATATTTCATTATTTTTCATACTGTTTTTTTCTTTTTTTAATTCTTTAGTTTATTTATTCCTCTTTTTAAATATGTATATATTTCAAACAAATTATTCTATGTTCGAATTACAATATATTCTGTCATGCAAATTATGAGAATTTGTTTACATGGATTTGTCTCATAAGCACTTATGAAAATAAATTTTGTGCAGTTATGATTATTTAAAACTTTTTGTAGTTCAAATTATATGTGTACCATTTTTTACAGTGTACCTCCTCTACATTGCACATAATGAATGGCAAAAATCTTTAAAATATCACCATGCACATTACGCACAAAGTATGCCATATTATACATGAAATGTGTTATAGAATTTAGTTTCTCATTGAACAAATATATCTACAACAAAAGCAAATAATTTCATTTCACATACTATAAACATTAGTTTCATTTACACGATTATATGCCAGTTAATCCGTAATACATACCTGCCAATAATCTAATTGATATTCCATAAAATTATTACTACCTGCTCCTTTTTTCTACACCATTTTAATTTTTGAGCATTTTTCTCTAATTGTAATTACGATTAAAGAAAAAATATATTAAAAAAAAAAAAAAAAGACTGGCATGAATGAAAAAAAAAGGGGGGGGGGGGTAAGTACTAACAGTTTTATGGAATATTAATTAGATTGTTGGCAGTAATGGTAATGTATAAAATTTTAATTAATCCGTGAGATATGTATGTAAAGGATTAATTAGCTCTTTAACCGTATGCATATATGTAATAATTTTAAATGATTTTTTTCTTATATCTCATTAGTAATTTTTTTTTTTTTTTTTTTTTTTTTTTTTTTTTATCGTTAAATTTTTTATTGCATTTGATGAATTTTGCGCGATATGTTTCAATAACCGTTAGTAAGTATAAGATAAATTTAGAAACAGTCGAATCATCCTGATTGTCTGTAGGTATAACGCTATCAAAACACCATTTCAGTATATCTTTAACTTAGTTCATTTTAAATTTTATCTCTTCTAATACATCAGAAAAAGTATTTCACTCTTAGCTGCAGACAGAAAAACAACTGACTAATTACATGAATAACTTAATATTTTTTTCAGAGCATAGTAGTAGTGTAAAAAGGAGAGTTCAGCGACACGGTGGTGGCGTAGTGGCGTATTGTGGCGTAGGGTGGAGGCGCGCCTCCACCCTGACACCACTACGCCACCACCCTGTCGCTCAACGTCTCCTTTTTACACTACTTAGTCATCATCTTGGATGAGGGGGGTGTGTTGCCACCGGAAGAATAAAAAACTTTACGTTGCCACCGGAAGAATAGAAACTTTGGATATCGGAGTGAATGTGTCATTACCTTTTACGAGGGTTTCCGCGATGAGTGCTGCCATCTATCGGGGAGAAGGGGGAATTTTGAGGAGTTAGATTTATTTTCTTAAATTTCGGGACTTAGTATTTTTTTCACAATTTCGGGACTTAGTACTTTTCGCGATGGACAGGGAAGTTGATTGAATGAAACAAAGGTAGATGAGTATTATATAGTTAAAAACAGGGTATAGACTTTAAAATTTAGGTGTTGCCACCGGAAGAATAGAAACTTTTAGAGCGTTGCCACCGGAAGAATAGAAACTTTGGCTATCATCTTGAACGAGGGTGTGTTGCCACCGGAA
Source organism: Salticus scenicus (assembly GCA_963930645.1). NCBI lineage: Eukaryota > Metazoa > Arthropoda > Arachnida > Araneae > Salticidae > Salticus > Salticus scenicus. The sequence goes on along the minus strand of CAWVNO010002874.1, from coordinate 49,824 downwards.
GAATAGAAACTGTGTGTTGCCACCGGAAGAATAGAAACTTTGACTATCATCTTGGATGAGGTTTGGTGGTGCCATCTATAGGGAATTTTGAAGAGTTAGATTTATTTTCCTAAATTTCGGACTTAGTATTTTTTTTTTCACAATTTCGGAGACTTAGCATTTTTCACAATGCACAGGGAAGTTGATTGACTGAAACAAAGGTTGATGAGTACTATATAATTAAAAACAGGGTATAGACTTTAAAATTTAGGTGTTGCCACCGGAAGAATAGAAACTTTTGAAGAGTTGTCATTCGGGGATTATAAATTGATTACAGAATTAAATAGAAATTTTCCTATGTATTTCAGTGAATTTGACAAGATAAAACAAAGGGTTGATGTGTATTATAGAATTAAAAACATTTAATGAAGGGTATAGACATTAAAATTTAGATGTTGCCATTGGAAGAGTATAAATATTTTCCGGTGGGACTTAACATTTTTGACTGAATGAAAGAATGAATGACTGAAGTTAATTAACATCAGTAACAATTTATGAGTATTTTAGAAACTTAGCATTTTTAGAGATTAAAAATATATTGTGTTAAGATAATAAATAAGGAATTTAAATAGGAGTTCATACTTTTAGTGACATCATTACAAATTTATATTACGAAATTTTTACAGAATTAAATAGAAATTTTCGTATTTTGTGGATTAACACATAGATTTAAAAGCAAAACAAATAATAAATAATTTAACAATCATTAAAAATGTAAGACACTTAAAAATTCTAACTTTATTTTAACACTAAATAAGTTTCACTTTTTAAATTTATTTAGACTATCTTAGAAATAATATTATTACATTCGTTAAAAATTGAACCCACATGCACTTTAAAAAATTACTATCATATAAATTAAACTAAAAATAATAAAAATTATGTAAATTAAACTTTATATTCTCACTAAACAAGTTTAACATTTCTTTAAACTCTATCTTACATTCGTTAAAAATTTAACAGAAGTTTTTAATCAGTTAATAAATTTTGTATACAGTTATGTTATATAAACTTAATATAATAAAAATTATATAAAACACATACTGTTATTTAACCTCTAACTTTGAAATACTATTTTTACATTCTTTAAAAATTGAACACACATACACTTTAAAAAATTACTATCATATAAATGAAACTAAATATAATAAAAATTATATAAAACACGTACTGTTATTTATGCTATAACTAAACAAATACGATAAACAAAAGTTTCAAAATCAGTAAATGATGATATATATGTTATAAATTAAACTAAATATAATGAAAATTATATAAATTAAACTTTATATTCTCACTAAATAAGTTTCACATTTATTTTAACTCTAACTTACATTCGTTAAAAATTGAATACATGCACTTTAAAAAATGACTATCATATAAATTTAAAAAAAATTACTATCATATAATAATATTAATTAAAAAAATGCATACAAAGATATATAGTAAAGTTATAAATTTAAAAAAAATACTGTCATATGATAATATTAATTAAAAAAAAAAAAAAAAAAAAAAAAAAAATTACTTTTATATAATAATATAAATTAAAAAAATTACTTTCATATAATAATATAAATTAAAAAAATTACTTTCATATAATAATATTAATTAAAAAAATGCATACAAAAATATACAGTAAAGTTATAAAATAAATAAATAAATAAAAAATAAAATAAATAAAAATAAAAATAAAATAAAAATGACTATCCTATAATAATATTAATTTAAAAATACATACAATGTTTAAAATCAACAATTAAATTTTATAAACATTATAATTAACTAAACTTTATGCTGTTACTATTAAATAAATTTATCCTAACACGAAAACTTTACATAAATTTTATAAGCAAAAAAGCTATAAGTACATGAATATGTTATTTAAATTAAACATTATATTGATACTACACAAATATTATTTAACATTTATTCGAGTTTAACGCTGTAATATAATTTAAACTATCTTAGTTGATTTAAATGAAACAGGTAAATAAACTTGAACTAATAAAAATAAGTTCTTTTTATAAAATAATTGATATAAACTATAATAATAAAAAGGATTAGTTATATTTAAAAACTATCAGTTACTAAAAGTTATTTTATATTAAACATTTCGAAATAAATTGCATAAAAATTCAATGCATCATTTTAAATGAAAATAAACAGTTTCCTTAAAAAACAGATAATACGGAATATTCCATGAGTCAGTTATCACCTGCAACGGAAAACCCCTACAGCTGATGAATCATATGTTATATACGCTGGCGAGCCATGCCTATTAGTAATCCACACTATCTCATATAAAGATTAAGTTAAAATCATTAAAACAATACAGCGAATAATTTGGAAAATGCAATAATTTTTTCACAAAGCATATCATACAATGAGTTTAAACGATTATCACCTATCTATCACTTAAACGGTATTGAAATAAATAAATACATATAAAAGTAAGTTATAGTTAAAAAATAAAAAATTCGTTTGTGAAAGGAGTTTTATATATTGCAAAAATTAGTTTTACTCAAATAATTTCTAAGCATACACAAGTTAAATGGAAACTTTTCTAGGTTTCATTTAAGCAATAATTTTCCATGTGTGAAAGTAGTTTTATTTATGCAAAATTTAGTTTTATATAAACAAAAAAATTTATAGTGTAACAATAAAAATAGTTTATAGTATAACAATAAAAAATTCCTTATAAGTAAATACCAATAAAAAATATTTTTTAAATTAATTTCTCTCTCTTCAATAAAACAATAAAAATTTCTTATATAACTTTCGTAAAGTTTTAATAAAATTTCGATTATAAACAAATTTTTTATGATATAAACAAATAATTTTATTAGAATATACATATTAAGTTTATTAAATTATCAAATAGTAATAATAAATTATGAAACTTACTTAAAATTGATGAAATTTCCCTTGGCGAAATGCAACCTTCATTCACACACAAATGCGAGAAACTGTTTATCGCCACACGTTGACTCATACAGATAAGAATGTTGATTCATGCTTATCTTAGTAGAATGTTGTTAGAGTTCTGTGTTTTCAGAGTAATATAAAATAGTTTATAGAGATCATTTATTTAATATCAGTTGTAAACTACATTTAAATAATGCAATAAGAGTTGAACTCTGCAATCAAAATATTGAACTGTGGTTTCAAAATTATGCTAAGAAAATAATGAGATCAAAACAGAATTATTTTACGATAAGACATCCTTTTTCATTCAATAAAATGTAACTTTAATTTTTAATGAAAGGTTTTAAAATCACTTAATAGGATAAAATTAAAAACAGAAATCTTATTATTTTTTCTAGTTATAAAACTAAGTAATAAACTATCTATAAATAATCATATAGCAAGCGAGATTTTTGTATAATAACTATATATTATTTTAATATATACATTACATCGCAGGGTAAAATTTTCAACTTATTTATACGGATTGAAGTAATAAAACTTAATCATTTGCATAACCGCTAAATTTTATAAGTTGGATATATGATTTAAAATACTAAACAATAATCCTTGTGAGAGAATTGGGATAACACTTTCACAGAAAGAAATTGTCCTTTACAATAAGATTTGCTTAGAATGTCTAACAAGGAGAGGTCACGACATGGAAAATTCAAATCGGGACGAAATTGCGCAGGATTATAGTATACTATGAGGGTAACAACATATTAAAGCAATAGGACCCACTATCCACAAAATTTCTAGAAAAAAGCATTTAAAGTTTCAGTAATCTTTAAATACAAGTTATTTCGTAAACAAGCAAGCGCCCCAGTGGTGTGATCTTATAGTGCAAGTCTGCTAGCCAGACGACTTGGGTTCGAGGCTACCTCCAGACAATTTTTTTTTTTTTCCTCTAATTTTTTATGTAATCTAAAGTTTTTATTTATTTTTACTTTATTTTACAATTCAATTCAAAATTTGAAAATTTTAATAAATTATTTAATTTTCTTGAGTATAAAATAACTTTTTCTATTTTTAATATTTATAACTTAAAAATACAATAAATTTCTATAACTTCAAAAATAAAGTTTAGTTTTACAAAACCCTAAATAAGAAACATAAAGAAAAACAGACAAATAATTAAATAATTAAAAAATAAGCAAGCTGTAAACAAAGTGTAAAATAGTTAGCAGGTGTTACTTAAATCTTGGTTTGAGCTTCCTGTTTTTGTTTGAATGTGTATAAATTACGTAAACGCTTCTAGCTTGTTAATAATAAAGGGCAGGTGGAATTATTTTGTGCAAGGAAGGATAAAAAAAAAGAAAAGAAACGATGTTCATTAACATTTAAAACCTATATTTAAAGATAACATTTCTTTACCTGAAATAATTTAATAGCGTTGTAATCCTATACTATAATTTTACAAGAAACTGTATTGATTAGAGAAGTAATTATTTCATTTGGATAGTAATTATATATGCAATTAAAATGATCATATCTCTGTATTATTATTATTCTTTTTAAATTTAAAAAACAAAATGTACTATGTTTCAAGCATACCTAAAATAAAATAAAATATATTTTGATAAATAATCAAAAACAGTTTCTTTAGTTTTACCTTATTTTACAGTTAAAATAAAACTAAAATTTATTTTTTAAGTTATAGAATTTTACTGTATTTTTAAGTTATATATACTAAAAATAGAAAAAAAAAATTATTTTATATTCAAAAAATTAAATAATATTTCATTAAAAGTTTCAAATTTTGAATTGAACTATAAAATTTAGTAAAAATAAATAAAAAGTTTAGATTACATAAAAAGTTAAAGAAAAAAAAAAAAAAAGTAGTCCCGAGGTAGCCTCGAACCCAGGTCGTCTGGCTAGCAGACTCGCGCTTTCAGATCACACCACTGGGGCGCTTACTCGCTTACGAAATAACTTGTATTTAAAGATTACTGAAACTTTAAATGCTTTTTTCTCGAAATTTTGTGGATAGTGGGTCCTATTGCTTTAATATGTTGTTACCCTCATAGTATACTACAATCCTGCGGAGTTTCGTCCCGATCTGAATTTTCCATGTCGTGACCTCTCCTTGTAAGTGAAAATAACTTACCGTGAGGTCAGTGAGTCATGCAGTTGTATTCGAATTTATTGTTTTTAGTTAATGAAACTTCTAATGAGAGAATTATTTGTTACTAGCATATAAATGTACATTTTTATATTATTCCTGTATATATAAAATTTTAAATAATTCATTAAGTGTTAAACTTTGCATTTAATCGATTAAATAAAGTTTTCCTAAAATATAAGTGTAATTTTTTAATGAATCGTTTTGAAATCACTTTAACTTTATAAGAAAAAACTAAAAAGAGGTTTTTAAATTACTTAATAGGATAAAATAAAAAATCTTATTGTTTTTAGCAATTATTTTATCTAGTTATAAACTATATATTATTTTAATATACGCCTTATAGTTAAGTCAGTTTTAGAGAAAACCAAGAAAAAATCCCAACGCGCAGGTTGATGAGTTGGAATATTCTATTATACTTAAAGAATCCAGGTACGGAAAAACCGAAATACAATACGCGGAAAAACAGGCGGGATTTTCGGTTAAAACTTCAAAGCAGTGGACGGTAAACATAACACACCGTGAAACAACCTACTCCCACGACATGGGGATTTAAAAGAAATGTTATAAATTCGGCTGATTTGAAGGACCGTATAACGTTGTATGTGCGGAGGATCACTGGCGACGACCTGCAATCAGCTGTTGAACACACTGCTCATCGGCTGCAGATTTTACAACTTATTGATTGGGACCCACATTCCCACATTGAACAATATGATCTCCATTGATAAACAGTCTGTAACTCACAACAAATAATAATTAAATCTGTAATAAATAAAGTTTTTGTATTAAAATTTGTAGCAGAAATTCTTATAATTTTATTTGCGATTTTTTTTTTCCAAAACATTTGAGTTTATCTTTTGAAATGTCTATGTAAAACTATTCGAATCAAACTGCATTTTATTTACTGATACAGAGTGCTCTGAATAGGACAAGTTAAATTATGGCTATCCTGTATATATATATGTAGGTATATATTATATTGAATACATTTTCCAATCATGGAAATTTTATTTATTAACCTTTTATCAGCTGACGGTATTTTAAAGTACCATTAGTTTAAAAAGCGTATAAAATCAAATTTATGTAAGTAATGTAAAAGGTAATTATAAGAATAAAGCACGTATAACTTATTTTTATCTCACTACACACCACTATACGCCACATGTAGCCGCGTTTGTTCAAGAAAATGTTTCATAGAGTGTTCTCGCTGATTTGGCTTAGCCTTTTTCACGATCATCAAGTGCGTTTTAATTAATTTTTATATTATTTCAAGAATCTTCCATCAATCTTAAAAAAAAAAAAAAAAAAAAAAAAAAAACTGCAAGAGACATAAAAAGTAAATACTACTTCTTTTTTTTTTTCTTCTTCTTCTTCTTTTTTCATATTTTCATTTTAAGTTCCAATTACCGTTTTAGATCTGTATGTACCACTAATGGTACACTAAAGTACCACCTCACAAAATTCTCATTATTTACTGTGAATGGATGATATGCAGAATTTTTACTGCACATATCTTCAAAAATAAATAAATAAAAAACTCTTATATAACTTAAAAAATATGTTTCAAATACAATTTTTATCTGTTTCATAATTCGGTAGATAAATGGTTAAAAATTTAATCTCGTAAAGAAATACGATATAAATGCAGAAATACCTTAATTAGTATGCGATCTCTCCACCGTCGTTATAATGATAGTATAAAAAGGTTTTATTGGATTTTGCTTCGCCAAATTTACTCCTTAGATGTGCATTACAGTTGAAGCCCCAAATAATTCGCAAAGTAAATAAAAATGCTATAGATGATTCTTTTTTTATTAAACGTTCTCTATTGCATAATATTGTAAAATTATACTAGTGAGCCATTTTTATATAGTTTTTTTTTCCCCTTAAGATTTGTTAGCTTGTTATTCGAACTAATTTCCGTATTTCCCATTTTTTAGTCCTTTACTCTTTAGCTAAAACTAGATGTACATTAAATAATATATTTTCGCCTTTATGAAATTTAAGAGAAGTAGTACTAGTTGTATCAATTACATGCTTGTGTATTTAATTCGTGTACATACGTTTTCAATTTTAATTACCAGCTGTAAGCCCGTCTGCTGCTGCTATGAAGCAACTTTTAGCAAAATAAATAAGTAAGTCAGTAAAAACATCGGAAAACATTATTACTGTTATACTAAAGTTCTTATATAAACTTTTATGCATTGAAAACAATGTTGTATGATAAAGAGGTAATATAAAATGTACCTTTAAGGAGTTTCATTTAAGGAAAAACATTCGATAAAAAAAATAAATAAATAAATAAATAATATAAGCACCATAGACAAAAAATAGAATAAAATTATTTGAAAAAAAAATTAATAACGGTAAAACAACCGCTTTATATGTAAATATATTCTAATAAAGCTAAAAAATATTTTATGCCGTGCGATAGTTTGAAACCTATTTCGAGAAATGTTTCAATGTTGAACGTGACGTGAAAATGTAAAATGAACAAAGTTTAACATTCAAGTAGTTAAATTATTTCAATGTCGTGATTCAATTCAAATGCAAGTTTTAAAAAATAAAAAAAGTATTGATATACTAGATAAAACAAATCCTAACATTCCATAAAAAAATATTGTGATGTAAATTTCTACTCAGTATGCATAAATACACTCTGACGCATCACATTTACGCAAATCTTTATGTCAACATGTCTCAGAATAAAATGTATATATATATATATATATACATAGCTGCCAACATTTTAATTCATTCCGTAGTATTTTTTACCCCGCCGTTATTTCGTACCACTTATTTTTTTAAAGTATTTTTTTTTCTTATTTTATTGAAGTTATATATTAAAGAAAGTATTTCTATAAATAAAGTGGTGCGAAATAAAGGTGGGTCTAAAAATACTCAAGAATAAATTAAAATTTTGACAGCTATATATATCAACATCAATATTAATTTCAGCTTTTATTAATCCACTGCAGGATGAAGGCCTCTCCTAGATGATTACAAACTGTCCTGTTTAGTACAATTTTTCTGCATTCTGCTCATCCAAACTTCACAGTTTCATCTCTCTAACGATACAGTAGTCTCTTCCTCAGTCTTTACTTGTCTCTTGGTATCCAAAACAGAACTTTGGTGGTCCATCTATCTTCATTTCTTCGCATAAGTTGCCAGCCCAGCTCCATTTTAACTTCTTGACTCTAGAAATAACATCAGTAATTTCGGTTCGTTTCTTAATTCAAGTGTTTTGTTTTCTGCCTTTTCGGGTCAATCCTAAAAGACATCTCTCCATGCTTCTCTGGATTGTTTAAAGCTTTTGCATAGCTTTGCACGTTTACGTCCAAGTTTCTGAAGCATAAGTTAAAACAGGCAAAATGCACTGATCAAAAACTTTTCTTTTCAAACAAATTGGGAGGTCGCTTTTGAATATAGTGCTATTTCTTCCAAATGCTTTGCTTGCAAGTTTAACTCTGTTGTTAATTTCTTCCACGACGTTCCCGTTCATCGTAAGGACTTTTCCCAGATAAGTATAAGTGCATACCGTTTCTAATTTATCCATATCAAAAGTGATCTTCAGTGGAGAAACAAAAGAATTTGACATAACTTTTGCTTTGCATAGGTTCATTTTCAATCTAACAAGCGTGCTTCGTTTGTTTAATTCCTGGGGCATTTCTTGCAAATCCTCAATTGAGGAGACGAGGAATACATTATCATCCGCAAATCTCAGATTATTTATAAATTCTCCCTCAATTTTTAAGCCTTTCTGTTCCCAATTTAATTTTATTAAAACTTCTCGAAATACTGAATTGGAGAGTTTGGGTGAAATTGTGTCTCCTTGTTTTACACACTTTCAAATTTTGAATGCATCACTCGTTTTGTGAAGTTTTAATTTGGCTGTTGCTTCTATATAAATGTCTCCAATAAGGTGAAGATATCCTGAATTAATATTAATTCCTTAATTACATACATTTCTTTAAATTAATGAAAACATCAGACAAATAATTAACATCACTTAGCATATTTTTTTTTTCTTCTAAATCTCCAGAACACAAACGCAAATATTTAGAAAATATAAAATAATTCTATCGAAAGAATTTTACAATTTACTAAAATGTTCTTTAAATATAAGATTAGGCAAATACCAACGATGTGAATATATACTGATGTGCATTAATATATGCTATAATACCATAGAATATAATCCTTATTTGAAAGGATTCATTAAACACAGTTTATTTTGTATGCGCATGTATTTAATTTGGAATTAAAAAATCTTCAATTGCAAGTACATTTGCGCTTGATAATTCATATCGGAAATTCTCCAGAAAAAACATTTATATATGTATATATATATATATATATTAAACAATCACGCACGTTTGTCTTAAACAAGCTAATTGTAGCAGTACACAAATTTATATCATAAAATTAGTCATATATATATATATGTGTGTGTGTGTATATGTATATGTATAAAATTAATTTTCACAAGTACACAAATTTATATAAAAAATTAACCTTATATATATATATATATATATATATATATATATATAAGTTTACTTTTATGATATGAATTTGTGTACTGTTACAATTAGCTTGCTTAAGACAAACGTGTGTGATTGTGTAGTACAACGATAAAATAAATTTATATATGTATGTGTTTTTTGTGGAGAATTTTCGATGAGATTTATCAAGCGCAATTGTACTTGCAATCGAAGATTTTTTAATTCCAAATTCAATACATGCGTATACGAAATAGACTTTGTTTAATGAATCCTTTCAAATAATGAATATATTCTATGGTATTATAGCATATATTAATGCACATCAGTATGTATTCACATCATTGGTATTTGACTAATCTTATATTTAAAGAACATTTTATTAAACTGTAAAAGTCTTCCAATAGTATCCTTTTATATATTTCTAAATATTTACTTTTATGTTCTGGAGAATTAGAAATGAAAAAAGATTTGCTAAGTGACGTTAATTATTTGCCTAATGCTTTCATTAATATAAAGAAATGTATAGAATAACTGAGATTTTTTTTTTTTTTTTCCAAATCTGAATATTTTAAAAATTATCCCGTTGTACTTCAAGAAAATTAATTAATCTAGAATAATTTAGAATATTAACAACAAATTCTCCAATGTTGATCTCTAAATTAGGGCAATTTTTCATTCTATTTTAACTGCAAACCATTATTAATTATCTGCCATTAACGAATGGAAGTAATTTATATCTCTTTACTTATAAATGTGAAAGACGCTTAACGGCGCATTCTGATTCTTTCCTTTTTTGTCTTAATACATTTTTCCAGTTAAATATTAGGAAAGATCTTTTAAATATACCTACGCTTCTGTAAAAGTATTTACATTTCCCATTAACAATTATGGTAGTTTTTACAAAATTCAAAATATAAAAAGCATTATTCGTAAATCTCGATAATTTTGCAGACAATAATATTTATTTATACTCTTCTAAAAATTTTAAGACAACAATAAGAACAAAAAATAAAAAATAAATAAAAAAATAAACCAATGTGTCATTAGTTTTTAATAACGTTAACATGTTAAATGAATATAATAGATGCATGATCTTTAAAAAAAGCATTTTTTTTTATTTAAACAAAAATTTGCGGATATACACTTAATAAAAATGTATTTATTTATTAATAATTGAAAAATCTCGCTCATTGGTTTTAACAATTTGAATTTGCATGGCGTTTGTGCATAGCTTTTAATACCAACTGTCCTGCATGTGTGTTTAACTCATACATTCTGTATTTATTGTTCGTCCACGCACAGTAAAGCACTTTCTTTACAAATACTCATATTTTATGACGTATATATATATATATATATATATCTTTGGTGAATTGTTAGACTAACTATTCTTCTTTCTCATTCTTTGCTTCGTCTATCAAAATGATTATATATACACAGTCGGTAACAAAAGTGTCCGAACAGTAGCAAAAATTCCTACATTAAAAAAGTACACTTCATATGGTTTTGTTAAATAAATCCTTATCGAATCATGTTCTTACACTGACTAAGAACAGGATTCGACAAGGATTTATTTAACAAAACCGTATGAAGCATATTTTTTTTTTTACATAGGAATTTTTGCTAGTGTTCGGACACGTTTGTTACCGACTGTGTATATATATATGTGGTTTTCAGTGGGTTGTGGGCGTTTCAGAACTTTAAGAACAATACTAATTCTATTATTTACTAATTACTTAAAAATTTAATAAAGAATTAATATTTACAAATATTTACATAAATGCTGATGAGCATTAAATTGATTATCCAAAGTGAGTTCAACAGTTCGTCAAATTAATCATAATTCGTCACATAAATAAATCACTTCGTACTTCACTAAATGCGTTAAACGTGAAAACCAAAGTTTTTATAAACAAGTCCTGCCCCTCTCGTGTGCAGCTTCGTCAAACTTTCCGTTGAAACTTGAAAAACAAAGTTATCAGGCATTGCATCCGTCATGTATACAAGCTCCGTCGAAAACTGAAACTCTATCCTCTCAGCGCTCTTGGCAGTGGCATGTTAAGGAAGCAGCGTCACTCACGTCATCAGTACGCATTTCCTCTCATGTTCCGATACTCCGTCACATGATCAGCTAGCTAGGATTCAGCAGCCGCGGGAAGCCAGGTTAGGGGAGAAGAAGAACTTGCTACTACAGGATCGGCCGTCCTGCATCCGGCTGGTCCTCCAAGCGGTCACACTAAAAAATACAAAAAAAAAAAAAAAAAAAAAAAAGCAACACAAAATAATAACATACTTTTTATAGTTTATGAGAATTTTCATATTTTTGCTCTTCAGTTAAGTGATCCTATGTCTGAGGATCTTAGCACGAGTAAGCGTGCAATAGGAGCCTTCATGGCATCCATTTCTAGCTTTCTTATCAATATCATCATTTTTATTTTTTACTGTTGCATAGTCACAGGAAAGAGTCAATTTTGGGTTTACGGCAACTTGGTTGCCTATGGTATGAGTTTTTGGTGGATGTCTACTCAACTTGCATTTAGCTTTATTTTTCTTTTTAACTCTAGAAAGTTGTTTTTTATCATGTGTACTCAAATCTTTACTTTGGGGCTCAAAATTATTTTGGGACTCGAACTCGAGACCCTCTAATCGATCATTTTCAGTTTTAATGCCTTTTAATGCTTCTGTTGCATCAAGTTCAGTCGAAAAGTCTATAATGACAGTCTTATATGTAGGGAAAACTTCTAATTTTATTTATGTACGGCTTTGGGAAATAATATAGCTATCTCGCTAATTGTGGTCGTCAATGGAAGTGATGGGATGAACAATTTTCTCGAATTTACACTGGCAGTCTTTTCTTTTGGCAAATTCTGTCTTTTACACTCAGTGGAATCTATTGTTGATGGCTTTTTTCTTGATTTCTTTCTTTTAAGGAGTTTGGAATTTTCGTCAACTTTTCCTTTTAATTTTTTCAACTCTTCGGCTAACTGTGAAATTTTTTCAAGTAGGACTTGTTTTTCATCTCTCTTCAAATAAGTGTTTTCTTGATTTGGCGACTTCATTCGGGAAACATTTGTCTGATTTCGTCCCTTTCGGCGCGGCTCCTCCTCTTCATACCTATCATCATCTGTCTGGAAAATGCTCGTATGACTCTGTTTCTGTCGTCGAGGCTCCTTTTCTTCATCACTGTCATCATTTACACTAATATCGTCCTTCAAAAGCACCTTATCGTCATCACTTTCGTCACTCTTGTCGTCGACGTCATTTTCACTTACGGCTTTTTCGGAAGATTCTAATGATTTTTTTGACAGCTTAATTGGTTGGGGGGTTACATTTTCACATTTTTAAATACTATTCACAGTTTTATGTATTTCTGGGGATTTTTCAAAAATTTTGTTCTCAAAGTTAATGGGGGTATCAATAACAACTTTCGATTTAATTTCACTTTGATATGCATTTACTGGAAGTACTGTTACTAAATTCACCTCGAAAGAATAAGACTTATTTTTTACTAAGATACCTTTTTCATTAATTGTTGTTTCACTTAACATTAATACATTCATACCGATTATTATATCATAAGGTATCACGTCATTTTCTACAACATAAATATTAGTTTTGGTTTCAAAATCATCAACTTTAAGATCGACATCCAATGAGCCTGACGGCTTTATTGAACTTTTCCCGATCCCCTTCAAAGTAGTACTCATAAAATTTAGTTTATTCACATTTAATTTATCGAAAACATTTTTTCGCAACAATGTTGCTTCACTTCCTGTGTCTATTATACCGCGGAAATTTACATTATTAATCAAAATATTTTTGTTCAAATTACGATTTACACCAATATATAATGTCTCAACTTCTTGTTTCGAACCTGGGCACTCCGAACTTTTATGCCCAAACTGTTTGCAAGTAAAGCACTTAAAACCTTTAGCTTTGTGGGGCAGTCCCTAGACACATGGTTTTTATCACCACAATTGTAGCATATTTTATTAACTTCATTTCTAGGACTAAATTTTTCATATACATTATGTTTGATGGGTTTCAATTTTGCACTGTATTCTACTTTTTCAATTCTATCGAATTTAAATTTATTTTTGTCATTGTCTCTTTTATACATTTCATATAATTTTATTTTTTCTTTGAATTCACGAATATTTTTGGCACCATATAAAATTAGTTTATTTTCACTTTTATCATTTATTCCTTGGATCACGTAGTGCATTATTGCGGCATCATGAATGTGCCCGTTTTTTGACAATTCACGCATTTTAAAATAATATTCCGTAACTGATTCATTAGCTTTCATTTTCTTTTTACTCAGCATATCATGTAATGAGGCAGAGTTAATCTCAAACCTAAACTCATTAATGAGTGCATTTTTTAATTTTTTGTATGTCAATAATCCTCTTTCGGATTTAATGAAGAGAAGAGCGTTTCCGCTCAACGATCTCTTACAGAAAACAATTTTTTGTAATTCACTTAAATTAAACATTATTGACAATTCTTCAAATTCTGAAAAAAATTCAATAATATTTTCATGCGGTTCACCGCTAAATTTAGACATGGAATTTTTAAAATCATTGAAAGAAACAGTTGCACTATGTAATCAAGAATTCACATTATTACTATAATTTACACCTTTTTTGTTTTATCATTATAATCATAATTACTATAGTTATCAATATTTTCATAGCACTTATTATCTATATGGCATTGCACAGAGGAGTCAGTCTTCTCGACGTTATTATCACTGTTCTCAGACTCAGAATTATCATCATGTTCCGATTCATTGTCGGAATTTTCCTCTTTGAGTAATCCAATATCACACAAATTTAACAACAGTCGATCTCGCAATTCATTTTTGCTCCCATCAAAAGGGACATTTAATATATTACAAATAATAATCAATTCATTCAACGAAAAATTTTCGTCGATGAATTTTTGCTTTTTTCTATAATTTTCATCATCTACGGCAAAGTTAAATCCTATGAATTTTCTTATTCTGCATCGGTTTTTTCTGTCACCTACATCATTAAATAAAAAGCGATGATGAATTTTAATTTTACTATAGCTCTCAGTCCTCAGTGCAGCGCCAATCTTGGGTATATCCCCTAACGAAACCATTGTAACAACAAAATAAAAGTTCACGTACCTTAGAAGAATAGAAATAACGGCAGGTGCAGATTTCTTGTTCAAACCTCTATCCAGACGATTCGTAGCTGTTCCGTAGAATCCACAGCCACTTCGTTGCTCTAATTTAAGTAGATTTCATAAATTTCTGTCGATCATGAAGCATCACTACACACTTTAAAAACCATTCATCCAGAACCATTCATTATGAATTAGCATATGAAGAAATTCCAACAGTTCAAAAATAGTCTGAAAGTTCAGTTTATGTTTTAAAAAAAAAAACAGTTTATGGAGTTTTATCCATTTAAAAGTTCAGATCATATTTTATCAGTCCAGGTGCATCATCATTTAAAAAAAAAAAGTTCACATTTTATAAAAGTAAATGTTCTATTCTTTATCGCGTTCAATCCGAACTTTAAGTTAAATTAAGATTTCGATTTCACGATTCATTCTTGATCCAAACATTTACGAGCGATCAAAATAATTTATGTTAACTAAAAATTAACGTTCAATCCCACTTTCTTTATCCTAATCCCACTTTCTTTATCTTAATCCCACTTTCTTTACCCCACTTCTGAGATGTGGTTTCCAGTGGGTTGTGGGCGTTTCAGAACTTTAAGAACAATACTAATTCTATTATTTACTAATTACTTAAAAATTTAATAAAGAATAAATATTTACAAATATTTACATAAATGCTGATGAGCATTAAATTGATTATCCAAAGTGAGTTCAACAGTTCGTCAAATTAATCATAATTCGTCACATAAATAAATCACTTCGTACATCACTAAATGCGTCAAACGTGAAAACCAAAGTTTTTATAAACAAGTCCTGCACCTCTCGTGTGCAGCTTCGTCAAACTTTCCGTTGAAACTCGAAAAACAAAGTTATCACTACAGGCATTGCATCCGTCATGTATACAAGCTCCGTCGAAAACTGAAACTCTATCCTCTCAGCGCTCTTAGCAGTGGCATGTTAAGGAAGCAGCGTCACTCACGTCATCAGTACGCATTTCCTCTCATGTTCCGATACTCCGTCACATGATCAGCTAGCTAGGATTCAGCAGCCGCGGGAAGCCAGGTTAGGGGAGAAGAAGAACTTGCTACTACATATATATATATATATATATATATATTATATTTGTTTTATTATTGCAAAATGTTTCCTTCTACATTGTTTGTCTATATACGTGAAAAAATGTTAAATTTCTTTGAAAACTCCATATTATAAATAAAAACAGTATGCATTTTTTTTCCCATAAAAAAAAAAATATATATATATATATATATATATATATATATATATATTTGTTTAGGCAAAATGAGTATAAATTTAAAAAAAGTAAATTAAAGGGGACTAATGTGCAAGTTTTACCTGACGGGACTAAAGTGAAAGTTGTACCTCAAGGGACTAATGTAAAACTTGTACCTCACGGGACTAATGTAAAACTTGTACCTCACGGGACTAATGTGCAAGTTGCACCGAACGAACAAACTATTTCTTTCAACGAAAATGCCTACTAACCCTGGACGATAGGTCTAATATATCGTATCATATTATATATCGTATTTATCGTAATATAACTTATTTCGCTTCCTTTTCTTCGACTCGTTTTAATACGCATTTTTTATATGCATGAGCAGCCCCCGAAAAACAAAACATTAAATCATTAAATTCATTTTTTTACTTATTTTTATGTCATATTATTTCACGCGCACTTTTTATTTCCTAATTCAAAATTATTAAAAAAAACTTTTTCGATATCGCTTGTAACGATACTGATTATTATTAATTTTCTTTTCTTTTTCTTTCAATAGTAAAGAAAAAAAGATTTTGATGAAATTCTGGCAAAAGCAGAATTTAGTTTAGGACGGAGGACTATTAGTTTTTTTTCTTCCCAATTATAACATCGCTTTCAAATTATTCAATTATATTTTCGATAAATTTTAGATTTCGATAAATGTCCAACTATCGAAAAATGATTTCGACAAATGTCCAACTATCGAAAACGACAACGCAAAAATCCCAGATTGAGACTAATAGGCCCTCAGTCCTAAAAAAAAAAAAAAAAAAAAAAAATTGCCGCTAATATATATATATATATATATATATATATTTTTTTTTTCCCCTTGACATTTTTTTTTTTTTTTATAAAGGCATCAGAATATCGTACAAGATTCATACTAATATTTTTATAATTACAGTTCATTTTACTCTTCATATAGGTTGATCGCACTTATTATTATCATTTTTTTCGATATATGTAGAGAGAGAATGTACTGGATTCGTGAAATTTTTCGAACTCCAGTTTACGATGGATTTACATATTTTTGGATGTCCAGAACACAGTTTGTGTGTCTGTCTGTGTCTGTGTGTGTGCATCACAAATTTTATAGGTGCTGTATCTCACTAACAATGAACGAAATGTAACCAAATTTGGTGTTTATTCGGATCCTGACATAAACTAGTGTTGATTAGATTTGGGCTGTGATCCCATTTTTTCTAAATGTATAACAGGGCGGTATAGGACAAATTTTCATATAAATGTACATAATGATAGCTATTTTTAACGTGTAATTGTAAAATTAATATGAATTATTAGTAATAATAGTAGTAAACTAAGGGAAAAAAAACTTTTCACGCGTGGTATCATCGACCCCCACCCCCTCCCTTCCCGGAGGGAAGATATTTTTTTACCATATACGTATCTTTCGAATAATCTAGCCAGTTCCTTCAAAACGAATGGTTGAAACGTACATCTGTGATAATTTAAATCAAAGTTATCGATTTTTATTTTTTCATTTAAAAAAAAAAAAAAATCACTTTTTTGGTGTTGGCACAAAATTGACTTTCTCTCGGGTATTTAGTGTTATAATTCTGTCGGATAAAAATCTTCTGCATATATCATGGAAAATACTTCTCATAATTAATATTTCAATAACAATTTGTACTGCATGAATTTTTGTAAAAATATATAAAAGAAAGTCTTGTAGTGGACCCAACATACTAGTTTTTTCTTTTTGGTTAAATTTGTTGTTTAGCCCTTGGATTGTTGTTGTAAAAAAATCTTTACTGAAAAAGATTTAAAATGTCCTGATATTTATATTTCAAAATATAATACTGTTTTGTTTAGGGTGGCTATTTTCTAAATAATAAATAAATAAATGCATATTTTTTTGTAATAAAAATGAATAAATAAATAAATAAACACTGCAAAGACTCTTTTATTACAAATCAATGCCACGGTACAAAAATGAAATAATTAGAATTTTTTTTTTCTGTTAAATACATGACTATTGTACTACTTTAGTAATACAAAGCTGAAATATTGTCTTTTTTTTTTTAATATAACAAGCGTTATAGCTTTTATACTATATTAGCTTATAGTTCTATATCAGTTCCAACGTTAATTTTACTTCAAAATAACCCTTCGTAGAATTAAAAAAATAATTTAAATTCTTCTATTTGCATGTCGAATGTTTGGTTAGTTTGTTGGGTTTAACGTCGTACTAGTACTGCGCTGTGGATGCCTGGTGACGGTCTTGGACGCCCCCCTAAGGATAGTGTGGAGACATGTCATCACAATTTTTAAACTTCGAATGTGTTCCAAAGTGTATTCATACAAACTGGAATCCTCACAGCTATATTAATCTTTAATTTGAGGATCAATAACCTTTAAAAAATCCCGAGTTGTTTCTATTTTTAATTCAGCCATCTTAATACAAGGATTGTAAAGGGAAGCCATATTTTATGTTTGTCTGTAATGTAATTTGCTGTTTGATACAATTGACATAATATGTAAAACAATAAAAGATGCCATGGCACTCTACGCCAATTTTAGAGCACATTCTGGAATAAGAAAATTTATCACCTTTTTTTTTTTTCCTAACACTATTTTTAGAGAGGATTATTTATGGTATTTTAATAATAATATGGCGTGATTAAATACGTCGAAGATAAAATAATGGCACTAAAAAAGGCAGAAATTGCACATCTTCAAAAGTGTCCTCAAAAAGAGGCGGAGAGTATGTCCCCCTGTGTAATGGTTATATAGTTGCATTACGAAGTAAGTGTTGCATGCTTGTATTGTGTTTTATAACCAATTTCATTACTAACATTTAATTTTTGTGTTCCGTTAATTCATTGTTTTTCTAATCTGCTACCTATCATATCTATGAAACTCCTTTTATCCCAATAATTGGTAATTACACTGCTCGACATTGAAAATGCAACACCAAGAAGGAATGGTAATAATTGAATGAAATTTGTTGGACACATACATTCTAGTAGGAAGAACAATTGATTAAAATTTCAGGAAATTTGGAGTAATATGTACTGAGAAAACAGTACATAAAGCAGCGACCTCTGTGAGCAATAACAGCACATATCTGCCTAGGCATTGAATCGAACATCGTTTGGATGACATGTGCGGGTAGAGCACTTCATGAAGCTTCAACACGATGCCACAATTCATCGATCGAAGTTACTGGTGAGTGGTGGGGGGCCAGTCGCTTTTCAATGATTAAACAGTCATTTTCATTGGTGCGAGATCAGGAGAACGCGCTGGCCAGAGCAACAGCCGAACACATTCTGTATCAAGGAAGGTACGGACAATACAAACAACTTGCGGTCGTGCATTATCTTGCTTAAATTTTGCGCTACGGAGGCCTCGAATACAGGGCAGAGGGGCTGGCCTTAACTCAACAGAAATTTAATGGCCGCTGTTCAGCGTGTCAGGAATACGAACATGAAGTAATCGAGACGTGTATCCTATGGGAACCCATAACATCATTGCAAATGATGGACAGTATGATGATGTCGAATTCCAGCTGGCAATGTGCATTATTCATAATGCCGTTAAATACGGATAAGGCAATCTGGATGCTGTAAACAGGTTTGTGCTTTGTCCGAAAAGTGACTTCACGCCATTCCTGCGTCCAGGTTTATCGTTGATCACACATTAATGGTGCCCATATCAGTGATGCAGTTTTGAGGGTAATCAGAATTTTGGTAGCCGCATACTGAGTCACCACCTGAATTGATGGTATGTTGTACCATTGGATACACGTCCCGGTCACCTCTTGTTTTCATTCCCGCCACACTGAATACCAGCCATTACATTTCTGACGAGTGAAGGCCCATAGCTCTGCCGTATGTTCAAGGCCTCCGAAGCGCAACATTTAAGCAGGACAATGCACGACCGCAAGTTGTCCATATTATCTGGACCTTCATTGATGCTGAATTTGTTCGACTGTTGCTCTGGCCAGCGCGTTCTCCTGATCTCGCACCAATGAAAATGACTGTTTAATCGTTGAAAAGCGACTGCCCCCCCCACCACTCACCAGCAACTTCGATCGATGAATTGTGGCATCGTGTTAAAACTTCATGAAGTAAAACTTCTACCCGTACATGTCATCCAATCGCTGTTCGATTCAATGCCTAGGCAGATATGTGCTGTTATTGCTCACAGAGGTCGCTGCTTTATGTACTGTTTTCTCAGTACATATTACTCCAAATTTCCTGAAATTTTAATCAATTGTTCTTCCTACTATAAAGTATGTATCCAAAAAATTTCATTTCATTATTATAATTCCTTCTTGGTGTTGCATTTTCAATGTCGAGCAGTGTACTAAGTAAAAGATCCCTATAATTTAGTAACACTGCAATGGAAAATGGAAAACTCCTTACAGACTTACAAACGACGGGTAAGGTAATTAAAACATAAATTTGATGCGATTGTAAAGTTAATGTTAATAAATATGTAACATGAAAAATTGTTCCCGATGTAGATTAGAGGTAAATAAAAACCATCTCGAGGTAAATAAGAGCCACTCCTTTTCATCAATAACAAAGACCAATAATAGCAGGAGACTTGGCGTTGGAATATTAAAACATGAATAAACTACTACGTCAGAAACGCCAAAGAAAAATTATTGAGGTGCATACAGCCGTTTCGGTAGCCTAAAGCGTACCGTCTTCAGTGCAAAAAGAATTCTGAATCTGGAGAGGTGCTCGTATATACAGGAGAGGGACCGGATTTAGTTCAACCAATAGGATTACGGAAGAGGTAAGGAGTGTGGCCAATAGGAATTTAGGAATCTGTAGCTGTGTAAACAGTAGAAAAATTAAGAAAATGTGGACTGAATGTAAAATTTCCAACAATCAGACAAATAGGGAACAGCGAAATGACAATTTACAAGGTTTTTAAATTCTTTATAAATATGAAAAGCTTCAAAGAAATCGAGTTTAGGTCTGCAAATTATTTTAGCTGAATTAAATTTAAAATTATGATTTTCCCTTCTGACGTAGTAGTTTATTCCTGTTTTAATAACAAAGACCATTTGGTTAGAAATTGCGTTTCAGTTGAAATCTATAAGCTGATAGATGTTAATTCTGTTTTAAAGTTTTATACAATCCAAGAAAAATATTTTTATCCTTTAGCAAATATTACTAGAATAAGTCGCAAGTGCTTTAAATTACGTTTTAACGGATCTAAAATTGTGTAATATATATTTTTTTGTTTCAATCAATGAAAACAATTATAACAATTTCCAATATTAGGTCTCTCTTGAAAAACAGGGTACTTGGCACCTATTCATTCGAGTATTTTCTTATTTTGAACACTAAATTTCGCGTTTTCGCGATTCTCTAAAACGTTACATTTTTAACAAAATAATTTTATGTAATTGTAATTATATTAATTAAATTTTGTTGTAAATAATCGATGTGGAAAGTACCACTGGCATATATATATGCCAGCTTCATATACAGTTTTTAACACTATTACGCAAAATTAATTGACACCTAAGGACGGGGATTTTTTTTTTTTTTTTTTTTTTTAAATATTAAACTTGAATTCTAGTTTCCCGATTCGAATATGTTAATACATTCATAGCGGCTAATATCCTATTTAATATTGTGATGTATTGTTAGTACCCACCTTATTTTTTCATACCAGTCTTTTTTAGAGCATATTTCTTCTTAATTAATTTTAATCTAACTTAAAAAAAAAAAAAAAAAAAAAAAAAAAACTTTTTTCTATACTTTTTACTGTTTTCTTTCTTTCTTTTTCTTTTTTTTTTTTACTTTTCTTATGAAGGTTGAGTGACATTGAGTTTCTATACCAGTAATTTTATAGAGCAAATTTTGTTACACCATAAGCCTGTACATTTTACGAGTAATTCTCTTTTAGATACAGTCGATAGGTGCCAGAATTTTAATATATTCAGGAACATTTTAACCGAACGCCTTTATTTCGTACCACTTTACTTTTAGAACATTTTTTCTCCAATATATAAACACGATAAAAAGAAAAAAAAAACTTTACTTAAAAAAATATATATATATTGGTATGGAACATAGATGGAGGTTAAAAATGCTCCGGAATAAATTAAAATGTTGTCGATTCTGCAGTCGAGTTCCGTACAACGCATGGGCAGGGTTGCTACGTGAAAACTACGATTTTAATTTATTTACACCACTAAATTTATATCAAAGCAGCTGTTTTATTAAAAAAAAAAAAAATTCGGGTGTGACTGAACCATTAGAATGGTAATTTAAAAATTTAGTAGTGTTAAAACATAAAATTGTGTTATTTGTTTGCCAGCCATGCCCCCACGTTGTACGGGTGTCTACTGTAATAGTGCTGGAATAGCTTTTGAAAAAAAAAAAAAAAGCGGGATGCGATAACACGTCTGTTTGGTTTATTATATTTTCAGTTCAATTGGTTGATAAAAAGCCCGTATAATCCAGTTTCCTTCACATATATTGGAACTATTATTTTTTCTGCTGTAAATGCATTAATGATTGACATTACCAAAATAACTATCGGCGTTTTGATTTTGTTTAATTTTTCGCCTACTATGCGTTTGGGCATTTTACATATAGATCATTTGATAAAGTTTTTTTTTTTTTTTAACATTTTAGTCGGAATTCAATAATCTAACCTACATTTAGTTTAATATTATATGTTCTTCATTTTTTAAGCCGATATGAAAAGGATAATCAAGTTTTTTATTTTTATTTATTTATTTATTTAAACAATTAATCTTACCGCGCAACTTTAAAATTATACGATTATAATATTTTTAACATCATAATAGTTCAATGCGTTATTAAATTTTCATTCATTTCATTTTAAAATTTAATGTGTTTACAACTTAATTTTTAGAATAGAAACTGAACACATCGTAATAAAGAAATAAAAATAATCATAAACTCAAATGTAAGAATCATACATACAATCTTTATATAAAATTTTTAAAAATATTAGCTATTTTTAATATTTAAACTGATAAATAGTAATACATACAGTACTGCAAGAAAAATATAACCGATATTAAAGTTTCATGAAAGTTTCTGCTTTGAAGGAGTTTCCTCTCTAAATTCATTAAAGCTACGCATCTCGTTTAAATCCATCTACTGATATGCAAGTTCTATTTTAAGTGAAGCATGTAATGTCACTTTTATAGATTGAACAACTGATAAACTCCCTATAGTTTGTTTTAAACATTTTGCGTTGCTTTAATAGCTCTCGCATCGACGACTTAATTTACAAAAAATACATTGCTAGGGACAATCTCTAAATTTGAAACATAAAAGACCCAATTTATCGGCCTTAAAAGTACTCCTGGTTGTCATTATGTGCTTAAAATAGCACATGCATGCATTTTCTAGTTAACGGAGAAATTTTTGAAAACTTTTGTTTGTTCAGAAAAATATTTTGGTGATATCATTGGTAAAGCAAAATTTTTCCTTACGATGTATCCTGATTCCTGATATGAAAATTTATAAAATAATCCTTCAAAATATTTATCAGTTTAATTTTTTTTTTTTTTTCCTTTTTGTTTTTACTGATAAGGCGTGTGTTATAAAATGATGTGCAAATTATTTCCACTGTATTTTGTTACTTTTTTTTTTTTTTTTTTTTTTTTTTTAATTAAAATAAATTTAACGAAAATAAATTTTGCATCTAATTTTCGTTAAATGATTTTAATAAGAGTAAATAAATAAATAAATAAATAAATAAATTATTAAAAGATTTACACTATTATAATATATATTATTTATTTACATAATTTCTGCATATAACAATTAATGTATCGCGTGAGAGAAAAAGTTAATACTATGCATTAAATTTATACTATCTATGTGAACAGCAGCGAATATACATCTATAGTCACATCTGTAATCATTGCTTGTGACACTAGGATCGATATAAATTTAAATATATTGTTTTGAATTCGCAGAATTAGAATAACGTTCGATAAAATAGACTGAAATAACATATTTTTATGATGCTTGGCAATCCATTTTAAGGGGGTATTCTGGTCTAGAAGCCTGAATTTTAGGCGTTTTTTAAAGTAAGATAAAAAAAAAAATGAAAAACATTTTTACTTTCCATTTTTTTACATGTTTTTTATTGACATTTTGAGAATGTAAAAAAAAAAAAATCACAAAAAAAAAAAAAAAAAAAAAAAAAAAAAAAAAAAATTCGCCGAGATACAGGCCGATGGAGTGGGGGCTTCAAAAAAAAAAAAAAACGGTGCGTCCTGGTTGACATGATTTCAACCCTTGTAGTGATCTAAAACAAAAAAATCAAACAAATTCTTCATTAATAAAGATGTCGCTATCGGATTGACCATTTTCAAAAAAAAAAAAAAAAAAATGACAAAATGGCGTCGACTTGAAAAAAAAAAAAAAAAAAATTTTACCCGACTTTTTTCGACCTTTTCGAATTTTTTAAAAATATTGAAAATCAAAATTTTTTAAAATCCAAGGCAGACGCGATAGAGAGTTGTATAAACAAGATATATACCAAATTTCAAAGCAATTGGTTCAGTAGAACTTGAAATATCATGTGAACCACCTCAAAAAAAGTAGTTTCGAGAAAAACGCGTTTAAAGTTTAGGAAACAATTCTAATGGAATAACTCTGAAAATAATATGTTATACTCACTTTGCATCAATCGGCGATCCCAGATCCATACATTGGGCCTTCCTCCTTCTCATAATTCAACTCTTCAGAAGTTCTTGATTTTTTTAAATTTCTAGACCAGAATACCCCCTTAAGCTCTTATTGAAATCTTCGCTAGTTACCAAAGACGTATCCAGATTTTTTTTTTATTGGGGGGGGGGGGGCAACTTTCTCTCTGACGTAAGACGTGCATGCATACACATGCATATTGAAAGTGTGTGTGCTGAAGTTTTGTACCCCGCACAACATAAACTTCAGAACAAATATACGTTTTTGCTTTAAACTTCATGTCCACGCATAGTAAAGTGGCTATGCACTACAAATAAGATTGTTTGCAATGCCACCTAGTGGCACGCAAAGGAGCTAACGTTCCTAAAATCGGAAACGGTAAAATATTCAGGAAAAAAAAAGTTAATTACAAAATTGTAGAGCTTCCTCAATTTCTATGAAAAACCGCCTTGTCTGCAATGCTCTCCATGTTTCGTAACTATAGCATTTCTGGGGATATAACATCGTCTCTGCGGAGGATTAAAATTTTGATGGCATGATTTCGGACTAACAGAGGAATGAATTCTAGACTGCCGCCATGCTCTCTGTCTAGCTAGTGTAATGTTAAGCTCGTTCAACTTCAATCTTAACCAAAAAATCGCTGACAATCTGATTCAGTGGTACAGAGCGTGATTCACATTCATAACAATGTTTTAAATACTTTTTTTTTTTTTTACTTTCTCTTTCCCATAAGGTAGAGAAAGTATTGTTTTAGGGTCATATTTTCGAAAGTGAGTTTTTTGTTATATATATATATTCTGAGGTCCCCTGAATACGAAAATCATGTTTTTAGCGAATGGTCTGTGTGTGTGTATCTGTCTGTGTGTTATCAACAAATCTCAAGAACAAATAGTAATAAAAAATTCCAAACTCGGTATTCTAAATGTGTATTATATAGGGATGCTACACTAAGCTTTTTGTTGAGATGAAGCAGATGGTTCGTGTACAGGGACACTCAAAATATTCAAATATTAAGGAAATTGCAGGTAAGTAGATTTTAACATCTATAGACTGCACTAAACCATATGAAACGAATATATCTTATACTATTAAGTGAGCAATATTTGTATGTATATTTCACTGATCTCGAAAACGGTAGCTCGGACAGTCACGAGATTTAACACAAAGGTGCATACCGAAGGGTCATTGTGCACATCGAAGTCAGATTTTCGAATTTTTGATTAGTTTTTTCTTAATTAATTAAAATGTGAAAATCATAACCTTCTAATTTCTGATAAAAAAGCCATTTAAATTTTAACATTTTATCCATAATTTAATTGTTGCCAATTTTTTTTTTCGACAAAATAATAATAATAATTAAAAAATAAACGTACATTTATTTAAAATGAGGAAAATAAATCAGAAAGATTAGAAAATAAATTAGAAATATCACTCGCATCGTTACAAATAAGACACCAAATGAAAGGGAAAATTTTTGTAAATCCGATGCTTAGCAATCGGATGATTAGTTTTTTCTTAATTAATTAAAATGTGAAAATAAAAACCTTCTAATTTCTGATAAATAAGACATTTAAATTTTAAAATTTTATCCATAATTTAATTGTTGCCATTTTTTTTCGACAAAATAATAATAATTAAAAAAAAAAAAAAAAAAAAAAAAACACTTATTTAAAATGAGGAAAATAAATAAGAAAGATTAGAAAATAAATTAGAAATATCAGTCGCATCGTTACAAATAAGATAGCAAATGAAAGGGAAATTTTTTTTTTATCCGATGCGTTAAACAGCTTATCAATCGGACAATTAGATTTTTTAAAATTAACTAAAGTATGAATTTTAGGTGGCAACAGCAGAAGATTGTATGGAAACCGCTAGGAGAAAAAAAATGAAAAATCTGCTTCACATTAAGTCACATGATTTTTAAAAGGGATTAAAAATTGCAGTTTTCAAATTCTTTTAAATTTTCTCTCAGGAACACAAAAATATAATATACAGCCTGTACCCCACAAGACCAACTTGCATTTCAAATTTCATCAATTATTTTGGTTAATAAACAAAAGTTATTATTATTTTTTTCAAATTAAGTTTTATTCTATTTTCGAAAAGATTTATGTGATCATAGATATAATAATATATATAGATCTATCATCCCCATATTATCGTGCACAGATTTTTGATGCCGAAAAAAAAGCTTTGGAATCAGCCATTAAGTGGTATTGAAGGAAAAAAAAAAAAAAAAAAAAAAAAAAAAAAGAAGAATGAATTTGAAACTATATCTGGAGCTTTTCATTCACCTTTAGTAAATAAATTATTCATGAATTTTATTTGCTAAAACATTCGTGCATATTCCCGTGTGTATTCACTCGGGGAAAGACTGCCATATTTTGGTAAAATCGCCGTCTTTTCCCGAGTGAAAAGGAATCACTTTTTTGTCCCCAATGATCAATCTATACATTATTACTATATCTACACTCTTAAAACTGTGCCTCTTATTTCAGAGGCACATTTTTCATTTTTGTGCCTCTGAAAAATAAGAGGCACACGTGTCTCTGAAAATTAAAAGGCACACGTGCCTCTGAAAATTAAAAGGCACGAACAGTGCCTTTGAAATTCAGAGGCACATTTTTCATTTTTGTGCCTCTGAAAATTAAAGGGCACGAGAGGTGCCTTTGAAATTAAGAGGCACATTTTTAATTTTCGTGCCTTTGAAAATTAAAAGGCACAAATGATGCTTTTGAAATTAAGAGGCACATTTATGATTTTTGTGCCTTTGAAATTAAGAGGTGCAACATTATATTATGCACTTACTCTCTGAAGAGACATAATGTGCTTTTAAATAAAAAATCTTATTTTAAATTAATTTCCATGACTTTTATTAAGAGCCAGTGTTTCACAGTGTGTTAAATGTCGTAAACATGAAGAAACAATCATTATTCGTTCTTTTTAAAACTTTGTTTTCACATTCACACACATTTTTATTTTTAAATAAATTTCTGTTTTCAAACAAAACTAAAAAAAGAAGAAAAAGTATCTTTTCGATTTTTTAAATTTATTTTAAGGTGGTAAAAATCCAAAATTTTACATTTTACAGTTTTGAAATAAAATATTAAAAAATTAGTTTTTGGAAAACAAAGGATTAAAACTGGTGGATACTTTTGAATGGGAAAATGGAGATACAATATTTAATGAATAACAAGTGATTATTTTCCATATATTAATATGTGATTTGGTTGGCTGACGAGTCTTCTTGAGAATGGGGTACATTACTCAATTTTTTTTATGGAAAAAATGACCAACATTTATACATGAATGAGAGAAAGAAAGATTTGCAACATAAAAAGCAGCAACCTGATGCTGCATCTTTCATGCTGCATTGGTGCCTTTCTGCCCCTCATATATTTCCACAATTTTTGAGGCTAAGTTTAAGTGTTAGTTTGCATGGATCAGATACAAAAAATACATGCTTAAGAGAGGGCAATACTGTTCCCACCAACAGCCAAGCCCATGTTATTTTAGGTTGTTTCTTAATTTACTCATTATCTAATATATTTTTTAAAATTCAATTTTTACATTAAGAAAAGTAATTACCATTAAAAATTAGCTCTCAATTTTGAAAAATTGATTTTTCAAAAATAATAATGATAATAATAATAATTTTAAGTTAATGTTATTTAAAAAAAAAAAAAAAAAACTATGGGCATTTTTTTTTTTTTAAGCTACCAAATCAAAATATTAAAAATGTGAAAAATTAATTTATTTAAAAATACTATACTAATTTAGTGATTTTGAATTTTCTCAATTTAAAAAATATATTAGGTAATGAGTAATGAAAACAAGCTTTCCCATAGAACAACATGGGTTACAGCTGTTAGCAAGATGATATTGTTTATTCACTCTTCACCTAAAAGTTGACCAGAAACGTAACAAATCTAACTTCATTTTATTCTAAAGAAAAATTTGATTTATAAATTATACATTATTTATATAGTGTATATTTTTTTAATTCTGTTTTCACATTTGGATAATTCACAATCATTATAATGTTTCTGTTTAAAAAATATAAATAAATAAAAATATTTTTTAATATTTTGTTTTAAAATTGTAAAGTGAAAAAAAGAATTTTTATAAAACAAGAAGTAGCTAAACATTTATGAATTTTCTAAATATGAAAATAGAATTTTGAAATATATACATTTGGTAATGTGTAATTTACAAAACAAATTTCTTCACAGAATAATAAAAATATGCTTAGACTGCTTAAGGAAAAAAAAAAGTAAGTGCAGCATGCAAGCTACAACATGTGCTGTAGCTTTCATGCCGTATAAAAATTATACTTCTTGAAACAATCCAGCCAACACAATTTTCCTCTTTTTGGAGGGGGAGGGGGAGGTGTGGGAGGCTGATAATAGATAACGTTTAATAATTTTGATCTAAAACAATACTTGTGTCTTTGCCATTTATTGCATTTATTTATGAGTTTTTTTATTTAATAAAGTCAAACCTCAATTTCTTTTAGTATGAACTGTTTCCATAATCCCTGTCAAAATGAAGATTAGTTTAGTTATATAAAGTTAGTGACAGCATGAACAATTTTTTTATTTTCTTTGAGATTCATATTAATGAGCTGCACAATATATATTATATATCGTGTGTGTGTGTGTGTTGCTTTACTTTGTATTCAGTTTATCTGACAGATTAAAGATTAAAATAAAGAAAACATACTCTAAAATCTGAAAGCAAATTATTCTCAGATGCAGGCAAAGGATGAAATCAAGAAGTGGTTTACTCAACAAAAAACAAGCATTTATTTTTATTTATTAATTTTTTTACGGAGACAAAAAAATAACAAAGAAATATACAGCTTGTTTCATTTTTTGTAATTTAGTATAATACACTGTTAGACATGGCAACATTTTAATTTGTTCTGGTTAAGTACCTTCTTTCTTTTTTACCATGTTTTTATTAACTTCTATTCTTGTTTGTTTGTCTGATACAAATTTTCAATCTATTTTTAACTAACTTCCCTACTAGCTAGACATTTGAAACTTTCACAGTAGCTCAGAACACAGTGACAACACAATACTTCAAAGTCAGATTTTCGAAAAGTTTTCTTTTAATTAATTAAAATATGAAAATAATAAGCTCCTAATCCTTATAAATAGCCATTAAAATATTAGCTATAATTGTTGCCAAAAAAAATTTACGGGTTCATTTTCTTTCGACAAAAAATAAATACATTTAAATGTGAACCTTAAAAAATTAGCCTTTTTTTTTCCATTATTATTATTAGTTTACTAAACTGAGTTCATGTGCTTAAATATTATTTTTTATTCTTGCATATTTTATTAATGATTCATCAGAAAATTTAAGAACATGGTACAGAAAGTTTTTTTTTATCTTATAATGATTACACCTCTCTTCCTAAAGGGTATATTACTTTTCTTATTTAATTGTAATTACATTTTGGAGAAAATTTCACTACATAATGGTATGAAGAAATTGCAAGAATTTACAATGCTGCGAAATAAATTAAAATGTTGGCATGGCTGTGATAAACTTAGTTAGTGGTTAATCAATGCATTAATTATTTTACAGATTGTACCTCGGCTTCATCGTGTACACTTTTGTGTACATATTTTTTAGTATCCTAGAATATATAAAAATTTATATTGTTTGTATTGCATTTTATATACAATGCAATTGTGTTTTAGAGCTAGGATTTTTTTTTTTTAATCTCATTTACCTTGGAAACCTCATGCCAATTCTGCAAATAAGTAGATTGTATAAATAAATAAAATTTAAGTCTAATTTCTCACTATTATTTGGATTAAAAAAAAAAAAAAAACTCAATATTATCATCTTTATGAAATTGGTTATCATTAAATTAAAAATATTTGCAAATGACTGTAAAAGCAATACTTTAAAAACACCTTCAATTGTACAACCCTTTTCTTTATTACTAATGGAAAATGGGTCGTGTTGTTTGGCTGGATTGGAATGTGAAATTAAATATTTTTTTTTAAAAAAAAAGCAGGCCTGTTGCAGTAGTATAAATATGCATTATTTCTTATTCCTTTAAATGTTCAATTTCTTCATTTGAGTAGTTAACTATTCTTAAAATTCATATTGCTATAAAGTTTCATTATTCTTTATCAGTTATGAACCACTAAACCTTGAATTTTGCTTGTTTTACTCCATAAAGAAATAAACTCCTGACTTAATATACATTTTTCATCCATGTGACTCCAAATGTATCATCTTCTGAGTATTGTCTGTTTATTAAGGTTGTTTTCTGTTAAATTCTTTGTTAATTTGTATTTAATAGCCTGTTCCATTTTAAATTTCACTTCAATTAATTTCATGTACAATAGGGGGTCCCACAATGTGATTTGCTATTATAGCCACTGAACAAAATCGTACATTGGTGCTTAAGGGTGAAAAAGGTCTCCCCTGATGAATTTTTTTCACCTTTTTTGTGCTTCTCCTACTTGAAAAAACCGCATTCTTATTGGTCTATGTTGTTTCAGTGATATTGTATCCGTTGCTTGGCTTTTACCATATGTATAACTCATTATTATATCTATATAGTATATTTATCTAAGGCTATTTTATATTACTGTTTATTTTTATTATTTTAAACCTAAAAAAGAAAATTATATCCTGTTTCAAATTAAACAAAACAATGTAAGAGTTTACATTAGTTTTGGTGACAGTTATATAAATATGAGTTGGGGGACACAGAAGGGTTGATCATACCCCAGGCATTATACTTGCTAGGGATAAATTAATATTACCCAATTTCATTCTCTGTATTTTGTACTCCAGAGGTAAAAGATACCATGTCATTTTGTCAAAAGTTAATACCACTATGTCTGATGTGTTACAATGAAATAAGTTGTCACGAATAAAGAAAACTAACACAGTTTTACTTTTCACTGTTTTTTCTCCTTTATAATAACTTGACATTAGTGCTTAAATCCTCTATAATTAAAAAAATAAGTAAATAAATAAAATACATTTAAAGAACATACTTTTAACCCTTTTCACAAAATAGACATTGTGTCACCTCTGGGGTACAGGTTGCTGCTACAGGTTTGATAGATATTGCTACAGGTTTTTAGGGTTGGGGAGACATTAAAAAGGTATCACATCCCAGGTGCCAGTTATGCTCACTAGACCACTGTTTATTATCCATATAAGCATTAAGAATACACAATAGAAATAAAATACAAACCAATCAAATGCACTTATATTTTATTTACTTTCACATTAACATTTTTGTTCTAGTGCCAGTTCTAGTGTACAATTGTCTAAACTTTGTTATTTCGCCACACAGTATAATGTTTTTTTTTACTGATAAAGAAAATACTTGGCCCCGGTCGTTTACTTTCTTCAGAATAGTCACCCTAAAAAGAAAATTAAGATCTTTAAATATTTTATATTTATTTATAACAAACTGAAATATGTAATATATATATATTTAAATATAATAACTATTTTGACTATTAAATGACTGTTTTCACTAATATCAACATGTAAACCTTAAATTTAATAAGATGATGCAACAAAAATACACATAAGAAAATAAAAATTTTAATTTATAAAGCACGAAAATTGTTAGACTTACACCATTATAAGAATATTAAAAATAAATCTGTAGTGTATAAACATTGAATTCTCCAGAGAAGCTGAAAAATCTCAAGTCCCTGAATTCTAAAATTAAATTTATATATTAAAAAAATAATAATAATTTAGAATAAACATGGATAATAAATAAGAGAATTTTCTTTTTATGGATCTAATATTTTTTAAAGGGAGCTAGACGATGATAAATTAGACCGATATTTTTAACTTATTGGGGCATCTAATGCTGCTTAATGTCAGAATTGACTCATTTATTAATTGACATAGGTTAACGTAATTGACTCCATGACTAATTAAAATTTTTAAATTCTGTTTTCAAGGGCCCCCTTGGGAAGACTCCTGGGCATCCATATGTCAATTTTTGTACTTCTATGTTCAATAAAGGCTGAACGTATAGAAAGACAGGCAGACAAACCTTTCCTTTTATTATTATATATTAAATATTTATTCAAACTATAAAATTCAATGCATAAAGATGAATTTTTTCATTGTAAAAACACATGCTAAATTGTGACAAGAGATTATAATAGTCGCTAGAGTAAATATTTCATCATTCAAAGCAAATATATAATAAAAACAGTAAATATATAATACAGTCGAACCTCGTTAACGTGAATTACTTTTAACATGAACTGTTTCCAGAATCCCCGTCAAAATGAAGATTAGTTTAGTTATATGAAGATTAGTTACTGATAGTATGAACTATTGATAACTTGAACAAATTTTTTTCCCCTTGAGATTCACGTTAACAAGGTTCGACTGTGCTTTACTTAAAATTATATTAAAAAAAAAAAAAAAAAAAAAAAAAAAAATTAACACTCATTTCTGAAAATGTTTATAAAATTTTATGTCATAATTTCTCTTTTCCATGCTTATTATTTATTATTCAATATTTTATTCTGAAATTATTTCTTCACACATCCAATAGTTAAGTTAATGTTCTTGTAAGAAAGTTTTATAATAAACAACTTGATTAAAACACACTTTACAGATAATTACAATTTTACTTCTTTAACATTGCAAAACAAATTTCCTCAACAAAAAGTATTATGATGCATTCTAAAGAGCAGCAACTTACGTAAATTGGAGTGTTTTCTTTTCGAACATTCTTCTGTCGTTTACAGGTAAATCCCAAATCATTTTGTGATTTCTTTAGCAAGGGATTGTCCTAGATTCTGATATTCCCATCTTAAGGCACAAGCATTCCCATTACAAATAAGGTTCTCCTGACTAAAAAAAGAAATTCAAATATTTATACATATATATGAATTTAAAAATTGCATTAATCAGGCATGAGAGTGCAGAAAATTTAAAAAAGAGGAAACACGCATGTTCATAAAATTAATTTCAAATGAAAAATAATGCGCGCGGGGAAAAACTATACAAAATATTTTTAAAGTGACAAATTAAACTAAAAGAATAATTGCACATTAACACAATAAAACTTGCGTGTTAAAAAAAAAAAAAAATTAGCTAGCAATCAACATTTAATCACTGATTGGTGATAGGAAAAAAAAAAGGGGGGGGGGGTAAAAAGTAGTTCATGAGTGAGAAATATTGAACACAATTCTACTTCTTTATGGGTTCTAGAATATCATAAAGAAAGCTTAAAATTAATATTGATATTTTTATTGTGGATGGATAAATATTCTAAAATAAAAGGTTTCCTGCAGAATGTTTGATCTGATCGGTGATGGTTAAAGATGGAGAAAAAAAGGGGGGAGGGAGCAGGACAAAAAAAAAATTACATGAGTGAGAAATACTGAATAATTCTGTTCTTTTATAAGTTATAGAATCTGATAAAGCACGTTTAAAATGAATACTGACATTTATATTTTGGATGGAGAAAGATTGAGAATCTAAAGTCTTTCGTGGAGCGTTTGAACAATGATCGTTATTCAAGGATGAAAGTGGGAAATGGACAAAAAGTCTGAAGATATGTGCAATACTCAAAGATAACTTAAATTTTTTTAATAAAAGAAGAAACAGAGACAATAAATCATACTTTCCATAAGCAAATATGAGAATAAATTAAAACTAACTGCTCAAGAACATGTTAAAATAAAGAATATTAAACAAAAATAAGAATGTTTTGAAATAAAAAAGTCTGAAAATTACTTTTAAAAAATTAAAAAAGTCTGAAATTCCTACTAAAGTCTGAAGAATCTCATCTCTGGTTATTGGAGTTTGATTTAAAAAAAAAAAAACTGAATTAATGGAAATCACATAAAAGCAGAAAATCGCTTATCCGCAGAAAAATCTCATGCCTGATAATGTACAATGGAATGTGATCTTTAATAAAAAGGAAAATACTTACTTCAGATATGAAATTAGTTCGTCTTTTAATAACGAACTCAGCATGGCGTGGTTTTTGGATATTAAAATATCGCCATTCAATATGGGCATCAAAACCAATAGATGTTGCACCAAGCTGCAGTTTTATTCCTGAAAGTCCAGTGCAAAATGCTGATAACACCCAGGTAGAAAAACTAATTCATAAATGTCACTCTTGCTCTTTTGAAACTAAGTACTTTAATGCATTCATATAGCATTTTAATAAATTCCATAAAGGAAAATACTTTTTGCAGTGCTCAAACTACAAAAAAATTTATATTCGAAAGGAGCTTATAAATTGCACATTAATAAATGCAAAAAAGAAGTAACAAATGTCCTTCCGCAAATGAAAGCTTCATTAAATACTGCATTAGACATTTTGCCACCAACAAAAAAATTGTTTCCGAAAACAGGTCAGTTAGTATAATGACTGATCTGTGTGTGGAGTTAGAGGGAAAGCACAAAATATTAATTGATGCTGTAGTATCAAAAGTTCAATATCTTCTGGAGTCCTGTGGATCAGAATTAGTTCTTGACCAAATATCCAGAAACTTTAAACATAAAAGATATTTCTCCTCTTTGGGTATTTACATAAAACCAGAAGAATGTTCTTTTAAAGGTTGTGGAACAAAAGGATATTATATTCCTTTGAAAAAATTGATTACAAATTTGCTAGAAAGTCCTGGATATAGCAAATATTTTTATAATCCATATAAAGGTGCAGAAAATGTTAAAAATGGGCTCTTATTTGATTACTTTAGTGGCATCAAATATAATAATCATCCTGTATTATTAGAGCACCCAAAAAATGTTTTTATTATGATGCTTTATCATGATGATATTGAAATAGCAAACCCACTGGGAATGAAACGATCCCGAAAGGGTAAGTTGACTATGTTTTATATTGTATTCTTAAACATACCAATTTACCTACGTTCACAATTGCCACACATTCATCTTCTATGACTGTGGCACATGCCAGTTCAGTCAAAACAGCTGAATCAAAATCTATTCTGTTGAAGGATTTTTTTTAAACTCTCATCATCTTGCTGTTGAGGGTATATTTCTGAACACAAAAGATGGAATTTGTAATTTTCATGGTTGTCTTTTATCGTGCACTGGTGACTCATTAGCTTGTCACAACATAGGCGGTTTGTTGGCACAATTCCCGCCGGCTTGGAGGCGTGATTTATTTTCCAAGATGGTGGCTGTTGACGTTCTTAACAATCGTTTTTCCCTGCAAATGAAATTGAAAAAATTTGATCGTTAATGGAATTTTAAATACAAAATACATCAACAAACGGCATTTTTAAATGTAAATCACATCAACGAGCTGACGTGGATCGCACCAACAAAAGTGGCAATCAATATAATAAAAATAGTACTACAATATATATTATTAAAAAAAAAATATTTAAATTAAGACTTTTTTTTTTTTTTTTTTCATTCTGTATACATTGCAGGGGTCGGTATCCCTCTGAACTGCCGTGGTCAGTTTAATTGCTGCTGTTTGCTAAAAAAAAAAAACATCACTGGGCACCCCTAGTTCATCAGGCATGAATCAGTAAAAGCATGAAAATTGATGGAGCCGTGGTCACTATGTTTTCTGCTGTTTGCTCGCGTCACGAGCATTAAAAGCAGGGTGTGAAAAAATCATGATTTTTTTTTTTTCTTAAATAAAAGAAAACAGATTTTTTTGTTTTATTTACATTATTCGACTAAAAATAAATGTTAATAAATTAAGCATGAAACTTTTTTTAAATTTAAATTTGAATACATATAAGTAGTGTTGACTCTAGGCCGATTTAGCTGGGCGCAGCGCTCGGCGGCCCTTTACTAACACATTTTTGCGCCCCACGGCCCTTATTAACTTATTTCTAGCGCCCCGCGGCCGTTACTAACTCATTTTTAGCTCCCAGCGGCCCTCATTTGTATTTTTCACAGGGTTGCCAACTGCTTCGATTTCTGCGGAGTTCCTCCGAAAAAATTTAAAAACTCCGCGAGTTATTTTTTATGCTCCGCAAATTCAGTCTTGACCACCTAGCCAAATATATTTAATTAAATTCATAAAACTGAATAGTGGCAGACACTGAAAAAAAATATATACTATTCTTTTTTCTTTCTTTTTGCCTTGCACACATCTAGACAGAAATCGCGATCCAATCTTTATCAACTTTTGATTTTGCATTTTCAACAGTTGCCGCATAAAACAACATTATTCTTTGAATTTTATTTTTAGTGCTAGAGGCCTATTTCAGTCGGTACAGTTGTCGAATTTTTATAGGTCACTCTTAATTAGTGCTAGAGGCCTATTTCAGTCGGTTTATTGAATGGGGATTTATTGAATGAGGTCCCCCCAAGGCCCAACTTCGACATGAGTCCCCCCCCCAAGGTGCCCCTATTTCAGTCGGTACAGCGTTGTCGAATTTTTATAATACACTCTTAATAGTGCTAAGGGCCTATTTCAGTCGGTTTATTGTGGGGATTTATTGAATGAAGTCCCCCCAAGGCCCAACTTTGACATGAGTCCCCCCTTCCAGGCCCAACTTTGAGATGAGTCCCCCCCCCCCCAAGGTACAACTTTGACATGAGTCCCCCCCCCCCCCCAAGGCAGTAGGCCTCTGGCACTAAATTAAAATCTGTCAATGTCAGATTTTCATGTTTTAAATAATAATGAAATAATGTCGTGTCTGTATAATTTTTATTTATCTATAAAAGCGCTTCAACGCCTCTTGAAAATCACAAAATAACAAAACTAACTTTTACATTCTAGCTGAAGAACCACACGCTTCATCGTACAATATTCATAAATAAAAAGTAAAGAAAAAAAAAATCTAGTGCTAGGCATTGTGTAATCGAAATATTGCTGACTCAGAATGGGAACAAATATTTGTTTACATTAGCTATGAGTGTGTTTAATTAAAACCACAAGCTGAAAGGGGGGAAGAAAGAAACCGAATGCTATGATTATGCGGTATTTTGATTTTCATTTAAACTATATCAATGTTTCAGTTAGAATCTTAATGCTTAATACGTTGCTAAAAAATAATACTTTCTAACGAAATAATTTTTTATTTTAATTATTTATCGATAAAAATAATGGATTCAAAGCTACTGAACTTTAAGTACAATTGACAACGCAAGGAATCTAAGACCAGGAAGAGGTATCTTCCGTGAGAGACTTTCTAAAGTGTTTTAGGCCGTAATCACGCGAGTTTTGGAGAAAACAGTATAAAGCCAGACTTTAACGGAGGAATTGTCCTCTGTAATAGGAAACTTTCTTAAGTGTTTTAATATACAAGTTTCTGAGAAAATCATGGAAAATTTCAAACTTTATCGTACCAAATATCTACCTTGTTTGGAGAAAGAAAAAGAATATTTTCTGTGCTTTTTGTTGGGATAACTGAATACGCGATAACTTAGTTTTTACAGTGCATGGGTGATTCTAAGAAATTTTCATATCTGAAAATGGGACTTTCACAAAAATCATCGAATTTAAAATGGATTTGTCACAAAAATAGCACAAGAAAATTGCGTATTTTATAAATCAGCCGCAAAAAAATGACATTTCAGTAATTAAAAAAAAAGAAGCTGATTTATGACTAGATAATTACACATTTTTAGAAAAATAACACCTATTTTAGCAATTAGTTTACGATTACGTAATTTTAAAAATTAGCTGTAAAATAATTCCGTATTTCTATAAAAAGCCACAAAATTATACGTATAATGCAAATCATGATTGAAAAAAGCAAGAAATTCATCGATTAGTATCAAAAGCCTTTTTCAGCGATTAATTGTGATTAAACATAAATTTTGTTAATTAGCGGCAAAATGATTGCGTGTTTCCGTTATCGGCTACAAATGTATCGTGATTTACTGAAATCAACTGGGGAAAAAAAAAAAAAAAACCCTTTACTGGCTAGCAGCTAAATGATAGCATATAATAAGTAAATTTTTATTAGTGGGTAAGCGATCCCATATTTGCGAAATCTACTTCAAAATTATTCCCGATTTCGACATTCCGCTTTGAAAAAAAAAAAAAAAAAAAAATGCAAATTTCATTGATTAGTGGCAAAATAGTTGAGTATTTAAGATTCAGCTTTCAGAAGAACGCATATTTAATAGATTAGTAGCTAAATAACAGCGTGTTTCGGCAATCGGCCGCATAATAATTGCGTATTTCAGAAAAGTTTGGTATTTGGGAGATGTAGCTTTAAAAAGGGCTCAAATTTCATCGATTAGCAGCCAGATAATTGTATATTTCGTTAATAATTAACCCTATTTTCTATATAATTAACCGCAAAAATATCACGAATTTTAGGAAATCAGCTTTGAAAGAAGAGTGAATTTTACCAATCAGTTTCAAAACTATAGTATATATTATTAGCAATTATTTGCTATTAAACGTAGATTTTGTAAATTTGCAGTGAAATAATTACGAATTTCGGCAATCGGTCGTAAATTCTGTCAAATACGGGAAAAACAGCATATTTATTTAATTAACGGTAAAAACATAATTCTACCTCCCCCCCCTCCCCTTACATTTTGTAAATGATATATTTCATTCAAAAATGTAAAAATTTTCAAAATTGTTTCTCATAAAAATCTGATTTTGTCTTGGCACATTCTATGATATAATATTATCTATACAAGCTTTTTTTTTTTTATATCTGATTTTTCTTTTCTTTTAAAATTTCATTATTTTGTTTATTTATTTATACCTTGGATACATTGCTGCTATAAAAAAAATTAGTAAGTTTTTTTTTTTTTTTTTTTTTTTGGGGGGGGGGGGGGGAGGGGGGGGGCTACATTTTGTAAGTGATATATTATGAAGATGTTATAGTGCCCTTTTTGAATTATTGAGAATATTATAGTGCCCCTTTTCAGAATATTAAAGTACCCTTTTATCGAGTTCCCGCCAGCGGCCCTTTTGTTCTAGAGTCAACACTAATAAGAAGCAATAAATATAAATAAACTAAATTTAAAAAATATATATGAGGATATATAAAAGTAAATAAATAAATAAAAAATTAATATTAGCCAACATAGGTACATTCAACCCCCCCCCCCCCCTTTTCAAAAAGAAAAATAAATAATGATATAATATAGAGTAATAAAAATAAAATAAATAAATGATTAAGTGTAAATAGCTTAAAAGCATATAAGATAATTTTTTTTTAAATGTTTTTATTATTATTGTCATTAAAATATACATATTAAAACATCTTGAATATCACATTAACAAATTTTTGTAAGAGAAACTTTTTAGAGAATAATTATTCAATTAAAGGAAATTCAATGTGTATATTATAATAATATATATATAATACACACACCCAGTGGCAGAAAGTTTTGTAGCTGTCTGTGACAGGCTTTTAAAATTTCATAATCTGTCTGCAAAATTTGCGTGTAATCAGGGGTGAAATTGGCTTACACTCAAAAAGCCTGAAAGCTGATTTGGGACGGGAAGGGGGGGGTGTCCTGGCTTAACATCAGTGCTGATCTCGTGCAACAATACACGAACACAATTTTACTACAGACAGCGCCGGCTCGAGCAAATTCGTCGCCCTAGGCGAGAATTTTAAGTAGCGCCCCTTTTAGTGGCCTTTAAATGGTGCCCCTTTTTCATTTTCTTAAAAATTATATATGTTATTCAAATTTACTATGGAATGTTCCCTATTTTAATTAGCATTAGCAGGTAGAGGTCTGCAGGGCCCGGGTTCGGGCCGAATTTTTGAATTTGCTCTCGGGCCGGGCTCGAGCTTAAAAAATTTTTTCAGGCTCGGGCCGGGCTCAGTTTTTTTTTTTTGAGTATATTCGGGCCGGGCCAGGCCTGAATGAAATTTCTCTGGGCCAGACCGGGCCTGAATGAATTTTTCGCCGGGCCGTGTCGGCCCGAATCTTTTTCTGGTTTCCTCGTTAATCAACGAAAAAGGAAAATGATAAAATATTTCTTCAGTCATTTATTTTATGTAATTTTACAGGCTTGTATGTCACATAAAGTTCTATTTTGTTAAAAAAAGTGTCTGTAACGTCAATTTAATTGTCTATCAGTCTGTCCGAAATCTGATTTTTCCGCAAATATTTTTAGCGTGCCTCGAAATTAATATATTTTATTTAAAGTAATATTAGATGGTTTCCTATTCAAAATAGTATGCATGTCACTACCAGTTTGCGTACATGTACCTAACAAAAGAAATTAGATACATTACTGTGTATGTGGGTTTGTTTCTTATGATCTGTTGAGTTTAGGTGGTATAAAGGCTATAAAAATCTTTCCGCTGTAACTTTTTCTCTAAGGCTCCTTTTCCTTTTCTCCAGTGGACGAAAGTAGCATCATTTTTATCATGGGCAAAAGCAACTTTTCTAGTGAGTGTGGTTGGATTAACATTAAAGTTTTGCTTACCGGAGCACATGAAAGATTCGGATTCATTATGGTATATAAGAGAAAATGGTTGAAATTGCATTTTTAATAGAATTAACCATTTTAAACACCTTCCTATATTGTTTGATGAATCTTAATATTTTCGATTTGACTTTCTGTTTGTCTTTGTGCCTTGTCTAAAAAATGAATTTCTGTTTATATATAATTGTCTTGCAACATTTCAGCAGTTTTTTTTAAAGAACGTACTATTGTTTGGTTATATAAAACCTCTGAAAAACTTTTACTAAAAATCTTTTTTACAAAAAGGCATTTTTTTTTTTACATATTTTTGAATCGGGCCGGGCCGGGTCGGGCCTGATTTTATCGTTTTTTGGCCGGGCCGGGCCATAAACCGTTAAAAAATAAACGGGCCGGGCCCGGGTCGCATTTTTCGACTTCATAACGGGCCGGGCCGGGTAAGTAAAATTTTCGTGCCCGGGCCTCGGAATTACGGCCCGTGCAGACCTCTATTAGCAGGTCCTGTTATAAATGGTTCGTGTATAAAAATAACCCCCCCCCCCCCAAAAAAAAAAAAAAAAAAAAAAAGCCAGTGTGTTTTAGGAGAGACACTTTTATAAATCACATTTAAATAACTTATAACTGGAAAAATCATAAAGATATTGACATTTATTGTTAATTCACTAAAAGATATTTTGTATAAAATATGAAATGATTAACCTTCAAATTTACAGGGCTGCTCTAAAATATTCAGATACATTAAGCACAGGACTGCATTCCGTTTGTTTTAACCATTTTCAACACTTTCCAACAGTGTTTAGGGGTGTGTATGAATTCAATTAGTTTTTCTCGCTGTCTTTATGCCCTTCTGTCCTTCCTCTGTGTGATAACATAAAAAAAAACATTGAAATTTATACGGTACAACGAGTACGTACAGCTGGAAAGTGTTAATAATCAATGCATACTGCACAATTTTTCGTTCTTCTTTAAAGATGTCACAGGTTATTTAATTTAGTTATATATTACTTCATTTTGGCTATTGAGGATTTCTGTTATCACATGTTATTCTAAATATCTACTATTTTGTTTCTATATTACACACACACACACACATATATATATATATAGATAGATACATATATATGCAAAAATATAGAAATTGACACGTACTGTCCTGGGAAAAAAAAAACTGTCGCCTTTATCGGGCAGAGTCTACCGCTAATCGCAAGGGGTGATTATTCGGTATTTTAAGAAAAAAAGAAATTCATGTGAAAAGTCGGGAGAGGGGGCGTCTAATCAAAAGGCGCTATTGTGGTATTTTACGATATGTATAATTTTATTTAAAAGCTTAATTTTTTCAACTTGGAAAAAAGCATCTAAAAGAAACTACCAAAAAAATTTAATATTTAAATATAAGTTAAATTAACATTTGAATATCAACTATTATTAATATATTAGCTAAATTAATATCTATATATAGCGATAACATCTTATGCCTGTGTGGCTTGGCTTTTTTGTTATTATTAATCTGAAATGGATCCTAAGTGGACTTATGTTTTGTTTAGACCTATGTGGTCATACCTTAGTTTAAATATTTGTACATGTTTATTTTTTAATTAAACTTTAATTAATTAGTAAAGCTCTTTCTAAGCCTCTCTTTACATATATACACACAAAGAGAGAGAAACCCCTAGTCAATTATGATCGAACAGAAGAGATTGCATCATCTGGAGTCAGACTTCTAAATTAATGTGAGCTATCAAGGAGGTGACTCAAGAACTTTTTTTTGTTGTTGTTCTTTCTTTCTACGTGTTAAGAAGATATGTTTTGTTCAGTTAGTTATGATTTTGCTTTGCTAGCTCTTAGCTGTAGCAGCTAAAATAAACCTTTGTGGCTTTTTGTTCTTATAGTTTTTAAAATTATAAACTAGTTAGTAGTATAAAAGTATAGCATTCCCTTCCCCTCCCCCAAAAAAGAAAAATATCAAGGTTCGAATTTCACACACTGCTAATTGCATATGCAATATTGAAAGCCACGTGTTTGTGCATGTGTGATAATCTACAGCAGGCGACCGATTATGGATATTTTTGGTGCAGCCACACAGTCAGAATTCACAAGGAGAAGAACTTAAACATCAATGGAAAGAGTCAGTTGTACTATGTTTATACGAATTATGAAAATAAACAAAGGATACTTAGGCTTTATATTTTCTTTCATTCTTTTTTTTTTTCTTTTCTTTTCTTTTTTTTTAGTAAGCGGGCTTATTTACACCAGTCACAGGCATTAATTAAAAAAAAAAAAAAACGCTGTTTTCTCGCCGCCCCACAGATTCCAGCGCCCTAGGCGGTCGCCTAGTTTGCCTATATGGTTGAGCCGGGCCTGACTACAGAACAATATAGTATAAACAATTGTGTGTATTAATTCAATTCATCTCATTCAATTAAATATTTTATAGCAATGTTTCACACAACACAATATAAATAATTATAAATAATAAAAGTATTAGTTTTAGTTTTGATACAGAAATTTTTTTTTAAGTGAATTGTTATTCAAAAGTTGCAGGCAAATTTTTTTATCAGTGCAGACAAAAACTGTCTGCAAGCCGTTTTTCTGTGTCCGCGACTATGTCGCCGTGTTTCTGCCACTGGGTACACACATTAGTATTTGCAATTTATTACCAATAAAATACATATAAATTCTAAGATTTTTTCAAAAGATTAAAGTTTTAAAAAATTAAGAAAACTGAAACAACTAGCCAGGCCATTACCATTTCATTTCTAATTTTATAAAAGCTAAGTAAAAAGGGAAAAATTGCTTAAGAATGTCTTGGCCAGTTAAAAAACATAGTAATCAGAATTAGATATAAGAAAAGTTAAACATGAACGACAGAGTGACAGACAAATCAAATGCTTCAGTTCAGATGATACAATATT
Source organism: Salticus scenicus (assembly GCA_963930645.1). Classification (NCBI taxonomy): domain Eukaryota; kingdom Metazoa; phylum Arthropoda; class Arachnida; order Araneae; family Salticidae; genus Salticus; species Salticus scenicus. Next base: position 5,772 of record CAWVNO010002874.1, on the reverse strand, counting down.
TATTATCCTTAAAAAAAAAAAAAAAACACTCAGGGCAGAGAATTTAAGGCTTTGTATAAAAAAATTTGGCTGCAAATGAACGTAGTTAGCTTCAAAATAAGAATAGAAGATAAAAATAGAGTTGTAAAAAATTAAAAGAATCATTTTAAAAATTAATAAACACAGATATTTTATTTATTTTTTGGGGGGAGGGGGTATTTGATGTAAATAACAAGTAAGTTCAAGTTTTCTTATGTTCTAAGACTATATAAAACTACATATTGACCCAAAATTGTAAAATTTTATTTTTGATTTAAATCAATGATTTTTGTTTTTTTTTTAATCAAAGTGATTTTAATCAAGTTGATTTAAATTGGCGTACCCTGATTAAAACAACAACAAAAAAAAAAAAAAAACATCACTGGACACCCCTAATTCATGGGGCATGAAACAGTAAAAGCATGAAAATTGATGGAGCCGCAGTTTCAATGTTTTCTGCTGTTTGCTCGCCATGCGAGCATTAAAACCAAAAATAAATCACTGGATACCCCTAATTAGCGATTCATAAGACAGTAAATGCATGAAAATTTGTATAGGCTGCGATCAGTACACTAGCTGCTGTATGCTTGCTTCGCAAGCATTAAAACAAACAAACAAAAAAACAGGGTTGGCAAGTTTCTTCCAAAGCGGAAAAAACCGGCCAGAAGAAATAGGTTTCTTCCAAGTGGAAGAAATGGAAGAAACTGTTTTTCTTAAAAATTTATTCTATAAATTGCAGATTCGTAAGATACAATGGATGCATTGATCTTATAAAGAACTTTAAGTAACTTTAAATATACCTATACAAATTTAATAACATATTTAGTTAATAATTATGAGTTTTTTTTTAATCAAAATGAGCTAATTAGCCTCGGTATCTGATGATCACATTCCAAAATACTCAAAATCCAGTAAAAAAAAAATCAATTTCAATTTAAACAGTATAAAGTTTTATAATTTAGACAATTTTGTTTCTTTAACTGGTAATAAATAATAATTTGGATCACTTGCTTATACTTTCTGATAAGACAGCTCTTAACGTAATCCAGTTAATTAAAAGAACCAGTATGCAATAATTACTATTTACTGTATTACAAAATGTCATAAAAACTTTATTTTCCTTATAGTCACATACAGTACAGTCAACTCCCTCTAATCTGCAAATCCTTCCTTTTTTAATCTAAAAGAAATTTGCATCTCATATTTCAAAAAAATTCACATTTCTCACATTTTTACTTTTTATTACCATGTTTTTATTAACTTCAATTCTTGTTTGTTTGTTTGTCCGGTACAAATCTTGCAATCTATTTTTAACTAATTTCCCTACTAGCTAGACATTTGAAACTTTCACAGTAACTCAGAACCTGGTGACAACACAATACTTCAAAGTCAGATTTTTGAATAGTTTTCTTTTAATTAATTAAAATATGAAAATAATAAGCTCTTAATAGCAATAAATAGCCATTAAAAAAATTAGCTATAGTTTAATTGTTGCCGGCAAAAAAATTACAAGTTCATTTTCTTTCGACATAAAAATAAATACATTTAATTCAATGTGAATGTGAAAAAATTATAAAAAGTTAAATTATGCATTTCACAAAAATTGACGTCATTATCAATTTAAAAATTTTATACACATTGATAAGTGCTAATGCACGATGCTAATATACATTGTTCTAAAAGGAGTAATATTTTTAAAACCAACTTTTTTTCCACTATTATTATTATTTCACTGAACTGATTCCATGTGCTTAAATATTATTTTTTAGCCTCACGTATTTTATTAATGACTCATCAGAAAATTTAAAAACATGGTATATAAAAAGTTTTTTTTTTTTTTTTAAATCTTATATAATTATTTTTTTTATCAAACTTTTAGCATAATCCTTACTTTGAAACATAAATGGAGGAGGGTGGTTGGGGGAGAGTAACAGTCTTATATTTATTATCCTGCAATTCATACAGACTAACGCTGAAAATAAACCACTATTACATGAATGTTTAACAAAATTAATCAGCGATGAATATTATTTCCAGACTTTCAAAAATATTTTGTTTCGTATTTTTGAAATATGTTTGTTTACATTTTATAGGTACCAATTATTTGAATATGCTTAAATTATTTACCATCATATATGAATGTGATAGATTAGTTTTATTAATATTGAAGAAATATTTATTCTAAAATTTATTAAAAATCTTCTTTCCGTTTTGATGTCTGTCTAATTAATAATAACTGACTTTGTATCTGCAAAAGAAAACTGTAAACAGAGGCAATGATCTCTAATTTGAAAATTCCTATTATTTGCACAACCTCTGGACAAAACTTTTGAGAGTTAGAGGGAGTTGACTGTAAAACAAATGAAAAGTTTTTTCAGTTCAATACTGCACTTTATTTTTCAACTTAAAATAAATACAAAGTATGGATTTTTTTTTTTTTTTTAATCTTAGAGAGCTTCCATTCCATTTTAATTGAAATAAATACACATTACTTACAAATGTATATGTAAGTATGCAATTCAAATTTCGTTGCGATATTTCTTTGAAATTCCATGTTGTTTACGTTTTCCCATTATATTTATTTTGTGAAAAATAAGGGAAATACTCGTCAACCATAATTTTTTTTTTTTGTATAAATTTGATAGATATTTTGAAATTTTCATAAAATGGAAGTTTGAACTCATTTGAGCATAAAGTGCAGGATATCCTGAGTTTCAAATTTTTAATAATTTCAACCAATTTTTTTTTTTTTTTTAATCCTTAATTTACAAAATGTCTGCAGAAAGTCAAAAGGTAGTTCGAAAAAGGTGTACAATTTCACACTTGAAACTAAAGTATAAATTTTGAACCGACTAAAGAAACTACAAAAATTATCAGTTGTTGCAAAGGTAGAGAACTTGAATGAGGCTAGTATTTGTACAATAAAAAAGAACGAAGAAATAATAAGAGAATATGCGTCACTACATATAAGATATCTTAGAAGTGCTTACCAATATGAATTCAAAACTGAATCCTTTTTTTTTTTTCCCCGTCTCGAACAACACAGTTTTAAAGAACACTGAACCAATTCATCATGTTCTTCGGGGTTACATTCATATAAACTACATTTTGTTGCTTGCACAGGTTTATTTTTATTTCAAGATTTCTCTTCTATTCATTTCACATATACTACATATTTTTTATCTTCTAATTATCACAATATAATCTACTCAACAATTCTAAGCATTATTTTAATTAGGGAATGTATAATAGGCATGGAGGAGATTTTGGAAATTTAGTTCACAAATTATTTTTATTTTTAAAAAATAAAGAGATAATGTAATATTTATATTTTTTCAAATAAGAAGATATGTTTTAAAGTGATTTTTCATATTAAAAAAAAAAAAAAAAAAAAAAAAAATTGAATAAATCCATTCTTAATCCAACTAAAGCTTTAAAATTTTCAAATCTAAATTAAATCTGTTTTTATTTTCACTACAGAAGTTTTGATTTAATCTAAATTTTTCTTATATAAAATAAACTAAAAGAAATTGTTCCTGTCTGTAAAGTCTAAATCAAAACTCTTTTCCAGTGTGTTATCATTAGCTGATGAAGACAGGAATAAACAAAATAAAGTATCTGTCTGAGATTTCATTATGTGCCTGAAAATAAGAGAGATGTAGCTAAGTAATTGTTCTACTTCTTCCTTACTAAAGACACTTTTAATGCATCATACTAGCACATATGGTGACTTATCTACCACATCTAAAATATTAAGGTGCAAAAGCTCACAAATGCTGAAGAAAAGCTAACTTTACAATGGCAATAGTGTATTGACAATGGTTATGTGATATCATTAATGACTTTGCAGATATCGGATAATGATTATTATCCGAAATAAATGTTTCTTGCAAATTCTGCTGAAGTATTAAGCCCATCTAAATGGGGGAATATAATGGTCAGAAAAGCTAAATTATTATTTTATTTATTTTTATTGTACAAAGGTGGATAATTAACTATTTAGTGGATCAAACATTTAAAATTTCTATTAGAAAACCTGTTTTTAATAATGTTAATCGTAAGCTCTCTGATTAAAAACTCAATACTGATATGCTTATTAGGCATTAGGGGAAGGAGTTGCTTCGATTTCTGAGCACACAAAATTTCAAATAATAAATAGTGGATACCCGGAAATTTTATATCTTTATTCTATTACTCTAATATAAAATGTAGTGCAATATAACTATTTTCTATTTTATTTTTTTAACATACATCTACAAAATAAATTAAGATTAATTGATTTAATGTACTTACTTATTTCACTTGTAGAATTCACACACAATTCTTGTTCAATAATTGTTCTCACAATTCATGTTGTACCTCATGCTCAACAGGAGGAGGACGATTACTTCAGTCTTAAAAAAAAAAATTTGTAGAAAATAAAAACAATAAACAATAATCATAATAAACCGAAGCGAACGACCGTACGAGACACAAGAAAATAATGGCTGCCTTCTCGACCAAAATATCCCGATGCATGATGGTTACATGGAAGTTGCGCATGCGCGACTTGGATTCTGTACCTCTGAAACTCGAAAGAATTGTTTTCAAAGGCACAAATGAAGTTTTGTGCCTTTGATATAATTCGTTGCGTTGACTGTGCCTTTCACTTCGTCGTGCCTTTAACGTTTCCCTTTAAAATCAGAGGCACATTGGTAATGTGCCTTTTATATTATAATAATAGAAGGCACAGTGCGCTCGTGCCTTATATATAAGAGGTACAGTTTTAAGAGTGTATATATGTGATACGATAGATTAATAATTTGGGTTTTAAAAAAATTTTTAAATAGATTATTTAAACTCTATGAACCATATTTTTATTTTATCAGCTTCATTAACAGATCCTGCTGGGCGATTTTTTAAATTTTGGTGTTGAAGTACACCGAATGTTTTTCGACAAGAAGTTTAATATAGCAACAGCCATTTTAATCTAAGTAGCGCATAAAATATATAAAAACATAAATGATTTAATTTTACACAAAATTTACAGAACAAATGCAAGATAGGAAATTGTAGGTTTTAAAAATAGGAAATTTATTTCAACAAGCACTATTTTAAACCTAAAAAGCATTAAAAATATAAGCAGAATATAAAGGATTCTTATGTATAAACAAAAAAGAGTCTGATAAAATTATTAGCAAAATAGTCTTCCCCTTTTCATACAAAAAAAAAAAAAATCCATCGCTAATATGGCGGCAAAAATTCAAAAGCCGCCAATGGAGCGACATAATAAATTTGTGTAACACGATAATGTTTACCTATTTATTTATTTTTTTATATAATAATCACTATGCTAATTTATCATTAAAACAAATGAACCTCTGTGTGTTACTGCACTCTCACGCTGTCGAACAGAAATATTTGAAAAATTCAAATTAATATTTAAATAAATAAATAAAAATATGTTTAATGGGAAATATATATAACCATAAAAAGATTAGTTGTCTAAAATACGGCAGAAATAGCGCTCATAGCATATTGTTACAAGGGATTAAGTCTTATTGTTACAATGGATTAAGTCTAAAATGGTGACAAAAATTCAAAAGCCGCCAAAGAGAACTATATTAAGGCTGTACTATCAGGTTTACAACCCATGAATTATATATAAACACAAAAAATTAATTGTCTCATGCGATTGTAATATTTGGCGTGAAATTGCTGTCATTTAATGGTTGATTGGATAAACAAAAAAAACATATGAAATAACGGAAAAGC